>BPTQ01000009.1:116005136-116142699 GCA_019973895.1 Chrysanthemum seticuspe | reverse complement strand
ATCAAATCGCTTATGAAGCTTGTTATAATATGAAAGTACCAATTATTGTTTGTGACTAATATAAAGCATGGAAAACCAAGTTGTCACACAATCATGAACATCAAACCACATCACAAACAATAGTATAGTGCAAGTATAAAAGTAAAGAGATAAAGAAAGGAAAGTGCAAACCGAACACGAGGATTTATAGTGGTTCGGTCACGGATCTCCTTTCCGCCCTACTCCACTCCCCGAGTACCCAACTCGAGAGTTACTTCACTAAATCAGCAAGCTCCCTTCTCGGCGGAGAAAACCTTACAATCGTCGCTTACACTTTTTCCGGTACAAAGCTAAATACCGAGTTCTAGTTCGAGGTAGAACCAACCTAACATCGCCTATACAATATTTCCGACACTAAGCTAGATGTCGAGTTCTTTTACAAGGGTACAACCACTCCCAATATGTTTTATGGCCCAACATAATAAACCTTGTTTTTTATGGCACAAACACATAAACCATCTAATCTAGTTTGGTGAAAGTGTTGTTATGATGCAATGATGTTTACACTAATGATCCATGACACAAATGTCTAATGGATATGAATAACTACTTCTAAATGAACTTCCATTGATAGGAAGCCTTCATGATGAAGATCACAAGTTCCCTAAACTTCTTGTGATAGATCTTCAACTTGTGGTGAGTGGGGATGGCTAGATCTCCAAGATTTCCTTGGTTGATCAAAGAGTATGCTTACAACAAAGATGAATGTTAGAAGCATTATGATCATGATCATTAGGGTGTTTAATGTATGTTACTACATTGTTAATGATTGATCTAAATGTATGCAAGAAGGTGGAGAAGATGTGATTTGAAGTGGTGAAGAAATGGGAAAACAATGGGCTTCTATTTATAGCCAAAAGTGGTCAGGAGCGTCCACGGGCCAAGGAGCCCTTTAAAGGGTTCCGCCCTTTATACAAAAGGGTTCTGTGGGTGCCTGACAGAAAATCTAAAAAATCTTTCTTCAAATCTTTCCAAGATATTACCAAATCTTACTAAGATCACATTTGATATATTGAGTATCAATCTAACCAAAATATTCAAGTGATTTTTCAAGGATTTCAAAGATGATGCATGACATGATGTAACATGTATTTCCATTTTTAGATTAAAAGGTTTATCAAGGTAAACTTGTAAAATGTATTATGTAACTAGTTAATAAAATGTCTAGTTACCTTTTGAAATACTTGTGAATGCAAAATGTAAAATGAGGTTCGAAATAGAATGGTTAACCTATTAAAATACTTAGTGAGTCTAAATGTATTTTAAACATTCTAAATAATTTGTTAATGGGTTTGATCATAATGCCACATAACAAACATGTACGAACATGTGTTGTAACATACGAGGACTTGAGACATCGAGAGGTGTTGAATGTATGTTGAGACAAAGTGTGATTACAAGTAACTTGTACATTTTACGTTATGTATTACAAGTTACATGTTTGTCATCAATCAAAACAAACGAGACTGTATAGATTAAATATCGTAATATTTGCATTAACATCTTTATCTTCTGAACCTCCAAGGACACCTTGACCATCTACCTGTTCGTGAGAAGAAGGCTCTCTCGGCTGCCGTCAATCTCTGGATCAGAGGCTTGGTCATTCGACAAAGAGTTGGGGATTTTCAGCTAGGAATGGAAAGCTACCAGACTCGGGTCAACCTAACAAGACCGCAATGGGAAGCCTCAGGACTTGAATTTCATCATGAATATAAAGTGATTGACACCCCTAGAGCCATCATCTTTACCGACATATACGGGTCACGTATGCTGATGAGACTGTGCGAGCTTTTCAAGTTCAGTGATGGAACTCTCAAGATGGTCGAAGAAGAATTGAACTCGACAGTGAAGCAAATCAAACTTGATCTGAAGCCATGGAACAAAACAAGATTCTGGTCTGAACATGACTTGAAGATGTGTGAAGATTTCATTGCTGCGTTCGGACGAAGATTAAGGACTAGAATGATTTATCGCAGTCTTGAAAGTTTTGTAGGTGGTAGACTTCGTGAAGGTCACTACAAGCTGCTTCAAAGAACTGAATGAAGACATATTCCGGAAGTAGCTTCTATTTTGAATCTTTGATATGTAAAATGTGGTGTATGTACTAAAAACAACTATAATGTATGTAGTAGTGATAGGTTATGTTTTGTGGTTTCCCTTTTATCTAAAAAGGGAACTTCAGTGTAGTCCACTTCATATCATATAAAACCGGACACATTTTTCTCCAACAAAGTTTTGTTTCATACATATTTAAATCACTTGAGATCCAAAATCTCAAAGGATTTGAAATTTTTGATCGGGGGAGAAAATGTGATATAAATATGAAAGATGATGACAAGAGTAATTCACTCGAGTTTCTTATGTATACTCCTCAAGAGTCATTGTTGCTTGGGGTGTATGATGTTGGCTTTGAGATTACATTTTAACATATGTTGTTAAAATGTTGATTTGAGGTTTAACGAAATTTATGCAGAAGTTTAACGACAAAGTATTACTAATACTTTGATAATTTGTGAAGGTGGTACTACTTATACCTAGTGGAAATTGACAACAATTATCAAGAGCACCATGCTTATTTGATAGTTGAGGTTCTAGCTATAATGAATTATCTAAGTCCTTATATGTGGGAAAGAATGTTTGAGTTTGTTCAAACGTGCATTTGATTCAGTACAAGTGTTGGACACAAGGGCTTTTTGAGCAATACACTCAACGAATTCAAATGATGGTAAGGATGGTGGATTGGTTGATCTAGGTGGTAGGTCTTCTAGTGTGTCTAAATAAGGATGTGGTGATGTAGGGGTTCGTTGTGCTATGGGAGTACTTAGGTTGATTATTTGTCCAAAGATGTTGAACACAAAAAGTACGGATACTAATTCTTATGGTTCATTGGTTGCTATAACTAGCGGGTGAAGTGTTTGAAGTTTTGGTTATGTCTATGAAGCTTAGGGGCTGAAGTATAGGTTCACCTTGAAAGGGCACTTTTGATTTAAAGGATGCTCTTGGAAGTTCATGAGCAATACGCTTAATGGTGCCAAAAGATGGAAGAGGGATAGTAGGTGTCTAAGAGGGATAAGTAGCACAGTGGGTTGTTTGTTTTGGATAAGTGTTTCAACATTTGTTAAAATACTTGGGTGTTGTTTTTTTCGGATATGACTTTTAATGACTACAATCGTAAGTCGCATATACTTGAATATTTCGGATGAAATACTTAAGTTGTCAATCCTAATTTGTTGAGATTATAAAGCTTAGATTGAACTCAAGGATAACAAGACTTGATAGTATGTCTTTAACATACGTGTGAGTTATGACTCTATGTAAATACTTATCTTCTTGAAGGATGACACATTATTTTCATGTTAACCAAGTGAGGCAATACATGTAGATACAAAACAATATCTATAGTCATATGATAGACTTGTGTTTGATATCTTTGCAAATAATGAGTCCATATTTGTTAGTCTCGGTAAGTCATCTAAGTCATCCGTAAACGGGTGAGGAGATGTTGGTGGTGTTGCACAAAGTTTAATAGAGACAAGCTTTGGAGACTTTGGTTGTGAAGGTGTTTTGGATGGTTGTGAAGTAGTCATAATGGTGGGTGATTTTGGTGGTGGAGTTAGAGTACTTAAGTTTAGAAAGTTCACATCTTGAATGGGTGATGAGATGTTGAGAGGTAATGAGTCTAAGGATGAAGAGTTCAAGTTAATGTAGCAACAAGATCGAATGCTAATCCTAGTGGTTTTCTTAAGTGGCTTATTTGAGGTTGAGGATTTAGTCATTTTGACTTTGCTTTAAGAAATGCTAAGCTTGAGGAAAAGTAACAGTGAAGGTATGAAAATGACCATCCTGAATGTGTCGATTTATGGAATTAAGGATTCACGGATTTGATGTTAATCCATACAAAGATGGTAGTTTCTAATGAGATGGAAGTGTCTAAGATCATGTCAAACATCCTAAGTTAATCCATTGAGGATGTGTTGAGTGAGGTACGAAAGATATGCATTAACAACTATCCTAGAAACAAAATTCGGTAAATTAGATTGCGGGATTTAGTAAAATTCAACAACTTACCTATAGGATTCACTGCACCATTTATTTACACAGCCGGAACCCTTAAATTGGTGCCGCCTGGTCTGCCTGTACAGGTATGGCGGTACCAAAATCCATAACAGACGGAACCAAATTAATGGTGCCGTCTGGTCCGTGGAGACCAGAAATCTTTAAAGACCCATTTTTTAGGTGTCGGAGACTTTTTCGAAACCTGAAATTTTTCTCAAAACATATGGCATTAAGTATTTCTAGTTAGGAACAGTCAATAACGCATACACAAACATAATGGAGCATTGATTTTGAACAAGGGCTAACGATTTTCACATATAAGTGAAAATGGGTAAAATTTGATAACACCCGTGTGCTATCCCCCTGCATGAACCGGTTAGCATACATCAATGTTTTAAGTTAGTTTATCATCCTACGAAGCAAGAACACATGAATGACATCATACAACATTGTTTTTGTCCTTGTACCAAACACTCTCTTAAAAACTCCATTTTTCAAAGTACTTGACTAATTTAGTTAGTACTCATTGATAATTGAGTTATGACATTTCATAAGTTATGCGAGATTTTAGTATAACCTATGCAAAGAAAGTTATCTAATTCTACAAGCGATGGTAAAACAATTTTCCAACTTAGTGCACAAAATCTAGCAAAGTCCTATTGTGCATAAACAAGAAATCGTCAAACTAGCGAATAAATAACATGGCAAGATTGACACTTATATTATGCAAACAAACAAGTGTAAATAATAATTTGAAAATAAGCAAGCACCATATATGCAAACAACATAAACAAGTAGTTATTTAGCATAGCATAAAATGAAAAACACTTTTCGTCATTTAGCGTTTAGATATGACGATGTATACCAAGCTTGATTATTTTCCTTTAAACATATTACTAAATTAATTAGTTTCAAAAGAAGTTATATCAAAGTTCTAAGAATACCAACTTAAATTGTTTGATTCAAAAATTTGAGTTTTTATGTTAAAGCGAAACTTAATATCTTAGACATACTATAGTATTTGGTCTATTTCACTTATTTAAAATTAGACTCAGGCCATGAGAGTATTTTTAAATGAAAGTAGACTCAATTCCCTTTAAAATGATAGGTGGCTCGACTTGTACGGACTTACGGTTAATTAGTTATGATTTTTCGAAGTTGGCCAAAAAACTGCATACTGTACAGACGGATTCCAAGGAACCAAATAAAGGGATCCGCCCTTTATAAGATTTGGTGCCGTGGTCCTCTGAGACAGATTCACCAAAACTAGTATTTGACATAGAGAAAACGTGTGTGACTTACTAGATTTTATAGTAAACATATAATACACATATTTAAAAACATATCTACTTATGTAACTTATTTTAAACATTTACGGAGGTGATTTTTCAACTAAATTTATAGTTATTCCAAACACTCCTTTAAAATCATATTTCTTTGTAAATGTTTTATAAGCACTCAATACAATACTTACTAGTTCTTTCAACAAACTTTTATTTTATGTTTCAAGAAAACTTTCAAGCTTGTATACAAAGTTATATTTAACAATAAAATTTCTAAGTATAATTCGCAAAGCATTTTTCATATTATCTTTCGCTTCAATGGTAATTTGATACATGGATCGTACTCTATTTTAAAAACCTTTTGTTTTGAAAATAAGAGCTACGTGGCTCTGGTACCAATTGTGGAAACGTAGAGGGGGGGGGGGTGAATACGTTACCGTTTAAAAACTTTAGATCTTTAGTATCAAATCGCTTATGAAGCTTGTTATAATATGAAAGTACCAATTATTGTTTGTGACTAATATAAAGCATGGTAAACCAAGTTGTCACACAATCATGAACATCAAACCACATCACAAACAATAGTATAGTGCAAGTATAAAAGTAAAGAGATAAAGAAAGGAAAGTGCAAACCGAACACGAGGATTTATAGTGGTTCGGTCACGGATCTCCTTTCCGCCCTACTCCACTCCCCGAGTACCCAACTCGAGAGTTACTTCACTAAATCAGCAAGCTCCCTTCTCGGCGGAGAAAACCTTACAATCGTCGCTTACACTTTTTCCGGTACAAAGCTAAATACCGAGTTCTAGTTCGAGGTAGAACCAACCTAACATCGCCTATACAATATTTCCGACACTAAGCTAGATGTCGAGTTCTTTTACAAGGGTACAACCACTCCCAATATGTTTTATGGCCCAACATAATAAACCTTGTTTTTTATGGCACAAACACATAAACCATCTAATCTAGTTTGGTGAAAGTGTTGTTATGATGCAATGATGTTTACACTAATGATCCATGACACAAATGTCTAATGGATATGAATAACTACTTCTAAATGAACTTCCATTGATAGGAAGCCTTCATGATGAAGATCACAAGTTCCCTAAACTTCTTGTGATAGATCTTCAACTTGTGGTGAGTGGGGATGGCTAGATCTCCAAGATTTCCTTGGTTGATCAAAGAGTATGCTTACAACAAAGATGAATGTTAGAAGCATTATGATCATGATCATTAGGGTGTTTAATGTATGTTACTACATTGTTAATGATTGATCTAAATGTATGCAAGAAGGTGGAGAAGATGTGATTTGAAGTGGTGAAGAAATGGGAAAACAATGGGCTTCTATTTATAGCCAAAAGTGGTCAGGAGCGTCCACGGGCCAAGGAGCCCTTTAAAGGGTTCCGCCCTTTATACAAAAGGGTTCTGTGGGTGCCTGACAGAAAATCTAAAAAATCTTTCTTCAAATCTTTCCAAGATATTACCAAATCTTACTAAGATCACATTTGATATATTGAGTATCAATCTAACCAAAATATTCAAGTGATTTTTCAAGGATTTCAAAGATGATGCATGACATGATGTAACATGTATTTCCATTTTTAGATTAAAAGGTTTATCAAGGTAAACTTGTAAAATGTATTATGTAACTAGTTAATAAAATGTCTAGTTACCTTTTGAAATACTTGTGAATGCAAAATGTAAAATGAGGTTCGAAATAGAATGGTTAACCTATTAAAATACTTAGTGAGTCTAAATGTATTTTAAACATTCTAAATGATTTGTTAATGGGTTTGATCATAATGCCACATAACAAACATGTACGAACATGTGTTGTAACATACGAGGACTTGAGACATCGAGAGGTGTTGAATGTATGTTGAGACAAAGTGTGATTACAAGTAACTTGTACATTTTACGTTATGTATTACAAGTTACATGTTTGTCATCAATCAAAACAAACGAGACTGTATAGATTAAATATCGTAATATTTGCATTAACATCTTTATCTTCTGAACCTCCAAGGACACCTTGACCATCTACCTGTTCGTGAGAAGAAGGCTCTCTCGGCTGCCGTCAATCTCTGGATCAGAGGCTTGGTCATTCGACAAAGAGTTGGGGATTTTCAGCTAGGAATGGAAAGCTACCAGACTCGGGTCAACCTAACAAGACCGCAATGGGAAGCCTCAGGACTTGAATTTCATCATGAATATAAAGTGATTGACACCCCTAGAGCCATCATCTTTACCGACATATACGGGTCACGTATGCTGATGAGACTGTGCGAGCTTTTCAAGTTCAGTGATGGAACTCTCAAGATGGTCGAAGAAGAATTGAACTCGACAGTGAAGCAAATCAAACTTGATCTGAAGCCATGGAACAAAACAAGATTCTGGTCTGAACAGGACTTGAAGATGTGTGAAGATTTCATTGCTGCGTTCGGACGAAGATTAAGGACTAGAATGATTTATCGCAGTCTTGAAAGTTTTGTAGGTGGTAGACTTCGTGAAGGTCACTACAAGCTGCTTCAAAGAACTGAATGAAGACATATTCCGGAAGTAGCTTCTATTTTGAATCTTTGATATGTAAAATGTGGTGTATGTACTAAAAACAACTATAATGTATGTAGTAGTGATAGGTTATGTTTTGTGGTTTCCCTTTTATCTAAAAAGGGAACTTCAGTGTAGTCCACTTCAGATCATATAAAACCGGACACATTTTTCTCCAACAAAGTTTTGTTTCATACATATTTAAATCACTTGAGATCCAAAATCTCAAAGGATTTGAAATTTTTGATCGGGGGAGAAAATGTGATATAAATATGAAAGATGATAAAAGGTGACCATTTTTGTCTCAAAGTGCATCTGAGGAATAATATGGTTTTCTAATTATATGTGTCAAACTCTTTTCAAATCTCGAAGCATATATTAAGGGGGAGCATTTCAAAACAAATATAAACCTTCAAGGTACAAAGATTTCTATGTTTTAACATAATGTACATTGATTGAGTGTTAAATGGTTTCTAAATATTTGGTAATCGTGGATGTATTTCAAAAGATCTTTTTCATCTATGAGATAAAATGATTTCAAATATCTTATGCACATTTTGAGGGGGAGAATTTACCAAGAAAATCAAATGGCTGTTTCTACGGAAATAGTGATCAAGAAATTATTTCAAAGAACTCTTGCCTTCATGTGCTAAACAATTTCAAAATCTTATGCACATGTTGAGCGGGAGCATTTCTAAATGATCAAAACAGTTAAGGTACAAAATGCTTTGATATTATATCACAAGTATCTTGATTGATTTTCAAATGATTTTTCAACTGGTTTCACGGAAGAATGAACTGTACCAAAAGACCGACCATTTTACTTTATGTATGGAGTCATACAGATGGTGAGGTTAGGTATTCGTTCCCACAATCCCGCCAGAGCAGGAGGGATATACCCAGGGTCAATCTACTAGATAGTGTAGAAGTCCTTAGGTATGATAAAAAAAAGGAGAAAAGTGAGAAATGGGAAGAGTGCGGACTGAGACAGAGCTAGTACTGGAATAAACCCAACAAGGTTCTAGTTAGGAAGTCTCGGTAAGCACTGAAGGGGTTGAAGAATGAAAAAGAAATAAATGTGAAAAGAGTGAAAAGAAATAGCCCTCCATTAATTCATCCTTAGGGTAGAAACCGGGTCAATACATATGCTACTGGTGGTTACTAAGGTAACACTAGTATTGAAGACAAGACGTCATGGACCCAGTGTCGCACTGCACTACATCTTCCCAAACTACTCAAGTTCCTCTTAAAAGGACTTATTTCATTCTCACATGGGAACCGACATTATCTATCGACTTTCTCTTAGAGATGGTTGATATTGAAGAAGGAGACCCTCTCCCTAGTCTCCGGCATAGGACCCAAATGTGCACAATTGAGTCTAGAGCCACGAGATCATCAATAAATCTCATTAAGGACACAATCAATGAAGACTCTCTGTTTCACACAATGTGGAAAGAGAGAATATACTTTTAGAGTCCTACGCATTATCCTTGTGGTTTTGCCAGAACATCTGAGTGATATGCTATCATATTCACAATGAAGATCGAAAGCCTTCTAGAGCCAACATCAAACAAGCTCTTGGTAGGTGGCATGTGAGATCTATCCAATAGATCAACCATGTGACAACTGAACAGAAACAATGGGGCGATTCAAATTTTTGAATCAATCCTGGTTCAGGTTATGGATTGACGGATACCTTTGAAAAACCGGTTGTTGTGCTTAAAACTCTTTTCTCTAGCACATCGACTGTGTATTAATATTTCAAAAATTAAAAGGTGTTTATGATTGATAATTGATTTTCTTTAAAAACCTTCGTTGTATTGCAAAAACACTTTATTTTGAGCAGTACACGATTGTTTTTCAAATCTCTTTTCATCAATCAGAGAATCTCGAATTCGCTAGTTCACTCACTCTGTGTTGTCTTCTTTGAGACGTTCCGGTTTGAGAACAACTAGAGCAGCTGCGAAACCCTGTCAAGGAGATTCTTCGGAATTATACCTGATCACAGTCAGTACTTGTACTGATCAACGGGGAACCGTGGGCCGTGTACCTCAATTCAACGAAAGTGCTCAAAGACACTTTCGTGCGATTTATTGCTAACTGTTGTATGTAGGTACGCCCGGCATTTGCAGCTGATCAGAATGGAGAGGTCAATCCATAGCCGCATGCTCACACATCACATTCACTTCTAAAGAAATCATTATAAGTGCATCAATGACTCTGATATTTTCACTCCATGCTTCTGCTACGCTGCTGCAAATATCATGAATCAACTAAAGCTTCCGCTACTCTGATAAGAAGATTTCATGATCCAGAATGTGAGCATGTCGGTCCAATTGTCACTACATCATATGCGGGCAATACAACAATGAGTGATGCTGAGATCAACTGTGGCTGATGATCTCATATGAAGCTCAAAGGTCATCTTAATGTGGATCAGCTCTATAACCTCCACTTAATGTACATTATAGTTGGATTATGATAATATCACCATGAAAGCACAAAGATTGAATATTTTGATGAAGTGAAGTCTACGAGCTCAAGACTGAAGATTAATAGAATGCTAGGATGCAAAATGTAAAACATGGGTTGACCTCCCTTAGGGGGAGATTGTTAGGAATTGGAAATTCCATAAGTGAAGTTTCGGTCACCCTAAGAATTATCTAGCATAAGTTAGCTCGTAGCTGTATCGTTTGTTACGTTATTTGTTAGTTAGTTATTAGCTTAGTTTAGTCTAGTGCAACACCGTCGAGGAAGGACGGGTCTTTACCCATTGTATGCCTGATCCACAGCCCGAAGGAGGGCGTGCTTCTTTGTATAAATATCCCTCTCCCCTCAAGGGAGAGGGTTGGATGTTCATTTGGAATCTAACCTTCTATGTGTTTCTCTCACTAGAACATCTCTCTTTCTCTCTCTAATCATTGTATATGCCCATATATTATTGGTTTGATGTGTATGTGAAATCCTATATCTTACAGAAACTTTATCCAAGACATTGTAACTGATTACAATGGTCTTTCCTTCTTCCTAGACATTGTGAGATACAATGGTCTCATTCATTTTTCAAGACACTGTGAGATACCGTGGTCTCTATTACACTCTCAGACACTGTAAATCCTACAGTGGTCTCTATTACATTCTCAGACACTGTAAATCCTACAGTGGTCTCCATTACATTCTAAGACATTGTAAATCCTACAGTGGTCTCAATTACATCCCCAAACACTGTAAATGAAGCAATTAACTCATTTATTCCTTAGACATTGTGCGTTACACAATGATCTCTCCATCATTTCTCAAGACATTGTGAGTTGCACAATGGTCTTTATTATTTTCTAGACATTGTGAGTTGCACAATGGTCTCTATTATTTCCTAGACATTGTGAGTTACACAATGGTCTCAACTATTTCTCAGACATTGTGAGTTGCACAGTGGTCTCAACTACTTCTCAGATATTGTAAGTAATACAATAGACTCTAGAAATTATCTTAAAAAACCTTATATGATATTATTTTACATGAAGCCCGTCACAATCTATCGATTCTCCTAATGGAAATACAAGAAATGGGATTTCTAAAAGATAAACTAATTCATCATCTACAAAAGCTGAAGTTCAGCAACTTTCTCTACATTCATCAAAATTCTCTTCTGAAACCTTCATTGTTAAAAGTTCGTAATTCTAGCCAAGTATGGACTATTTTAGAATTACTTAAGATTTCCTTTCCACACGTATCTACCCATATTATCTTCTATGCAATGGAATGTGAAAACATAGGTTACAAGTCTTTTATGGCCAGGACTTGCAACTGGATGGTTTGATATCGCCTTTGCTTAGTGGACAATTTCTCAAAAGCTATGGACATATCACGAGTATACCTAATTTAGGTATTTGAAAAATATATCGAAACTCGGCTAAATATAGTCTAGTCACCTATATTTAACCTAGGGATAGTGGAACATAGTCTGACTAACTATGTTCGACTTAAATTTTTCAAACACTAAGAATAGTTATACAAGGGTTATATTCAGGTTAATTTCCTACTTAAACTCGATAAACCACCAGAATTCATTAAAAAGATCTAGAGACACGATAGTGTCTTACCACTTAGCAAAATCTTAATATCTTATTTATACTACCTAATTTCATTCTTGAAAGTTTTCATTTATGAAATAATCCTAACTACTATCTTGGGATAGTCATCAAATCTTCTCGTCATTTCTTAGAAGTACAAGCCTGATTAGGTTTCAAGGATATCATTCCGCCATATTCCTTTAAAATACACTTTTGATTTTAAAACAAACTTGACATCTCTACCTAAGAATAATGATAAACATACACTACACTCTCCTAATCGTCAACATATCACATCATTATCTGAACCCCATTATAAGTCAGTATGTAAAACTTCACAGTAACATGTTTCTTTCAAACACTAGTAGACATAAACACTATACGATATAGGCTTCATCTCGAAACCACCTAAGACATGATCTACTTTGGAAATGGTTTAGATAACCACTTGCCACTATCAAGACTTTCCTACAACGACAATTGTCACATTATTATAAACCATTTCACATCAACAACATCTTATATCTTTAGAATATCAACTTAAGCCACGACCAAAAACTTAAAATGGTACATAACCCATTCTATGACCAGAAACTTGAGAACGCAAAGATTAGAATTCGGCGTATATAACCATATTTTCCTAGACACTTCAACATCAGTAACACACATTGAATTCCGGGACGGAATTCCCATTAAGGTGGTGAGACTGTAACAATGCGCATTTCTCGGGATACTTTTCATATTTTTGAAAAGTTACTATTCACTTTTACTATTCACTTTCACTATTCATCCCGTAAAATTTTTATTTCACATTCTCGTAAGATAATTTATTTTAGTAATAACCTGAGAGTTCAACAATCGTTAGATCATTTTCGCAAAAGTTATTAAGAAAACATCGTATTAAAGTTTCGTTTTGGTCGGAGCACCATTTCAACATCCCGCGCATATCGAAAACCAACTCTGACAATTTTCCCCACATCAGATTAATTTTTAGATCACTCATAATTAATTAGAAAATTTTTAAGACTTCTTTTAAATGTTACCAAATAAACCCTGAGCCGTACGAGACTAAACTTACATTTTAAACAAATCTACGTAGACCCAGACTTAACCATTTATGCACTGTATTTTCTAAGATGTTTAGTCACTTTTACATTTTTGGAAAAGTCAAACATATTTCCCTCCTCCTTTGACTATAAAGAAATTAACCTTGTACGTTCTACATTTTTTCTTAAATCGTGTAACTTTTAAACTTCACGTATAACTGTTAAGTTATCCCACGTATAACGAAAACCATATTTTGACATCTCATATCACTTTTAGACTAATTTTAGTCTACTCTAAATAACTCACGGTCATTTACCTGAAATTTCATACTTTTCTGATAAACTGCGAATTACGCGTTTTTTACCCGTGTTTCCAGCTTTAAGCAGCGTTTTTGCACCCAATAAGACTTATCACCCATTTTATATTTTTAGATGGAGTATAATGATGAGTTTCATCATTCATACAAGTTTTGTATTTTTACGATACCCGGTTTTACGTTTTATGGCTTAACAACTTACGGTTGGCATTTAACGGAACCAAATAATGCTCTAAACTCAAGATAATACCAAAATTATCTACCTAAGTCATCTTATCTTATTATGGCCGACTTAAGAGGGGGGAGTCATCATTTTGGTGGCTTGATCCTAACCATGGTTCATTTAGATCATTACATGTGTCCTAACTTAACCATGGTTAATATTTAACCCAATATATGGTTAACCAAACTTACCCTCCTATAAATAGCAAGTGAAATACATCCTAAGAACCCTCAAACACTGATTTGGGTCGTTCATAGCACAAACCATTCATATCTTCCATAATTTGATCTATAAACTCCAAGTTTATGCAAAGAAGTTTCAAGTAGTAAGTTACTACATCAAATCTCTAGCAAGTTTAGGTGATCTTTTTGAGTTTAGATCTACTCAAGTCACTTAGTACTTCATCACCAACTCTTCAAGATTGCAAGGGTGCCAAGGTGTAGAAAGCTAGCTCAATCCGAGGTCCTAGGTGTTCAATCAAAGTCCGATCCTTACTAGTTACTCATTTCTTAATTGTAAGCCAAAAGTTGTAAGCAACTAATCACCACCATCATCTCATCTTATTTATTCATAATCTTAACAATTTCATGCTATATATATAGTTACTATATTAATTCATGATGTACATATACTCAATCACATGTTTTAATTCATATATTGTCGTAAAAGTAACAAACTAGTAAACTAGTCATATTCTACACATTTGAAACCATTAAAACCAGCCACATATGGAATTTCTAACTTACATAATATGGTAGAAAAGATAAAAAGGTAAATATAGCAACTCCCAAAACGGACAAACGAGTCAAAAGTTATAGTCAAAAGAAGTTAGCGAAACCAAAATGCCAAAACTGCCTTACACAAGTTGTTAAGTAGCCGATCGTTTTGAAAGTGGCACTTCTGGTCCGAATCATCAAAAAGTTAAAACACGAAAGTTGTCCGGAACGACGTTTTCCGTCAGTCTTAAAGAAGATCGGATCTTGAAAACGCTTAAATAGGCCATTATCTTTCAAAAACTGAAACTGCCCTATATATATAGTTTCACGACTATACTTTTGTCACAACTAAAAGCAAAACCAAGTTATTTTCATACCTAGTTACATATTAACTTAACAAAACTTCATTTAATCTTTGAAATAGTGTTTTCACAAGTAACGGAAAAATTACCATTTTACCCTTTTCCGACGATTTTTACCAAAACTTTATTCTTGAACATGTTAATAAGTTGTAATCACTAGTAAACAATGAGAATTTGAAAAAACTAGATAATTACTAAAAACATGATAAACTTTATGATATAACAATCTTCACTCAAAACATATGTTGTATCTACTAAGTGCTACAATAGTAGGGAGCTTCATGTGAGGGGTTTCATTTGAGTAAAACGTATCGACGAGTTGCTGGATTTACGATTTAAAGTGTCCTAGCTCCTCGAACGTTTACTGCATGACCTCTGAATTATGATGGCCCGAACAGTAGTACGATATCTATAAACTAAATACGTTTTCACAACTAGACCATTTCTATAAACGACATACACAAATACCATGTACTACATCATGATCAACATAGAGACATATATAGGATGGTTTATGTTTTCCTAAACATTATTCCAAACCTAAGTCGCAACATTCCATTTTAGGTTGCTCGTAGAAGTTCTCATGGCATATCCATCATTCTCATTATACATTTGATATCATTTACTCTGAGGTGAGTTCATAGCCCCACTTTTATTACTTAATTGTTTTACAAACCCTTCGAGGAGATACATGCTTTATTTTAAATCGAACACATTGCTTTCAAACTGTATGCTTATCTGATTGTTTTATTAGCACTAAGTTACCGCATTTGCCAAACTTAAGTCCCTTAATCATGAATCATTAATCACTAGTGAGAGTGGGCGTGAATATTGTGAATAGATCTATTGGGATTGACGAATCCCGTTTGTGTTGACCAGGTAGGCAAACAAACGCACTATATTTGAGTAACATTGGTAAAAACGGAAATTTTTACCTGAAAGGGCACGCACCGACATTTTCTCCAATTAATTTTGGAACACGTTAACGCCTTGATTGCATGATGTTTAGCCTAATAAAAACTGTTTTGTTTTCAAACCATTGGTGTGAGTCTATAGCTCACACTACCAACATAATGTGTTCAACCATCAAACAAACTCTATGAATTTCACTCAACCTTTGTGTTGACAGTTTTAAGCATGTATTTCAGGTCCATATTGATCGAAGCTGGCACGGAAGAGCAAGGACTAGATCAAGAAGGCTATAATTATTTTATCATTCAAGAAAGACATCAAAAGACTTTATATTGATGCATTTTTTAAACAATGGAACCAACTGGGACCTCATTTTTGTAAACTCTGATATTTATATAAATCGAATGATAAATCTTTTAAAACGACTCCATTAGAGTTCGTTTTCTATTGTTATGACTGTTGTGCCATGAAGTAACACCCAGTTTGAATTCCGCTGCGTATCACGAAATTGGGGGTGTTACAACAAGTCTGGCAATTTCTAGATCTGGAATATAAATTGTCCTTTAAACTTCAAGTTCATATTCAGTAATGTGAGGATCAACATTTATTTTATCATAATTCATTCCAAGTTTCTCGCTGCTCATTCTCCCCCTGAATGAATTATCACTTTCAACATCCCAGATTGTGTGCGTTGTGGTTGATTTACAATACAAGTTCCGGACATTTACATAAAACTTTATATGAGAAACATATGTTTGTAACCAAATCCATTCTAATGAGGAGGATTCAGTATACATTGTTGGCAAGATGCGAATTCATATTTTTTAACATGCCCCATAAACTAAGAGTTTTGTTCTTGAAATTATTGGCTTTGCAATTAACTAAAGACATTTTATAAACGTTTCAACAAAAGCAATTCGCGTATGAATATGGTCTACAAAATGTTCAACACTTATTCCAATAAGGGAAAAATAGTCAAATAGACCGCGCGCCATGATGCATATCACTTTCTAGACCACTTTTATTTTTAATTTGAGAATATACCGAGGGCAACCGCTGTTATTGGGCAACTCATCAAAATTGTGACAAGTGTCCCGTATGTGTAAGGTATTGTTTTTTGGGCAACTAAAAAGCGCTGGGCAACCGTATTTTTTAAAAAGGGTTTTTTGGTCATTTTACATAATACTTGTCAAGTACATATACTTTGTACATAAATAAATTATTCAATAAACTATGTTCACTTTTCACAAACAGTGCTTCATCATTTCACAAACACTGCTTCTTCATAAATAAATTATTCTTTTAAATGAACCTGGAAATGCTACTCCACCCCCTCATTCTATCTTCTCTAACCTTCTTAATACTGCTGCACGTTTCTATCCTTTCATCCTCAAAAAAACACACACGAAACCAGAGAAACTCACCTCTCACTACCCTAATCACAAGGAAGATGGATGAGTAAAACTCACTTCTGGTGAACAAAAATGGAATTCTTCCTAATACAAATCCAAACAGCCATGAATCAAGTGAGATCTCCGGCATCAACGGCTTTTGGATGGGTCTCAATAATCGATTCACTCATCAACAAATCAAACGGTTACACCACTGTTACACCGCCGTCAGGTAACCACTTCTATCTCTTTTCAAATCTATCTAACAAATAAAAATTTAACTCAACACTACCCTTTTTAAATCCTTTTTTTATAATTTCAGTGATAATATAAAACAAATATTATTAGAATCTTGCAAAAAGGTTATCTCCAAATTGTATTAATGTTGCAGGTTTAGGTCGATTGGTGTTCCTTTTGCCAAGAGTAACAAAAATAGAAGATTGGGGTATGCCTTTGTTTTTCTCTTCTTTACTGTTAATTACATTGCTTTTTAATTTTTTTCTTATTTTTGTAAGGTAGGTTACGATATGAAGGGGTATAAAATCGATTCACTCATGGCCAAAAAAAAGAAGTGTGAGTTTACAGTGGTTGATGTTATCTTTTTCAGAGGAAGTAGAGTCTTTGTTTGGTGGATCCTTGGAAAAACCATTGGCGACAGATTCTCAAGAATTACAGGTAATGTACAAATTTATGATTTATAGTTGCTTTTTTATAAGTTAATTTCGAGTCTTACTGAACTTGAATTTTGATCACCAATTTCTTTTGAATGAGTTTATCTGAGTTTGCAATTTTTTCCAAACATCTCCGATTTTGTCCATTTGAAAGTCTGGCTATAAAGGGACGGTTTACGTGGGTTAAATGGGTTAAATGTATTTTTGCTAAAATGTTTGTGTTCAGCGTATGTGTTCATGTGGTGTGTTCAGGGGTGACTTCAGAATAAATTCAGTGAGTAAGTTACCCGGTATGTTTAATGGGTGAGTTCAGTAGGTGAATAAGTTAGTGGGTGTGTTTAATTGGTGCGTCTAGCGGGTGGTTTATATACCTTTGAATGGATAACTTATGAGTAAATATACATTGACATTCATTTTAGTAAATATAATTTTTGTAACAAGGTAATTTTTGTTATCTTAGTTTATATGTGTGAAAGTCAGAATGTGAATGTGAGGTTTATACTGAGTTTTCCTTTGTGTGAGCGAAATAAATGTGCGTAAAATGACACAACTAAATACTTTCCCTACTTTGACACGGTTGATTCTTATTTTATATATTATCATTTGTGTGCTTCAGTTTAAATGGTAACTTGGCGGTATTGGATTTTCTAAAACAGGGGCTGGCCATATGTGGCAAGAACTGTAGATTACAGGGTTTGTAGATTACAGCCGTTGGTTCCAGGTATAGTGCTCACATAGGTTTCATCCAATAGCATTTAGGCAACACGAAACAACTAGAATAATTCCATATATATGTGCTATATAAAACTAATATAAAAGTTTTACAAAGTTGTTGCTAAAAATGATGATTATATATGATAATTAGATAATTAGATTTACAAAGTTGTGGCTGCACCATACATATAATCTAATTATCATATATAATCATCATTTTTAGTACCTATGCTGACTCGCAATGAAAGCTCATTCATATTAGACCATTTCTGCAAGAATCATTTTGTTAATAGACCATATGTAAACAATGTTATCCTCAAATCTGGAGGCCATGTGCCAAAGTTATATAGGTACTAAACACTATGAGGTCTGCAAGAAAGAATTTTAGCTTTTAATGTTTTTCAATGGAGTGTAGACTTTTAGACCCTAAACATATTGACTGCACTTTTGACGCCATCAACCAAAAGCCCTTTGGCCTACCAGTACCCGTGAGAAAGTCAAGGCTCCAACCAACAGGTTGTGGGTTCAAAAGTACTGTCATGGACGATTGTGTGAGATGATGTGTTTGTGTGTGAGATTTTATATGCTATAGAGATACTTACAAAGCCTGTTGTCGTGGTATGCTATTTCCTACGGTGAAACATGTCTCTTTGGTTGCCAAAGAACTTGTGGACTTTAGTGACATAAATGCAAGATGAAGGAATAACTTGCTGTGAAGTCGGATGGCTGTTGGAACCAGGACATGCCATCACATCAAAGTGCATCTTTTCAAGAAACGCGTGCTACTATTTTTTATAATTTTGGTGATTTTTGAGGATTTCTGTGTGATTCAGTTGTGATTTTGCATTCCTAATAGCGTAATAGAATGGATTGTTGTTAATTTAATGTGATTGATGTTATTTGATATTTGATTACTAGATTCGATTTGATGTTAATAGAATGAATCGTAACTTTAGTTTGACTTAGCGTTACTGATTTTATTGAGTTTTTGGGATTTATGCATGATTTAGTTGTCATTTGGCATGCTTAATCAAGTAGTAGATTGGATCGTTAATGTTGATTGTTGAACTTGTGAACGTTATTATATGATTAATGTTGTTATATGATACTATTTTGAATATGTTGATTGAATGGTTTAGTGTAGAAGGTAATTTATTAGATGAGATATTATAATATGTTGCTAGTTTTATGGAACTCGAGATTTTGGATAATGTGGAGTGTGCTAGTAGGATCTATATGTTTTTTTTATTATCGGTAGTGTGACTAGTTTTGTGATTGTTTTCTAAAACTGTGTGTAATAGCTTGTATGGTCACTTGTAGCTTTAGTCCTATTTAGTCTATGTTTTTGAGTCACTTGAGTCCATTATAATCTGTTTTTGAAGTCTGAGTTAGTGTCAAGAATTGTCAAAGTAAGTTTGAGTCAGTTGTGAGTCTGTCAAATTTGCTGTCAAAAACAGTCAAGCAGCCCCTTTCCCAAGTCATTTTTAGTGTCTAAAACATTTTAAAAATCCAAAAAAATTAGTTTTATTAAAATTTAGTGTCTAAAGTTAAAGTATTCTCAGTTTTTATAAAGTTTTAGAAGCTTTTACTAGCTTAAAAATAGCTTTAAAATCAGTCCATTTGCCTCTTTTCTGTCTCAGATCAGCAAACTCACTTAGATTCTTTTAAGAGCTCATACAAGCTTCAAATTTTTAGAAAATTGGTTTTTTGTACTCTTGAATACATGGTCTAGATCTTTTGAAGGTTGTTTTGGACTGTGTAGCTTGTTTACTAGCTTATATTTAAGCTCAAAGTACCCCCTACTGCCCCAAGTATGCTGTTAAAACATCAGACATTAGGTGCTCATTAGACTTTCCAACTGCTTATTTTGCCTTAGGTAGTGCTTATTTAGGATCCTTATAGCTTATTAGGTTGCCATAGATTACTTTAGCTTATTTTAGACTCCCTCTCCTTAGCTTAACTAGTTCCTAGCTTATTTATCCCCTTAGCTTGTCTTGGATAGTCAGACCAAGGGTCAAAATATATCTGAAGTCAGCTGGAACGAAAAAGAAGGGTCCACCTTTAAGTGATAAGGAACTGAACCCTGAGTTCTTTCAAAGAATTGAGAGACGGGTTTAACCAAAAGCATATATTATTTCTCATTATTCCCACATGGGCCACAAGGCCATATATTGCAGGCATGGTTCAGCAGATTGTGTGTATATCTTTTATTTCATGCCACTTTGATCGTTTGACATACGTTAGATAATTGTATCTTTTTAGCCTTCTTTGGGAATTCATTATGTTAATCCATGAAAAGGTAACTGCAGGGAAGTGGCTGAGAAGTGGGTGTGTCACTTGTTGGCAAGACTCTTGCCGTGATGGGTTTTGGGAAGGTTGGGAGCTTTGATGAAGCCATTGCAACAGCCGACTTCATCTCACTTCACATGCCTCTCACTCCTTCTACATCAAAGATTTTGAATGACAAAAACTTTGCCAAGATGAAGAAAGGAGTTAGAATATCTAATGTTGCCCGTGGAGGAGTGATAGACGAAGATGCACTCGACATAGCATTGGATGCTGGCATTGTAGCACAGGTACTTCTGTCTTTTCAGTTTTATCACAACTTATTGATATTAGGTATGGCAATGTTGGCAGTTTGGGTAACGGGTCAATATGGGTAGTTTGAGCAGTTTGGTGTTTGTATCAGGCTGGACCTGCTCTTGCATGTGGGTGTACTGTGGTCATAAAGCCATCTGAGCTCACACCATTAACCGCCTTAGCAGCAGTCGAGCTTGCCATTCGATCAGGAATCCCACCAGTATGTCTTCATTTTCTGTACTTCTTATTTTATTTTATCACATAGCCTTAAAATCCATTCATGTTGTTTAAAAATCACAGGGTGTTTTAAATATTGTCATGGGAGATGCTCCTAGTATTTGGAAAGGCTTTACTTGAGAGCCCCCAAGTAATGAAGATAACGTTTACTAGCTCAACTGCAGTTGGAAAGAAATTGATGGCTGGTGCAGCCGAGACTGTCAAAAAGGTAATATTGCTGAGATTTATGGATTAGTATAATAATATCCTTATTTTTATTTTTTTATTTTTTCTGAAAAACTATCACTTGCCGTAGGTATCTCTTGAACTTGGTGGCAATGCACCTTGTGTAATCTTCGATGATGCTGACCTGGAAGTGGCATTGAAGGGGACCGTAAGTGAACACTCATTTTTCAATAATATAAACAGTTTCATAAAAATCGTATTGTTGACTACTAAATGGTTGCTCATTGTATTATTTGCAGTCGTCAACTAAATTTCTTAATACTGGACAACATTCCCTATCCTGGGTGGCATTCTCCCTTCCGTTGGCACTGTTGGCTTAGCATTGCTTTCGTCAGTGCTCAACGCACTGTTTCTTTCAGCATCAATAATACTCCTGACAAGATTACAGTCCTCAAGAATATGCTTAACCAGTGAAGCATTCTTGCTTTCAAGACAACAAACTATTATCTCTTCAACGCGGTGATGAAGGAAGTTATTGTAGGGATACTCACAAAATAATTCCAGAATACGTCTTAAGACACCAAGGCGGATCAACTCCTTCTCTGCAGCTTCACTTCCAACAGTCATGGAAACTGAGATGAATTCAACAATCTTTAAGCGATGTGTCCCAAGAGGCGGCTGTAACTTGCCATATGTTGTTGGCAAAACATTTTCGTCCGTCGAAATATCGAAAAGCTTTAATAAATTTCCTATGTTATCCAACATGCCTTCCACAGTCTCAGGACTACTTGTTATTGCTGTTTTATGAGGCAATTACTGATTATGCATGTAATATGTCTCTGATGTTTGCCTCTTTGGGTCTAACAGACATATACATACGGACAATGAGTAAACCAAAACTGATTTTGCCCGTGAGTCCTCCAAGGCATGATGGAACAATTCTGAGGGCGCATATCTAGCTATAGCACAAAGTGTTTCTGCTGCATTAGCAAGCACTTCAGGAGAATCCGAAGAACTGAATTTACTAACAATCGTCTCCAACACATCGATATCTTCTAACCACTGCAATGAGTCCGTATAAGTAGTGCAGAAATATTCATCAGCACCAACGAGACGAATCAACACCTCCATGATGGACATAATTCCTATGTACCACGCAAGCTGTTCAAGTGGACTCCTTTCTTTCAAGAAATTAATAAGTCGGTCATTAGTAGCTCTACATTCTTGGATTATTTCATCTTCCAGAACTTTAAAGTTGGCAAATGGCTTTAGTGAAGGTGTGGCCCAGGTAAGTAGTTTACACACATAAATGTTCAGATTATACTCTAAAATACGGACATCAGACAAGCCTGGCCTCACTCAGGTCAGTTTTTGTGTTCACTTATGTGTTTGGATGTGTTTTTGAAAGTAAATATTTGACATTGAATAATTAGAATCTGAAAATCAAGATGTAGTACATTGGCCGGTAGAAGAAGTCTGTTTGGCTGTGCTTCTACTGTTTAAAGTTGTAAGGATAAGATGTTCGAGTGTTTTGGCAACTTCAGTTAATTAAGAACTAATTTTGGAAATGACAAAGAAAGATATTTTCGTTCAATAAATCTATCCACATGTCCTAGACAGGACTCGAACCCACAACCATTTGAATATGGGGTACCGCTGAGCGACAAAGCCTTAGGGTTCTTTTATCTGACAATTGCTTAACTTATTTTCGTTCGGTTATTAAAACTCGAAAATTTAAACAGAAAAATAAGAAACTGGATTGATGAAGAGAATGTTAAGTTGGCTGAAAAGAATAAACAAGTAAATGGAAAACTTTGTGCTGCAAAAAATAAGGTATGAATGGCTGTTTACAGTTATTTGCTCCTAAGACATCACTTTCAGTTTGTTTTAATCATTTTACGTGCTCTGTTTTTTAGTTTATAGGACAAAAGTTTGAAGCAGAAAATCCAGGATGAAGTTTCCAAAGGAGGTATCTTTTCATTGTGCCACCTCTGCCAATAGTTGTTTTGAAGAAATTTTGCAATTGTCAGTATTGTACCCAGTGGCTTGGAGACCCTCGATTAGTATAACAATTCTTCCTCTGCCATCTTTATTAGTTCAATGGATCTTTTCATGAAAGAAAATAAATTTATCACTTATGTTATGTTAATGGATTACAGGGTGGTGGTGAATTTTGATTTCCCAACGGGTGTGGAGGATTATGCACACCGGATTGGGCAAAATGGTTTTTATTGTTGTTGTAGAATTCATTATTATCAACACAATATTTAGCATATTTTTTCTAATAAAAAGTTGATGAAAGTGTTGGCTGTTCAACTTAACCTAGCGTGACCTATCTTGACATGTACTAGATTGTGACACGTCTCAATCTGAACTTGTTTTTGACCTGTTATACCCTTTTATCTTTCCACTTATAACTGAATTCAACGGTTTATGACTACGCAGGTAAATGGAAGTGGGCAGTTTGTCGGTGTTGCTGAAATGATGGGCCAAGTTGTTTTCGACAAAGACATGGATTTTTGGCAGCTTGACATGTGGAGTGGCTTTTTCCCAGTGCAGTGGCATATTGTAAAAGACATCCACAACCAAGTGCTGAGACACATTATCCTTGAAGACAATGATAACCGCCCTGTTACATACACTAGGGACACCCAAGAGGTGTCTTTTACATACACTAGGGACACCCAGGAGGTATCGTTTACATACAATAGGGACACCCAGGAGGTATCTTTTCATTGTCTTGTTCTCGATGCGCATATGCCCAAGTTATGGATACTATTCAAAACTTTCAATTTGAACATTCAAGTCCGAAAGACATCAATGTTCATTGAACATGATGAGGCTATTGTATATCGTGTATTTGTTTTAATTTAATGGTGGTCAAGTGTAAGTTGGTATGGTAAAAAAAAAGTGTTAAGTTGGTGGTGAGAAAATGAGGTTTTTTTGTAGTTTAAGAGAGATCGACTCCTGAGAGGTTGTTTGTGTTTATGGACATATACTATTGTAATCTCCCTTGAATTCCTAATAGGAAAAAAGAGCTATACAAGTACAATTCATATGTTTGTATGCTTTGTTGTAACTGTAATGTTGATACTGTTCAATATACCATAGCTTATTGAACGACTTATTTGTCTGTTGCTTCTCGTCTTGAAATTCAACAGATTTTTTCAAAGTGAGATGTAAGTAGGTTTTTCGTCATTCGTGTTACAACATTTAAGCTACACTTGCTGCTGCTACGACATAGATTAATGGTGCCTTTGTAAGTTAGTGCTGCACGATACAAGTTTATGTTGTTTGTTATTGTTTCTGCTGCTACCATATAATGTTACTACTGCCAGTTTCTCGCTAGTGCTGCTCTTTATATTATTAGTGCTGCTATGCTAAGTTTACACTGATAGCATATACGATTACAACTGCTCGTTCAAGTTTATGCTATTAGTTGTAAGTTAGTGCTGCACACGATAACTTAGTGCTGCTAGTTAATTGTTACAACTGCTTCATATTCGTTTGTGCTGCTCGACATAGTTAATGCTGCTGTGATAAAACAGTTGCCCAAAAAGAAGTTGCCCAAAAAAATTTGCCCTAATAAGAAGTTGCTCAAAAAGAAAAAGTTGCCCAAACAGAAGTTGCCCAAAAAAGAAGAAGTTTCAATGTTTTTACTTAATTTTTTAATACAAGTGAAGAGTTATAGATATCATTGGCTTTTCTTATAGAGATTACTTATCTGAACAATTGGGAAACCCTTTTATCTGAACACTTGGGCAACCTGTTATCTGAACAATTAGGCAACCTTTTTATCTGAATAATTGGGCAACCTTATATCTTAACAATTGGACAACATTTTATCTGAACAATTGGGCAACTTGTTATCTGAAAAATTGGGCAACCTTTTATCTGAAGAATTGGGCAACCTTTCCCCAATCTCCACGTTCACTATCATACTAAGGTCCTTGTCTGCCATCGTTGGAGGGTTTATTTATTTTAAACAAATATGGGTAGGTTGGTGAGGGTTGTGTGCAGGACTGGGGAGTGTTTGAGAATGTGTGTGATAGATGATCAGGTCTTTGTTAACTCTTAATTCTTTATGTCAGTTGTTAGGTGAAGGGTGTTGGCGTCAGTTGCCCAGCAGCACGGTAAAGATAATCAACAACTGTTCAGCAAAAACAAACAACAAGGTTAGTAGTAACAGATACCACTTGGTGGTTACCGGATATCACTTGGAATCGTGTGATCACTTTCCAAAGTAAACCATTCGACCCTAATGCCTGGGTATCACGAATATCTACTTGGGATAAGACCAAATACAGTTAGAGAATTAGGCACAATTCTATAACCCTTTCGCTAATAAGTGTTTAGTGTTTTCTGTCTATGTTTCATGCATGTTCAGATCTCCTATATATAGGAGGTTACTCTTGAGCTATTCCAATGGAATTATGAGTATTAATCGGCCCATTAATAGCCTCATAATTATCCCCATTATAGCCGTTAGTGGTTACATGACCAATTAAACGTGGTCATAAAGAAGTTGTAACTGCCATTTAGCAGTACTTTCCATAAGCAGTACTTTCCACTAGCAGTATTTTCACTTGTAGTGGAAGTACAGCCTATCAGTGGAAACACTGCTTATCAGTACTTTCATAGCACTATCAGTGGATACACCACTTCAGTGGAAACACTGCCTATCAGTGGAAACACTGCTTGTCAGTGGACACCACAAGCAGTACTTTCCACAAGCAGTACTTTCACCAAGCAGTACTTTCACCAGTACTACCAATACAAACCACTATAAGAGTCAGGGTGTTCATGGACCTTATGGGTGTACACTCCGTACCTCCTAACCCATTACAAGGTGTGAACTAATCCCACAAGTGAATTAAATTTTCCAACAATCCTCCCCAAATTTAGTTCACTTCCTTTGCATGATTAAACATCAATCAAAACATGTGCATAAACGAAAATGTCCTGAGGATTGAATTTCCATCTTAGTAAATTACACGTTCAAATATTCGAGAATCAGGGTGTTCTAAGAATTGAACCCTTCAACCCATTTGAATACCTGAAGATAAAATACACACAAGTTTTCAAACACTTAAAAGCTCCTGACACTATACAAGCCATGTGTCCATATCCAAATTCATAAATGTTGTAAAAGCTAAAAGTCCAAAGCTTCCTGAAGCGGCAAAACTTCAACATTTACATAGGTGGTTCCTCTTTATTCATGCTCCTGCCAAGCACTTTTTCAAAGAAAAAACAACCATTAAGAAGTATAGACTTCATCCTCCTTTCAGCAGGTTCTGAGCACAACCTTGGGATGTAAATAAAACATGTGATCCAGTCCACTGAATGTTCAGCTTTCCACATTGAACTCAGCTCCCAAGTTTCCTTAGGAGGGAGTTGGGTGTCCTAGCATTCAGTGACTAAGTTGGACTTAAACCCATCCCTTTAGCAGACTTTATAACCAAGTCTCTAGCCAGACCCTTCGTCAAGTGATCAGCTAAGTTCTGTTGAGATCTCACAAACTCTATAGATACCACCCCATTCATGATAAGCTCACGAATCATGCTATGCCTGGCACCTAAGTGTCTAGACTTACCATTGTACATCTGGCTATAAGCCTTAGCCAATGTAGCTGCACTATCACACCGGATAGAAATAGGTGCTATAGGTTTAGGCCACAATGGAATCTCAAGAAGCAAGTTTTTCAACCATTCAGCTTCTTTACCAGCAGCTGCTAGAGCCACAAATTCAGATTCCATTATTGAACTGGTGATGCAAGTTTGTTTCTTGGATGCCCAAGAAATTGCACCTCCACCAAGTAGGAATACCCAGCCACTGGTAGACGAATTGTCTTCAGTGTTACTGATCCAACTTGCATCAGTGTAACCTTCCAACACTGATGGGTAACCAGTATATGAGAGACTATAATCCATAGTTCTCTTCAAATACTTCAGTACCCTCCGAACTGCTTGCCAGTGATGAGCACTAGGATTACTAGTATACCTGCTCAATTTTCCCATTGCAAAACCAATATCAGGCCTTGTACAAGTCATGGCATACATCAGGCAGCCAATTACCCTAGAATACTCAAGTTGAGATACAGCCTTGCCATGATTAGGCATCAGGTTCTCACAAGTATCCATAGGTGTACTCACTGGAGTATAATCAAAGTAATTGAATTTCCTCAGCACCTTCTCAATATAATGTTTAATCCTTACACCAAGGATAACATCAGCCTCCCCCATGTCTTTCATGGAGAACCTTGATGACAAAAATTCCTTTGTCAGGTCAACCTGATTTTGGTCAGTGCCAAAGATCAACATGTCATCAACATATAGACAAATGATGACTCCTTTACCAGATTCATCAAATTTGCTATATACACATTTGTCAGCCTGGTTAAGAACATAACCACTAGACAAAACCACTTCATCAAATTTTTGATGCCATTGCTTAGGAGCCTGCTTAAGTCCATAAAGAGACTTAATTAGTTTGCACACCTTGTTTTCATTACCAGGCATGATGAAGCCCTGAGGTTGGTTCATATAAACCTCCTCTTCCAATTCACCATTCAAGAAAGCTGTCTTCACATCCATCTGATGAATAATCAGATTGTGAATAGATGCCATAGCAATCAGCAGTCTTATGGTACTGATACGAGCCACAGGGGCATAAGTATCAAAATAGTATATCCCAAACTTTTGTTTAAAGCCTTGAATGACTAGTCTAGCCTTGAACTTTTCAATAGTTCCATCTACCTTCATTTTCCTTTTGAAAATCCATTTGCAACCTAAAGGTTTGCAACCAGGTGGTAGATCAACCAACACCCAAGTGTTGTTCCCCATGATGGAATCCATCTCATCATTGATTGCTTCTTTCCAGAAAGCAATATCCTGTGACTTCATTGCTTCTTCAAATGTCTTGGGATCATCCTCAACAATGAAGCAATAGGAGTATTGGTCAGAGACCTCATCCCTTGTTCCTTCAACTAAATACAGCTGAAACTCAGGCCCAAATGACTTTGGAGTCCTAATCCTTTTGCTCTTCCTGAGCACAGGTTCAGGTTGCTGAACCACAACCTCATTAGGGACCACTGATGGTTCATCATCAGGTACCTCTGATACACCAGTGTCATGAGTTCCATTAGGAATCCTCTGACTTGGTCTAGGAACTGATGAGAATCTATTCTCATCAAAGTCTGCATCCCTTGATTCAATAATGGAGTTAATTGAAACATATTCATTAGGTTCAATAACATAGAACCTAAAAGCCTTGGAATGCTCAGCATATCCAACAAAGATGCAGTCAATGCCTCTTTCACCCAAAGTCTTTTGCTTTGGATCAGGGAGTCTTACAACAGCCCTACAACCCCAGACCCTGAGATAGTTCAGGTTGGGTTTCCTTTTAGTCTAGAGTTCATAAGGGGTAACTTTGTTCCTTTTGTTGGGAACCCTATTTAGCAAATAGCAAGCTGTTAACATAGCTTCACCCCAGAACCCTTGACTCAGTCCTGAATAGGACAACATGGAATTAACCATCTCCTTCAGCACCCTGTTTTTCCTTTCAGAAATACCATTTTGCTGAGGAGTGTAAGGGGCAGTCGTTTCATGGATTATTCCAACAGACTGAAAGTATTGAGTATCCATGTACTCACCTCCCCTATCAGTCCTTAATCTTTTGATCAAAGACCCAAGTTGTAATTCAACTTCTGTTTTAAACATTTTGAATTTATCTAATGCTTCATCCTTGGTATGTAACAGATAGACATAACAAAATCTAGAAGCATCATCAATAAATGTCACAAAGTACTTCTTATTCCCCAAAGAAGGAGTGGCATGCAAATCACACAGATCACTATGAATAAGCTCCAAGATCTTAGTCTCACGACTAACACCCTGAAAGGGTTTCTTGGTTATCTTGGTCAACATGCAAGTTTTACACTTTTCAGTGTCCATGTCAAAAGCAGGGATTAAACCATCCCTAGACATATCTTGCATCCTTTTATAGTGAACATGACCAAGTCTAGCATGCCAAAGGTTAGAATCACTCTGATCATATGTGGTCACAAAAGCTGAAATAACACTGTCAGTGGTAATATTAAGCCTGAACATTTGATTACATAAATAACCAAAACCAATAAAAACACCACATTTAGAAAGAACAAATTTATCAGATTCAATAACTTGTTTATATCCATGATTATTCAAAACACTACTTGAAACCAAGTTTTTCCTTATATCAGGAACATGAATAATATTAAACAAAGTTACAATCTTTCCCGAACTAAACCTAAGATCTACACAACCACGACCATGCACCAAGGCTGTTGACTCATTTCCCATGTGAAGAATAGAACCATCATTCAGTGACTCATAAGTCTTGAACCAGCTTCTATCTTTACACACATGAACTGTTGCACCAGAGTCAACCCACCACGCAACATCATCATCCTGCACATAAAAAGATTCAGATACATATGTAACATAATAAATCTGAAAAGACTTATTAAACATATTCTGACCTTTCAGTGAGTTGGCTGAACCACCACTCCCTGAACCATTAGTGCCTGATCCATTGGCTTTACCACCAACTTTAACACCCTTGCAGTCCCTTTTAATGTGACCAGTCTTGCCACATTTCCAACAAGTAGGTGTTGCCTTCTTGTTAGGATCTGCCCTTGTGTTGTCATGATACTTGCGTTTGCCTTTGTTGTCATTGTACCTGGTGGAGTTGTTATGCTCCACCATATTGACAACAGATGCACCAGTAGCATTGCTACTCTTTGGCTTGTCATTATCCTGCACTTTGAGAGATTCCTTAATGTGTAGATGACTGCCCAACTCAACAAGAGTTAACTCCTCCTTCATATGTTTCAAGGTATGCTTGAAATCTTTCCATGAAGGAGGGAGTTTGTCAATGACACAAGAGACTTTGATAGCCTCATCCATGTTCATTTGGTGTTGTGTAAACCTTCCAAGTATTCTAAGAAGTTCATTGTATTGTTCCATAACTGGTCTTGAATCAGTCATTTTGTAATTTGTGAAATTACTAACAAGGAACTTCTTACTTGATGCATCCTCAGCCATATATTTGGCATCCAAGGAATCCCACAGTTCTTTGGAAGATTCAAAGTTCTGATAAATATCAAACAAAGAATCAGACATACCATTCAGAATAAGACCTCTGCATATGTAGTTATCATTCTCCCACTTGCTCCTCGTTCTGATCTGCTCAACCGTAGCATCATCCTCATCATCAGGAATTGGAGTAGTCAGCACATAAACCACACTCATGCTTGATAGCAAGAAGTGCATCTTCTTCTGCCACCTCCTAAAGTCCACCCCTTCAAACTTATCAAGCTTGGAAAAGTTTGAAGCCATGTGTTTCATTGCAGCAGCAGCCATTGATTATCACAAATAGTTTACTTTGATTGTTGGCATCAGTTGGCCAGCAGCAGGGTAAAGATAATCAACAACTGTTCAGCAGAAACAAACAACAAGGTCAGCAGTAACAGATACCACTTGGTGGTTACCGGATATCACTTGGAATCGTGTGATCACTTTCCAAAGTAAACTATTCGACCCTAATGCCTGGGTATCACGAATATCTACTTGGGATAAGACCAAATGCAGTTAGAGAATTAGGCACAATTCTATAACCCTTTCGCTAATAAGTGTTTAGTGTTTTCTGTCTATGTTTCATGCATGTTCAGATCTCCTATATATAGGAGGTTACTCTTGAGCTATTCCAATGGAATTATGAGTATTAATCGGCCCATTAATAGCCTCATAATTATCCCCATTATAGCCGTTAGTGGTTACATGACCAATTAAACGTGGTCATAAAGAAGTTGTAACTGCCATTTAGAAGTACTTTCCATAAGCAGTACTTTCCACTAGCAGTATTTTCACTTGTAGTGGAAGTACAGCCTATCAGTGGAAACACTGCTTATCAGTACTTTCATAGCACTATCAGTGGATACACCACTTCAGTGGAAACACTGCCTATCAGTGGAAACACTGCTTATCAGTGGACACCACAAGCAGTACTTTCCACAAGCAGTACTTTCACCAGTACTACCAATACAAACCACTATAAGAGTCAGGGTGTTCATGGACCTTATGGGTGTACACTCCGTACCTCCTAACCCATTACAAGGTGTGAACTAATCCCACAAGTGCACTAAATTTTCCAACAAAGGGGGGGGGGGGGGGGCAATAACGATTATAGGGTATACGAGTTGTGTTTTTTGGGTTGGGTTGGGTTAGATTTAAGTATCAATGTGATTTGTCTATTATGTCCTAAAAAATATGACGTAAAACGGATGTTGACCAAGGAAAAACGGGTCAAGGGACTTCATTGACACAGAAATCATAATGTTTGGACTCCAGACGATGCAAAGGCGCAAATTTGTCCTAACGTGCTGTTTTTGGCCAATTTGAGAGACCAACGTTATTTTACACTTGTTTGTATTTGTAGGTTTTATTGGAAACTATTCTATTAACCGAAGAGTCCATATAATCTAGTTTAACATGCCAAACTATGGATTGCAGTCATTTAACATGCTTATGCATCAAGTGTACTAAAGACCACTAGACATAATACCGGTTCATACATTTAATGTTGGAGTACACCTCTTCGACCTGCAAGTAAGAAGGTACATCTTTAGGCACTATAAATACGCTACAACTATCTTATTGGTAGAGATTAAATACTCGTGTTTATTATATAGAACAATACTTTTATTATCAAGCTCTAATGCTTATCCTTAGGTCGGAGCTTGGTCACGGACTTAACAACGTCATGAGTCTGATAGTTTGTTCAATCTTGACAATCATTCTTCCATCTAACGATCGGAGCATCCAAGAACCGAAGCACCTAAGGATGAAAGTACGTCAAATCCAGAACAACCATTAAGGGATCAAAACATCTTTAGGTCGACAATCCAACAATTTGTTCACCCACTCAAATGTTTGCTTATTCACCAATGGCGAGTTATTTGGACCATTCACGTTACACCGAAGCACATGCGAGCGAGGTCTGATGATTTGACATATTTTGTTAGACTTGGTAAGGATATGCAAAATCTTATACAAGTTCATGAAATGAAACGTGATAGATGATATCTACGATAATACATAATTTCACCAGGGGCATCATGTTGGAATATGACCAAATATTCTACACATACCTAAAGACAATCTCTAGTTCACGTGTTGCAACTTGCAAACCCATTCAACAATATTTCATCAACAAAAAAGATAGATCCAGAATGTCAAATATTAACCAGCATTCATGTCATTCAGATCATTAAATTCTGATCAGTTCTGGCATCTTACAACATTTCTCTAGTGGACATTTTTTAATATCGCCTCCTTTCATTAAACAATACATACTGTAACAATCAAAATACTCAGCTATAACGCCTGACCTGCCTATCACTCACGAAACCAAAAATTCATTACTCAAAATACAAACTCTTCTTCACTAGATCCACTAGTTGGCATTGCTCCATCCTTCATCCCTTGTAGTGCTTCTGCTGTTGCATCGTTGATGTTCAGAAACTACTGTAAACGTGACAGCTTTTCAGGTGCGGGATCACTTTTTAGATATATTAAAAAGAGGTCTGCCAATTCTTCAGTCACCTCCCATGATAACGGTGACGCCGGTATGGCTTTGTCACAGGCTAACAAGTCGTTTAGAGAAGAAACCTGCATATTGATGGCAAAAATTTCCAGATTAACGCAGTTCAACCCACAATAACAATGGCACACAAGTACCAACTTTCTGAAGATTTTAATGTCTATACAAAACAGGTCTTTTTGAAAATGCAATTTACTTTCCTTTTACCAAGAACAGTGTACTATTAAACATACACAAAATAGAAACCTATCTTTAATATTTATAGCGTAACTATTTACTACATAGCAATTTAATTACCAAATGTTGCTATCATCGAATGAATGGAAAAAGCTGAGAAATAAATCATTCTCTAAGTTTAGTTCATATAACAATAAGAAAATTTGGATAGAAAGTATTTTAGATCAGCCCAACCCAACCAAGCCTGTTTAGAACCATCTAAATAAATCAGTAAGCATGTTACCCAACCCACCCATTTTGCCCCCTCTAAAAGTAAACAGATTGCCAAACTTTAAAGACCAAATGCTTTCCACAGTAATACTCCATTGTATATTTTATTAATCCTTAAAATGTAATGGCTGACCTTTTTACTATTACCTTTGGGGCATTAAGGTAGCACCAACTCTCGTCAAAACTTGCTGCTGCACTTAGACATTCCGCTGCTAGTCATTCTCGTTCCGCTGCTATGATTCGGGTTACCACCGCTTGCTTTACTCGACCACTGCTATCATGACTTGATACCACTGCTAGCATGTTCTTTCCATTGCTAGTTATCTCTTTTCCACTGCTAGCATTTTCTTGCCACTGCTAGGTTGATGTTTCCACTGCTAGTATATTTAGGTAACCACTGCTACGTTTCTCGAAACCACTGCTAGTTCGCTAGTTACCACTGCTAGTGTTAACTTTTACCACTGCTAGTTAACTACTCGACCATTGCTACTTTACCACTGCTAGCTTTATTTGTTTCCACTGCTAGTCATCGTGTTACCACTGCTAGTTAACTACTCAGCCCCCACCTTCACATGCAATGCAAAAAGGAAACCCATTTTCTTTCAAAATACAATTTGCATAGTGTAAATATAAATAAATATACAACTGTAGGAGTTACTTAGAGCTTATTTTAATATTTTTGACACACTAATACACTATTGGTCAGATAGTTTGTTCCAGTAGCTCAAGATGAGATCAATAAGATGATATAGCCAATAAAAGTGCAAAACATCACTTCAAAAACAGTACTTAACGTCAAATACATACAAGTTGCAGTTAAAAAAGTCACAAAGATCTATCAAGGCTATGCAAAGATACAACAATGATCTTCAACTCTATACATCCCGATATCCTAGTCTGTATTTTAGATGTAAAGCCAGTCTTGCAAATACCCTCACGACTTTTTAAAAATATGACTACCTTTTACTTGCATACTGAATAAACATAAGAATAAACATAATCGTTCACAATTAACGGTCTATATATAGCCTCTAAAACTTTGAATTCAAATCATTCGTGCACAAAACATGCTGATGAAGTAAATATATAAGCAAACCTGTCAGTTCAAAGGATTGAAAAACTATCATGCTAATATTTCAGTAATTTACATTGTATTCTTCTTTGAAAAACTTAGAATTTTATGGTACTTAATTAACGCTTAACCATACCGCTGTTTAAAGTGTTATTGAATGTCTTTTAACGTTTAATGACCATATTATTACAAACCAATTTTTCATATGTTATGCAAAACATAAAAGAAATGTTATTTCCGTGTGAAGTGGAAAATTTTACCCATGAGCAGTACTTCATAGCTGCATATTAACAGGTGGTTAACCTAGTATTAGATGTCCAACAAACCGGTGAACCTTGGAAGGAAGAAATGAGTTGTCGAATAACCTTGTTGACTGGCGTGTGCCGACTATTATTTGCGGATGAGCCGGACAAATTTAGCTGTGGACCACTGGTAACACATGCAATAGTAGCAACAATAGGTGACCTAGTATTAGGCATCCCAGAAATTGCTGACATTTAAAAGAAAAAGAAAGATCAATACCGTGGATATCCAGAATAAATATGAATTCAAATTGCGCATGTACTTACCTGTAATTGATGGTTGTATGTAATTACTATGACAACGTGAGCTGCCACATGTGCTTGTCTCTGGTATACTAACACCTATCAGATTAACAGAATATGAAGTGTTAGGCTACATTGAGTAGCTACATGTGTCACACGGTTAACAAATAACTCTTTTGTGCTCCATTTTACTTTCAAGATTGTCCCAGATTTCATCCGATATGGGGAGATCTAAAGGAGTTCCTGATTTTCTTAGATAGCTCCATTCTTCTTTCAGAAATCTAAAATCAATTTGAATATTTATTCAGTAAGAACAAATTGATTGAAGATCATAACAAGTTAACAACATATGTTCATCCCAAACAGAGAAAAAGAGAAAACTCTACTCTCAACATGTGTCCTAAAACTAGTTTTACGGCTCAACAACAATGTCCGAGGTTTAAATTGTTGTCAGCACATCTGGCTATTTGCTCTTATCAATCATTTGTGAATTGTATCCAATATTTCAATTCCCCAAATTATAGATATGCCTTTTAGAAACATACTATTTGTTAATACAAATATCGTCATTAAACGTTATTTATATTTTTGATCTTTACCTAAGTTTTGTTAACGACAAAAGTAAATTTAATTTGTATAAAAGCTTAAAGCTTGTCAAGTTTAATAGATATTAAAACAAGCTTTTTCAAACAATATATTCATCATTCAAGCATTTACATTTATGATTAGTGACATCTTGATATGACTCTAATCATTATGTATGATAGTAGTTTTTAGAATGTGTTAGGTTCTTAAAACCAAACACTACTTAAGTACTTGCATATTTCTAAAAATAGAAATACAACATATGACATCATGTGATGCATCATGGAAATCATTGGAAGATTTCATTAGATATTTTGTAGATTTGTACTCTTCATATCTTGCACAATCTCACTTAGATAGAGTTGACTTTGGCAAGATTTGATATCTTGGCTGTCAGACCCGGCGGTACCAAATTGGTACACGGGCGGAACCCTTTTAAGGGTTCCGCGGTCCGTGGACGCTCCTGTCCATTTTGGCTATAAATAGCAATGCCAAGCCAAGTAGTTTTTCATCCCTTTCCATTATACTCTCATACATATCTTCTCTCTAACCTTTCTAACTCAGTTTCATATCATAGTAGTGATCTATTTTGTAGCAAAGAAGATCAAGTCACATTCAAGCTTCAAACGAGAAGTTGGAAGTCTTATTTGTTTAGTGTTGTATGATCTAGTGTTGATTCATACTTCATTGTTGTATTAAACCATCATAATCTTGTGAGTGTGAGTGGTTAGTATCTTAGTCCTCAAAATACATTGTGTGTGGGAGTAGTTGTACCCTTGGAAAGAACTCGACATCTAGCTTAGTGTCGGAAATAGTGTAAGCGAAGTGTAAAGGTTTTCTCCGCCGGTGAAAGGAGCTTGTTGACTAGTGAAGTTAAACTCTCGAGTGTGAGACTCGGGGAGTGGAGTAGGGCAAGGAGAAAGAGTCCTTGTAGACCGAACCACTATAAACAACTTGTTATGGTTTGATCATTTCTTTCCTTATTTACTCATTACATATTGCTTGCATATTTCATTAACATACTCAAGATCAATATCAATTGATCTTTCAACAAGTTTCAAAACAAAGTTTTTAATTGGTAAACTATTCAACCCCCCTTCTAGTTTTCTACACTATTTAATACTCCTATGCAATAAAATACACCTCACACTCTGTCCAGTTTGCCATCATATATCAGAGTATCAGACTAGAACACGAAAATTCTAATGGCAATCATTGGATGTTTTACTATCAGAATATCATACATTTTAATGTTGTCACATAATAATTTGATGTTGTGCAGTCCAAGTGAATCCAAATGAAGTAAAATTGGCCCTTGTTCATCTTCCTTGGTAGGAAAACAAATTATCACCAAACTCCAATAAGCACTGCACAATTAGACAAAATAATAAAATCATGACACTTGACATCTTAAAAAGGTCAGCAATAATGGAATTCATATAAGTGAAAAGCTTAGCTTTCATGTACTGGAAGAAGTATGTATGCTTTTTCAAATATACTGACATCTTTCCACCACTTTCTGAACTTACGAAATGAATCTTCATCATACTTCAGCTATAACAAGAAAATAAAAGGTATTCACCAAAAGTAAATATGTGCAATATTACACGGTTTAGGGCAACCAAATTAGAAAACAATATACCTTTTCCAGCTTGCTATAAAAGTATGTACTGAAGAAATGATAATTGCATGTTGTACTCTCAGACGAGGACGTTGGCTGCTGAAGATATCTATATGGGAAAAAAAAGGAACTGTTAAAGGGAAGAGTTGCAGAGAATGCTACGGGAACATTAAATATGGTGTTGTTTTCACTACTTGAGCATAACTGATAACAGGCCTTTTTTACAGTCTATAAAGTCTGTTCTGGTTTATCTGAAATCAAAATCAACATAGTTCGGTACTGAATTCAATTTGCTTTCCAATGAAAGTGATTATAAAGATCCATGTGTTATTGATCTTGTAAAAGGACAAGTGGTTGTTAACTATTGTCACGTGAAAACTTATTTGTTTTTCGTCCGAAAAATGGACGAAAACGTATAAAAACGGATGAAAACGAATAAAAACGTATAAAAAATGTATAAAAACATATAAAAACGGACAAAAACTTTTTAAAACGGACGAAAACGTATAAAAACGGACGAAAAGGTAAAAAACGAACGAAAACGTATAAAAACGGATGAAAACGAATAAAAACGTATAAAAAGTGTATAAAAACGGACAAAAACGTATAAAAACGGACGAAAACGTATAAAAATTGTGTAAAAACGTATAAAAACGGATGAAAACGAATAAAAGCGTAAAAAAATGGACGAAAATGTAAGATTAGTTGATTACCTTAGATGACAGAAATAAAACATTAGTGACTTGGGACAAATTTTTCTCAAAGTTTAGTGACTTGTTTGTATATTAACCCAATTTGATATTACCCAAATCTGTGGGAGTAACGATTAGTTTCTTTTATGGGTATGCAAGGACCTTGGCAACAACCAAAACACTGATTATCACTATGTGTAATGGTCCAATAAACTTATTATATATTAAATGTTCACATGCTAAACTGCTAAAGCACCATAAATTAGGTTTAAAATGCAGTCTCATAAAATGTAAAATGTTATGATACTCTTGGACAGCAAAGCACTAACCGGATATAGAAATTCATGATAGTGGATGAAAGATATGCTTCGGGAGCAAGACATCCCATATCTGCGAGATTAACTTCAACTGCATTTGGGTCATCCCTGTAAAGTCACAATTGATAATGGGGGAAAGTAAGAAAATAACAGCAGAATAAAATTAAGTTTATAGCATATAAAGAATTTCAATAAGTTGATAAATCATCCAACATTATCAGAGAAAGCCTGTCATACCTTGATGGATAGCAGAATTTCAATAAGTTGATAAATCATCCAACATTACTACAGCTGATACTACAACATATTTACAAATCAAACGTACAACCTATGCAACATCACCATGAAGCACAAGAAATCAATCGCTTGACTTGCGCATTCTGTCTCTCAAAATCTTCATCCCCATGTACCTGCATAATTAGTACCAACATTTGTCACGCAAACAACTTTCAAGTCATACAAAAACAATATAGTAACTAAAACAAATTAGTAAGTCACCTGCCAAGCATCAAAAGAGTAGCCTGTGGATTGGTTCCTGGTGAGACTGTGAAAGTGGAACCATCCACAACACGAAGAGAATTAACACCGACGACCTTCAAATTGTGATCCACCACTCTCCCCGCAACACATCCTCCATGGTAATGCCATATTGTGCTCACTGTCCGTCTGCAGAACTGACCCATCAGCATGTTACTTGACTGGTCAACTGGCAAAGCAGGGCCACAAATCTAAAGTCTATACCAGACCGTCCCCAAAACTTGAAATCATCCATGGCTCGGCTTCTAAGCACGTCTCCAATTTTACGGTTCCCATTCACACACCTTTCCAGATGATGTTTTTAGCACGTTCGCCACGCGATGATGTTTCGATTACCATTGGGATTAAGCTGTTGTATGATCTTTGATGACATTGTTGTTTAATTCATTGTGATGATTTTAGGGTTCTAAATAGGGTGGTTAAATTTCGACTGATTGGATTCAACATTGTGATTGAGAATTGGAAATTGAAATTGGGGATTGTTTTACTTTTAGGGCTTGTATTGAAATGGGGGTGTTTGGTCTGTGTTTTGTGTGGGGGTGTGATTTTTTATTTTATTTTTTATTTTTTTAATTGAAAAATGTAAAATGACAAAAAAATCCTTGTGTATAAATACAAGTTGCCCAAAAATATAAAGTTGCCCAAAAAACAATACAAGTTGCCCAAAAAATAATACCTTACAATACATGACAAATACGTACTTCTGTCATACTTTTGTTGGACACGTGGCACCCCATGGTTGGCTCCAAGAAAATCGCTGGGTAACTAGTCCATTTTCATTCGGCAAAAGTGTGTGGTCTAGAAAGTGATATGCATCAGGGTGCGCGGTCTGTTTGACTAATTTTCCCTTCCAATAATCGGCCAATACTTGAAAGTATTCACAACCAATCTCAAAGATATAATTTGGAAAATCATGCTCGCATTCGATAACTCGAGCCAATAATCACGCTAACTTTAAGTTGCGTCTTTGATAATCATTTTGACAATGCATCGATTTAAAACTCAAAATGATCAACATGACGAATATATAGGCCTACATACATCCACGTCATATTCTTTCCAAAACTTTATAGGACAAAGTCTTTACTTATATGGTATGATATATGAACAATTAACTTTCATTGAGAACAATCAGATTTATTTTGAAAGAAACTTATTGTTCTTCTATATATTTTGCATCTTCGTTGATCCGGGATGGTCTAACCAGTCATGCCACTCAAAAAAATAATCTTGGCTCAAAAACTATAACAACCCGTAAAATTTCAATCAAATTTTAAAAGTAAACTAATAGTAATTTTATAACTAAATTTCACACATGGACTTTTCTAAGCCCGTTTGACAAGAAAACGAGAAAGCTGTCTCATGAAATGTGAAATTTGCACTTAACGCGTACCGGCACACCCGACGTAATGATTTATTTTGATTTTTGTATATGAGAAAATAGTCGTGTAAATACTCATTATTATTGGAAAAATTATTCCGAACGCAATGGCGCAAGTTTTGTAATTTTTATCGCTCATTTGGTAGTCCAAATATGTCTCGAACCTAATATCTATAAAATATTACTGAAAATGTCACGTTTAGTCCCTGAGGGGACATGAGGCTTTACAAAATTCGTCCTTATGACAAATATAAAAGAGTTAAAACTCTCATTTAGGTTAGTCCTTTTTCTGCAAACCCTAACTCAGCCTCTCACCCTCTCCTCTCCAAACACCAGCCGCCACCCTCCTTCCCTCACTACTGCAGCCGCCAGCCGCCATCATCACGCTGGCCACCACCATCACCGTGGCGCTCCTCCACTGTCAACACTATCCCACCATTATTCTATCATGATGAGGTTACTGGTGAAGTCCACGCGCCACCACTACCACCACGGTACATCCACCGCCATCACACGAAGCCCAAGGGTGCGTTTGTTTGCAGGTTTGGAGCAAAAGTCGCTATTAGAGCTTGTTTGGGTCGTGCTTGGAGTTACACCACTTTGAAGCCGCCACCACCATCTCCGTCGCCTTCAATCACCATCTCTTCTCCCTCTTGTTTATGATATGGTAACCGTGAACCCGCATTCATACATTTTTTTTTTCGTTTTCCTTTTTTACCGATTATAATAGGAGTGTTATAGTTTTCGTGGATAAAAAAAATGGAGATTTAAAACATCTTTTATGTCGATTCTTGTGATAAAATCTCGTGTTGCTGCACCTTTTGTTATAAATAAGATTTTATAACGATTTTAAAAAGGGTTTTCGTGTGGTAAGAATCTGGTAACAATGGTGTTTGTTGTACCGATTGTGTTTAGGGTCGGGTCGACCCATATTTTTATGGTAGTTTGAGCTCAGATTCATGGGGTGTGATGTTGTTATTATAGTTGTGATTCTGAAATTGTTACTTTGATCTAGTACTATTTTTCTTTATGCTTGTGGTGTACATGGATTCAGATTGGAATTTTCCCACTATCATTTTGTTACTAGTTCTAGCTTGAAATCTGAATATGGGGGTGCGTGTGTGTTATAATCTATGTCTTATTTTCTTCGTCCACTTGCGTCTCGAGTCAAGAGTGAGTGTTTAGTGGTCTCGGTTTTAAGGGAAAACACCTTGTCTTTGTGTTTCATCCGAGCCATGGCAGCCCCACAAGGGAGTTCGTGGTTGACGTTGTTGTTGGTTAATGAGACACCGTCTAGGGTGAGCTCGTTTGCTTTGCGTCGCGTCTATGTCGATTTGGTTGTTTCAGTTCGTGTAGGACTCGTATAGGAGTATAATATTGTTGTGTTGCACCTCGTTCAGTTTTAACAAGTCCAACTCATTTAAACGTTAAGGGTGTGAATGTTTTCCTAATAGGACCACAAGGCTTATCACACTAAACATTACATTGTTTTATTCTGAGTTAATTTTATTCAGCTTGTGTCAAAATTTTATATTCGAGTACTAAGATAATTGGCTAATGTAAATTGTTTACTTGTTTAATTATGAACATTGGTAAGTTCGGATAAGTGGTGATACTTGGTACGTTTCGGATACGAATTGGGATTTGATATTTCGGATGTGATTAATAATGAATAGCGAACTAAATTGGCAAATGGTGACTTGACACTTTGGACATTTATCGGATTATATCTATCGGACATGTATCGACATATATTTAAACATTGGACGTTGGACAAATTGGACTTATTGGATTTGAAACGAATACAATATATTAGACTCATCATGAATTTAATATGTTTGATTCGCGATAGATACAATAAAGAAAAATTGTCTAATAACCAATGAATACTTTTATGAAATTGTTTTGAGGAATTTGATTTTTATAAAGTCACGATGACTTGGGGATGTTTTATAAATGGACGCGCCATGCCAAAATTTATAAAAACATTCTAACTTGTATTTGCTAATTTCAAATCTCTTTTAATATTATAAAACTCGAGAATCTAAGCAAGTGTTCTTTTAAATAGTAAAACCTTTATTGTTTGAATTGAAAAATTCAAACTTATCATTATTATAAAATATAGTTGTTTTATGCAAGTTATTTGGGATTATGGGTAAACACCAAAACTTACCAATTAATTCACTTCTTGGGTAGTTATGTGTCGTTACTTTCCTAGACTTCTTTCTTGTCACTTTTTACTCGAGTCGAGTCTTGGTCGACTCTTGACTATTCCTCGTAATATATTGGGATATATATATTAGGTCTTGGTATAAGTTATGTTTGGCGTGAGTTATAACCTTTGGTGTGAGTTACATTTTGGTATACTTTTGGCGTGAGTTGTATGTCGAGTCTTGATTTTCTTACCACCACACAAAACGTTAAAACTAAACTTTTGAGATATTGATAATGGAGTTTTGGAAACATTTGATACGAGTATTCTACGAAAACTTAGACACGTTGTCCTTCGGATATTATATTATTTTACTTTTTGAGATGTATTTTGAGATAATACGTAAACTATTAGGTCGCGACGATGTAGTACCTTTGTACTTGTACTCTTTGGATATCGACGTGCCTTTCTTCATGATTTGTTTGTGCTTGCCTTTTGATGCCAGTCTTGTTAGTTATGATTCTTGCGTTGCTCGTATTGAGGTGAGTTCATAGCCCCACTTTTACTCTTTTAACTATTTTATAAACTCCTTGGGGGAGAATACATGCTACTACTGCTTTTATGATCACAATTGCTTGAAAACTGTTTGCTGTACTCTTGATATTATGACTCTGCCTAAGTTGCCAGCCAAAAGTCCCCTACATCATGAACCATTAATCACTTGCGAGTGAACGCAAATATCGTGGATAGTACTATGGGAACTGACGACCCCGACTCGGTTATCGGAAATAACCGGGGCGCACTATATTTGGTATCTCTATGTAATTGGCTATTACATCTTAGAGGGGCAATTTTATTTACTTACACCAGTAATTAGGTGTATGCAGTTAGTATTGGTTTCATGAGCTTAGTGCAATAATATCAACTATCTTTTATGGGCGTATAACAACGTAGCCCATGGCTTATCTTAAACTTGAAAATCTTGTGATCAACTGCTTATTTACTAAACCTATGAATTCACTCAACCATTGTGTTGACTTTTTAGCATGTATTTTCAGGATAAAAAGGCGATAGCTAACTTTGGAGGCGCTTGGGCATTGACATGGCATGGTCATAGATGACTCTGATTTACGTATGGGGACCAAACTTTATTAATGAGCCATTTTCCGCAACAATTCAAACTTTGTAAACTCTAATTTACTTCAATAAATGAAATCTTTTACGAAAAAGTTATTATTTTTCACTTTGTGTCATGATCCAATTGAGTAGCATCCCGAAAACCTTTTCTTCCGCTGCAAACCATTTTTGGGGGTGTTACAGATTGGTATCAGAGCCTTGGTTATAGAGAACTAGGTATTTTTTAAACCTAGACTATAACCACTTTTACAAAAACTTAACCCTATGACCGACACATGCCTGCCTGCCAAGCTGATTGCCTCACTTATGACTTGTTATAGTCATCTTTGATAAGATATGTGTTTTATTACTAACAACTTAACCTCACTATTAGCTATGATTGCTCTACTTATACATATGTTTACGTACCACTGCGCTACGCCTTCTCCCCCACATAAATGAAATAATTGTTCAGTCTTTCATACCAAACTTTAAAGACATTAGCACATGTTACTAGTATAACTAAGCTAAGCATTGCAAGATTCATTGAACCTCAGGTGAATATAGCCTGATCACCTATATTCAGCCAGGGACAGTGAGACATAGCCTGATCACCTATGTCTGACTCAGAGGTGAATGTTGCAATACTGAAAGTAGTTATAATGGTGGTATGTCTAGTTGACCTCCTCATTGACTTCTAAAAATGGTAAAATTTTCATGTGTGTTCATTATAAGAGTTGTAAAGGTTTTACTCCTACACATCACACACTGACGTCACAATATTTTCTCACTACGATACTTTTCTCCTAAGTGGAACGCCCTTCTCATTACTACACTCTCTAAACTCACCATTTTACACCACTACTTTACGCCTCCGCACCAACGTGCATAGAGATTTGCATGGCAGATGATGCACACTACCACTTCGTGCAAGGACACCACAGTGATCCATGTTGAGATGGACCACTTTACACCACCACTTCGCGCCCTCCGTGCCTACGTTATGTATGAGATTTGCTGAGCAGATAATACATAACCAGTGAAATGTTGCATGATGTGAGTTAATAATTATATTTTAGATTTTCTTAGCACATTATGCGCAACTAACTAAATTTTATTTACCGCACGACATTACTCTATGTCTAAATTATATTTTTGGGTCACTACTATACCATGTCTTCTGTATCCTATCTCATCGACATATCGTCTTCGTTACTGGATCATTAAACCTTTATTACTGGATCGTTGCAACCCATGTATCCATCATCCCATCCTATTAACGTTATCTTAGACGTTAAGATCGAAGTCATCTCGTCATCCATTGCGGTAACAGTGTCACCTCTATCCCAAAACTCGTACTCAATCGATGAACTGGATTACATCCCTAGCCATTCTAGGAACAACACACCTCGACATCTACAAAGGGAACCCCTCGCTAAACATAAATAATAAACGAATGACTAAAAGATCTAAAAACATACCAAGAATCAATTTGCAACTCAAGTCACTTTTCTAGGAACGTATCCCTAACCTTTCACTCATTTCTTTGAAATATCAGCGGTCCGTTTTACTACCCTCTTATGAAATAGTAAACTTTGTCGCAAACTACTTTCAACTATTTTTTTTTCGATCACTTCACGGTCATTTTCCCAAAGAGTCTTACTACTGTGCCATTAAACCAAAAATTTATGATTTTACTAACACTTTATAAAAAATGACCTTACTGATACCTTGCAAACTATTGTCTTATAGAGTGACAAACCTATTAATTACCTTACTACTATTTTATTAAACAACAAACAATTGCAATAGCAAGTTATAAACTATATTACAAATTTTTCCTGCAAGTTATATTACGGTCTTATAAGCTATTTTTACCCTTTTAGTGAGCTGTTTTAGCCACTGTCCGATTTAAAACCATAAAGCTTGGTACTCTTACCTCACAAACTATTTGCCTTTACTTTATTGACTATTTTATTACCACCCTATAAACCATCTTGATATTAATTGAACTACGAAATCTTCTACTATTTGACAAACAATAAAGTACTTTCTTATAAGCTATTTTACAAATTATTTCACGAGTTATTTTATAAACTGAATTATGTCTTACCAAAATATTTCACTACCATTGATAAACCGTTTTCTATTACTTTATGAGCTGTTTTAAAAAAAATCACCTTATTGTTGCTTTAATACCAAACCACAAACTACGATTTATTATTAAACTGTAGATAATAAAAATACTTTCTTCTTACTCAACAAAGTAGTCTTACAAACTTTTCCATAAACTTGACTGCAATTTCTTTATAAACTATTTACTCCCTTGAGAAACTTTATAGGATAAGCGATATTTTCTTTTGAAAATAAACCGAATTTTCGGAGTAAAGATAAGCGCTTTGTTTTGAAAACAATAATGAGAAATACTAAGAAACAAAACTGATATGTCATCTACAAAAGCTAAGGTATTTGAAATTATTTCGAGAAACAACTTTTGAATTTACATAAAAACCTCCAACTTGGAACCAATTCCATGTTGTCGCCTAAAACCTTATTTAACAAATTTTCATCACAAAAACTGAAATTTAGCAACTTTCTTTACATACATCAGGTTCTCTCTTAAAATCTTAAAGACTCTGTATTTTTATGTATACCATTCAAATTCGAGAAGCATAACCAACAACTGAATCCTGCCCATGAACGTTTAAAACTTATTGAAACATACGTACCCAACCACACCTTCTTCTATGACGTTTTCAACTTCGAGGACTTTCTTCAAATAAAAATTGTGCCAACAATGAAACGCGTGGTGACACTTTTCTAGAAAGATTTATTGTAAGAGTAAAAAAAAAATAATAATAAAAAAAAAATTTGGTCAAACCTTATCAAAACTTCTTATGTTAAGAAATATCAAACCTCAATCTTTGCGAAATTGTTTTATTTGCGTCACCGGTTAGGATCCTTTCGAGGATGCAAATCTCTTACCCAATTTTCTTTCATCTTAAAGAAATTGTGCCTCTTAAAATATTCTTTTTATTCGAATAAACTTATCCACACCCCTTTAGCGAACAAAACTAGAAAATTTCAAAAAAAAAAAAAAAAAAAAAAAGACATCTCTTTGTCACATAAGCGACTAACACAAACTTAACCTCGAGGACGAGGTTCCCATAAGGGGTAGGTACTATAACAACCCGTAAAATTTTAATCAAATTTTAAAAGTAAACTAATAGTAATTTTATAACTAAATTTCACTCATGGACTTTTCTAAGCCCGTTTGACAAGAAAACGAGAAAGTTGTCTCATGAAATGTGAAATTTGCACTTAACGCGTACCGGCACACCCGACGTAATGATTTATTTTGATTTTTGTATATGAGAAAATAGTCGTGTAAATACTCATTATTATTGGAAAAATTATTCCGAACGCGATGGCGCAAGTTTTGTAATTTTTATCGCTCATTTGATAGTCCAAATATGTCTCGAACCTAATATCTATAAAATATTACTGAAAATGTCACGTTTAGTCCCTGAGGGGACATGAGGCTTTCCAAAATTCGTCCTTATGACAAATATAAAAGAGTTAAAACTCTCATTTAGGTTAGTCCTTTTTCTGCAAACCCTAACTCAGCCTCTCACCCTCTCCTCTCCAAACACCAGCCGCCACCCTCCTTCCCTCACTACTGCAGCCGCCAGCCGCCATCATCACGCTGGCCACCACCATCACCGTGGCGCTCCTCCACTGTCAACACTATCCCACCATTATTCTATCATGATGAGGTTACTGGTGAAGTCCACGCGCCACCACTACCACCACGGTACATCCACCGCCATCACACAAAGCCCAAGGGTGCGTTTGTTTGCAGGTTTGGAGCAAAAGTCGCTATTAGAGCTTGTTTGGGTCGTGCTTGGAGTTACACCACTGTGAAGCCGCCACCACCATCTCCGTCGCCTTCAATCACCGTCTCTTCTCCCTCTTGTTTATGATATGGTAACCGTGAACCCGCATTCATACATATATTTTTTTTTTCGTTTTCCTTTTTTACCGATTATAATAGGAGTGTTATAGTTTTCGTGGATAAAAAAAATGGAGATTTAAAACATCTTTTATGTCGATTCTTGTGATAAAATCTCGTGTTGCTGCACCTTTTGTTATAAATCAGATTTTAAAAGGATTTTAAAAAGGGTTTTCGTGTGGTAAGAATCTGATAACAATGGTGTTTGTTGTACCGATTGTGTTTAGGGTCGGGTCGACCCATATTTTTATGGTAGTTTGAGCTCAGATTCATGGGGTGTGATGTTGTTATTATAGTTGTGATTCTGAAATTGTTACTTTGATCTAGTACTATTTTTCTTTATGCTTGTGGTGTACATGGATTCAGATTGGAATTTTCCCACTATCATTTTGTTACTAGTTCTAGCTTGAAATCTGAATATGGGGGTGCGTGTGTGTTATAATCTATGTCTTATTTTCTTCGTCCACTTGCGTCTCGAGTCAAGAGTGAGTGTTTAGTGGTCTCGGTTTTAAGGGAAAACACCTTGTCTTTGTGTTTCATCCGAGCCATGGCAGCCCCACAAGGGAGTTCGTGGTTGACGTTGTTGTTGGTTAATGAGACACCGTCTAGGGTGAGCTCGTTTGCTTTGCATCGCGTCTATGTCGAGTTGGTTGTTTCAGTTCGTGTAGGACTCGTATAGGAGTATACTATTGTTGTGTTGCACCTCGTTCAGTTTTAACAAGTCCAACTCATTTAAACGTTAAGGGTGTGAATGTTTTCCTAATAGGACCACAAGGCTTATCACACTAAACATTACATTGTTTTATTCTGAGTTAATTTTATTCTGCTTGTGTCAAAATTTTATATTCGAGTACTAAGATAATTGGCTAATGTAAATTGTTTACTTGTTTAATTATGAACATTGGTAAGTTCGGATAAGTGGTGATACTTGGTACGTTTCGGATACGAATTGGGATTTGATATTTCGGATGTGATTAATAATGAATAGCGAACTAAATTGGCAAATGGTGACTTGACACTTTGGACATTTATCGGATTATATCTATCGGACATGTATCGACATATATTTAAACATTGGACGTTGGACAAATTGGACTTATTGGATTCGAAACGAATACAATATATTAGACTCATCATGAATTTAATATGTTTGATTCGCGATAGATACAATAAAGAAAAACTGTCTAATAACCAATGAATACTTTTATGAAATTGTTTTGAGGAATTTGATTTTTATAAAGTCACGATGACTTGGGGATGTTTTATAAATGGACGCGCCATGCCAAAATTTATAAAAACATTCTAACTTGTATTTGCTAATTTCAAATCTCTTTTAATATTATAAAACTCGAGAATCTAAGCAAGTGTTCTTTTAAATAGTAAAACCTTTATTGTTTGAATTGAAAAATTCAAACTTATCATTATTATAAAATATAGTTGTTTTATGCAAGTTATTTGGGATTGTGGGTAAACACCAAAACTTACCAATTAATTCACTTCTTGGGTAGTTATGTGTCGTTACTTTCCTAGACTTCTTTCTTGTCACTTTTTACTCGAGTCGAGTCTTGGTCGACTCTTGACTATTCCTCGTAATATATTGGGATATATATTAGGTCTTGGTATAAGTTATGTTTGGCGTGAGTTATAACCTTTGGTGTGAGTTACATTTTGGTATACTTTTGGCGTGAGTTGTATGTCGAGTCTTGATTTTCTTACCACCACACAAAACGTTAAAACTAAACTTTTGAGATATTGATAATGGAGTTTTGGAAACATTTGATACGAGTATTCCACGAAAACTTAGACACGTTGTCCTTCGGATATTATATTATTTTACTTTTTGAGATGTATTTTGAGATAATACGTAAACTATTAGGTCGCGACGATGTAGTACCTTTGTACTTGTACTCTTTGGATATTGATGAGTGTCTAAATACTCATCATTTTTGTACTGTTTAGAATGCCAAAAACATCTGAAAACACTCAGAAATGCATCAAAATGATGAAAATATCACAAATAAGTGTTTTATGTGTTTTAAATGCAAAAATACCAAAAACAGGTGAAAAACGTATCAAGTTTGCATAATTGGCAGTTTTAGTCCCCCAAGTTTCAAAAGTTGTCAAAACTAGTCCCTGGTAATTCAAGAACTTGTAAAAATATCATTCAAGGTCCCTGAAATATTCTAAGTTGTCAAAAATGGTCCTTGAATGAGTCTTTGGGCAAATGGCAGTAAAGGTCCCTCAAGTTTGGAAAACGTCAAAATCAGTCCTTGGTGAGTTTAAAAAAATAGAAATTATTCAAACTACACCTTGTACTATTCAATTGTGGCATAATTGGTCCTTTATGATAAGTTTTGAGAAAATTACAAGTTTGGTCCCTGGAGTTTGAAAATTGTCAAAAATAGTCCTTGGGTTTATAAAAATGGAATTTTATGCAACATTGGCCCTTTTACTATTCACATGTTACAATTTAAGCCCTTGGAATAACTTTGGAATAAGTGCAGGATCAGTTCCTTCATTTTCAGAAATTACAACAATAGTCCTTGTATTAGTATTAAACCAAACGGACCTTTGTTATTACTAAACCCAACACCCAGCCCAGTCCAAAGCCCAAACCCGAAATTTAAAATAAAACCGCCACCACTGTTCACATCCCTCTCCCACCACTGCAATCCCAAAACCAGAAACCATTGATGGTTTTCTCCACCTTTCCACCTCAACCCCACCTTTACACCTCTCTACCTTGTCCCCCTCCACCTCCAAATACACCAAATCCCATTAAATGCAAAGAACCTGCTCTATGACTTTTTCCCGCCAAAAATGCCAAATGTGTGGTTGGGATGAATTTGAAAGATCCAATGGTTGGATTGAGGTGGGATTTAATCTTATGTCGACAAGGAAGCTTTTGGATTCCTATTAAAAAGGAAATGAAGACAGAAGAGATGGGGGTCGCATGTTTTAGGCCAGTTTTTAGTGTAAAATTTATTTAAATGTTTGTTTTAGTTTAAATTTAAGCTCTCAGTGTAATTTTAAGTTTGTTTCAAGTCAAATATCACTTTTGTATTGTACTTATTCCAAGTTTAATAAGATTTCAAGTTTTCATGTTTCTTGATAATTCGTATTAAGTCAATTATACTTATTATAAGTCACATAAGCTCTTTTACCCTTAAAACAAGCTCAGATAAGCTTATTATAGCTTTTCATGAGCCTGCATTAGACTCTAGTAGTTTAAATTAGAAAAACCAAAATTGGTCAACGAAAGTCAACTATGGATGATTTTTGGTTCAGAAATGGAATTGGGTTGATTCTTATGCTGAATTGGGTATTTGTTGGTGTTTTTAATCTTGGTTTAGCATTGATATGTTGCCCAAATTGAGCTGGAAATCAAGTAAGTTTTGGTGCTAAACCTTTTTCAAAACTGTTATGTTGTTATTATGAATATGATCATGTTTGCTTGTAATTGATGCTAGACTTGATGTTATTATAGCTTTGGGATATCAGTTATAAACTTGTTTGAATCTCTGCATAAGTAGGATAGAATTTGATAGCTTAAATTATTATTTGGAAGTTTTAAACTAGTGTTTGGATTTGCTTTATAATCTGTGCTTTAGGTTAGCCATAGGATTAATATCACTTAATTCAGTATCAAGTAGGTAAAGTGAACTCAGATCAGTCCTTACTCTGCATCTTAGATCACTCAAAGTCAAAATTACATTCAAACTGTCTTTGTGATCTTATCTGTTGAATCTGTGTCTCTAATCTTTGCATTTAGGTTTAGATATAGAAGAGATAGTTTGCATTAGTTGTATTTCATCATTTCACATCAATCTCAGTTCATAAATTAGGATCAAATCTCAGTTTAGTCAAAGTTTCATTTCTGTCTTCAAAAGTCAAATATAGAAAAACCAGTTTTTGCAAAACTTTGTGTGATCTTCATGAGCTCATTTCTACATAAAAATCTCTGAGACTTGGACATTTGCAAGTTCAGTTGGTCTAGTTTAAAAATCTCAGTTTTGTTTTCCTTTTATCAAACTCCTATAAGCTATAAATCAGCTTCCAATAAGCCCTGATTTGCCCTGTGCACACACTCAGCATACATTGAGTGTGCACCGGAAACTTGTAAGCTTTGCACAAGCTTCAAATAAGCTCATTAGGAGCTGAGAATTGGTCCATGTATAGTCTGCTAGGTGGTCTTGAGTTCTCAACATCTGTTTTTCTATTTGGCTTATTAGATCAGCTGTTGCACTAGCTTGAAGTAGCTAGTCAAGGCTGCTTAATTTCTTAGTAAGTATTTATCATCAAATCTTGGTAGTCTGCATTACAGAGGTTTAGACTAGTTGAAATAGGTTAGTATTAAGTAGTTATAGCATAACCTAGCTTCTGTGTTCATTTGGTGTCCAATTATGGTCTTTGGCTTATTTTGAAGTGCTTATTCATAAGCAGTTTCACTACAGATTCCATATCTTACACATAAGCATATGTTTTTATATTTTTTATAAACTTAGAATAATATTTTAGACTTTTCCTGAATTTTTCATATTTTTCCAGCACTGTTTGATATTTTTCTTATTTTAAATTAGTTTTTAATCCTTTTTAATTAGCTTTTATTACAAATAAATCAGAAAAAGTTTAAAAAAATATGTTTTCAATTTTCCTAAATTAAGATAAATATAAAAAGCCAAAAAAATATTTTTCCATAATTTTCTTAGTTTAAATAGTATTTTCTAGCATTTTAATTAGTTTTAAATAGTATTAAATTCATAATAAATACATAAAAAGTCTAAAAAATATATTTTCAGTTTTAAAATAAGTTTTATCATATTTTAGATTTTTCTAAGTCATAATTTTATTTTTCTAGCTTTATTTCATATTTTATCATATTTTAGGTTATTATTAAATAGTTAAAAATAGTTTTTAATTAATAATAATTAGATAAATAGTTTTAAAAATAATTTTCTTTTTATAATAATTTTCTTTTCTAATTAGGATTGTAAAAATGTATTTTTCATATCCGTAGGTATTTTCCTTCTTTATTCTCACATTTTATTTTGTACGTTTACGTAATTTTATTTAAACGTACGTTTTAGGTTTTAAACGTTCATCGATTTTAAAAATAGTGATAGCGTTTATTTAATATAATCTAACTTTTAATTTTCTTTAATTTGCATTTAAGCCCCTGTAATTTACAAAACTTTTTCTTTAGGTATAAATATTCCAAAATCCTTACTGATCACTATCCTTAGTGATTATTCGACATCTGTCTGTGTTAAGCACCATTCATCCTCCGTGGGACTTAACGACCCAGGAATCCACTATATTCCTCTGATCTTAATTGCATTTGCTTTCTGAGCTGTTTTAAGTTTATTACGGTTGACCATTCACGAGTGGTTAGCTTGTGTGATTAAACTTGACTGTTCAGGAGCGAATCAAATTTTGGCGCCGCTGCCGGGGAGGCTGTAAGCGTGTTTTAAGCATTTCCAGATCCATTCTTGCACATATACCACCTTTTGTAAACAGTTTTTTGTAAAGTTAATCAAACTCAAAAAAAAAGTTCATTAACACTTTTCCTAAAGTGTTATCAACACCAAAAATATTTTCATTCTTTGTTTTTATAACATGTTTTTCAAAAATCCAAAAATATTCATCTTTACCCTCTTACCTTTTTTTATTCTTTATCCCTTTACCCTCTATCCATTTGATTCTAACTTCTTCTATTCTCATGGAATCTCTCGACTACGACGAATTCTTGAACGAAGTTGAAAAACTTCATACTTTATCACAAATGTCAAGAATTCGTGTTGTTCGTAATGATCCATTAATTATGCGTAGGGAAATGGAACGAGAAACCGGGGTGGCAAAGGACCAGGTACTTCCCTCTGATAATGGAGGTGCTAAATACGTCCAACCTACGGTTATCCAAAGATCTAACCCCTCAATTGCTCATAAGCCGTCTAAAATTGATCCTAAACTTTCACAATTTACGGTTAAAAGCAAACATGCAGAATTTAGACCGGTGACTAGCAAGAATGACTTACCTAATCTTCACGTTTCTCAAGAACCAGAACCGGAGACCATAACGGAAGTGGTGGAAATTGCTAGCTCTCAGAGCACACCACTTGTCCCACCTCCGGATTTTTCAAAATGTTCTTCGAGTCTTAATAGTCATTCGGATCACCATGTTGGTTTTGTTGATTCTTTGAATGAAACGATTCCTTCTCATAACTCTCAAATAGAATCGTTTATTCCTTGTGTCGGTTGTGGTGAGCCTCTTTTTGGTTCACCCTGTCGCTGGTGTACGTGTGTACAGTGTGGTAATGATATTCATAACGGGAGTTGTTTGTTTTGTGGTTCGAGGAATTCATTTGATTATGATCCTAATCCGAACTCATTTAACGACCCCTCAAATTTTTCCAACTACCCACCACAGCCCGACTTATCTTCATATAATCAACATAACTGCTGTGAATTTTGTGGAGGTCCTCACCAAGGATTTGAGTGTCAATCCGGAAACACGTTTGTCTATGAACAGTTCTCCGGTGATGCTCAGAACTTTGGTTATGACCAATATCCATATGATTCACCAATCCAGGCTCAACAGTTTTACTGTTGTGAGAACTGTGGAGGTCCCCATTTCAGCTCTGATTGTCAAACAGGGAATCCATTTCCTTGTAACAATTACGACTATCCATATCATTACCAACCTCCACAGTACCAAATGACTCAAACTCCTCAGCAAACCTAACAAGACACTTATCTAGAGCTTCTGGAGTCAGTGAAAAGAACTGAGGAGTTGAGTAAAACAGCATTTCATAATGTTCCCAGTTTTCTTTTGTATATTGTGGGGGTCCTCATGATGATTATCAATGTCAACCTTCCGGTTTTGACAAATCTTCACTCCCACAATGTCCTGTCATTCAAAATTCACATGAGAAATCCATGGAAGAATTGCTAGCTGAAGAGCAGGCTGCTAAAATAAATTCCCAAATTGCCTTTGAAAAATCTATTAGGGAATCAATTGCAAAAGAAAAAGCAGCCAAATCTAGCTCTCAATTTCATTTTATTCCTGATGACAGTGATGATGAGGATGCACTTGGTATCCTACAATTTTATAAAGATCCATCAAGTTCATCAGTTGATATCCCAGCAGTTGAGATTCATTCTCGAGCAACTGCCATCACACCCGAAGCTCCCACTCACTCTCTGAACATGGGGGACGAGCATCTTGATACTTGATGAGTGTGTAAATACTCATCATTTTTGTACAAAATAAACTGCAAAATCATCTGAAAACACTCAGAAACACATCAAAATGATCAAAATATCACAAATCAGTGTTTTATGTGTTTTAAATGCAAAAATATCAAAATCAGATGAAAAACATATCAAATTTGCAAAAATTGCAGTTTTAGTCCCCCAAGTTTATAAAATTGTCAAAAATAGTCCCTGAGCCAAAATTTCAAAAGAAAAGTCACCAAAGGTCTTTTTAAAATCATAAATTGTCATATTTAGTCCTTTGGTGAGAAATCTAAAAGTTTTGAGAAAATTACAGTTTAGTCCCTGAAAATCCAAATTGGTCAAATTTAGTCCTTGGAAATTTTCAAAAATGTCAAAATCAACCCTTGGATTATTAAACTTGGCAAGACCAACCCTCTTGACTACTTTTCATAAGTTACATGTTTGGTCCTTGGAAATTGGAACTTTACACATTTGGTCCCTAAGATTATTAATTCTACAAACCATTCGGACCTAAATAATTACCCAAGCCCAACTAAACAACCCTGGCCCAAATCCGTTTACCCAACCCGACAACCCAAACCCAACTTTTAAAATAAACAAAACCCGCCCCCCTTTCCCTGTCACCCCCGACCAGTTTGTCTGCAACATCCCCCCTCCTCCAGCCACCAACCAGCTCCCATAGCCACTCTACCTCACCCTTTGTCTCCCCCACCTCACCTACCCATCCCCATTGCATTAATTGCACCCCTTTCCTGTCCCAGATATCAAAAGCAAAAAATGGCGCAAAAAACAAGATTAATGGCTAGGATTGATTCTAGCCATCCTAAGGTCAAGATTGCTGCTGGGATTTGATCAGAGGAGTGAGAAAGAGACTTTTGAGCTTATAAGAAGCCAAGGGGAAGCAAGTAAAGGAGTTAGTTTTTAGTTTTTAAAATATATATGTCGTTTTTAAGATTGTAGCACCTTAAGTAATTTTCAGTTATGTTTTAAAGTGTATTTGTACTCAGAAAAGGCATTCCATTGTATTTCAATTATAATTCAGTATCAATTCAAGCTTAAGTTCCATTTCCATATTTTAGTCTACTGTTGAGTTTCTCAATCTCAAAACCATTGTTAAATCTGTTAGTAGTTTGTTTTTGAGCTTAAACAAGCTCTGACAAGCTTGTCAAAGCTTTGCATAAGCTTATTTGTACATTTCATGCAACTTGGGCATCTGGTCAACAAAAGTCAAAGTTGGAGAACAAATGATGCAGGGGTGATCTGGTTTGCTTCAGGAATGGTAATAGGGTGAAATGGAAGCATTTGGGTTGGATTTGGTAGGATAGTGTCCCTTGTTTCAATATTAGCAAGCCATAGTGGCTATTGGACAATGTGTAAGTCCTTTCAAAGTTCTTTTTAGCATAAGTAGTGTTTGTAGTTTTAATCTGTTGAATCTTGTTATATTGGATGTATTTAGGTCTAGTTAAATCAATTTGATCATAATCTGTACTTGTTTAAGTGTTAGTCTAGTTTTAATTTGTTAAGCAGTTTAGAAAAGGGGTGTTTGGATTAGGCTTTAAGCCTGTGCTACAGATCTGCTTGGTGGTTAAAATGAGTTGTCTTAGCATCCTTTAGCCCTCCTTAGTCAATATCTGTCAAAAATTTGTGCCTGTTGGTTCAAAAAGTCAAAATCATTTCTTAATCTATATCACTGTTAAACTGTTGAGAATTTGGAATTGTAAAACTTTGTTTTATGTTTAGAAGTCCTAAAGCTAGCTTGATTCATTCATATTTCATCCAAGTACATCAATATCAGTCATCAGATTGGATCCAAACTTCACTTTAGTCAAAGTTCTTTCTGTTTTCAAAAAGTCAAAATGTCAAAAAAATTGTTTTTTGCAGAACTTGCAGCTTGTGTATAGGTTTTATTAAAGCTCTTGAGAACCTGATTTTTGGGATACAAGTAGTTCTCTAGGTGGTCTATAAAACCTAATAACTATTTTTAGCTCAAGCCCTCTGGTTGAGCTTGTGCATAGGCTCAAAGTCAGGGTCAGTTGCCCTGCACAAAACTCAGTCAATACTGAGTGGTTTCTCAGTTTTTGTGCAACTTGCACAGAGTTCATAAAAGCTTTGTAAGGTCTAGTCTTTTGGTTATCAGTAGTTGTTTAGGTCTAGTTTAAGTCTTGATAATTGGTTTTAGGTTTGTAGCTTAATTGGGTGCTTATTTGTTGACTGCAAGTTAGCACCAAAAATCTGTTTTGGCACTTTAATCATAATCATCAATCTGTGTTATTTGGTTGTTATGTAGTTATAGCTTGTTGATTACTGTTTCATTTGGTCATTTTGAGTATTCCTCAGTTCCTGTTTTCAGTGGGTTGCTTGATTTGCTCATTTGCTTATCAAGTGCTTATTTCAATAAGCATTTGATTCAGCAGTTTCATTTTCTTCCACATAACCTACTGTTTTTCCAATTTTCCTAGCTTCTTAATATCAATTTAGAGTTTTCCTGAAATTTTCAGATTTTTATAAGCTGTTTTGCTATTTTTCTTGATTTTAATTAGTTTTTAGCACTTTTTAATTAGCAATTAATACAAAAAATTCAGAAAAGGTTCAAAAAAATAATTTTTCAATTTTCTTAGACTTAGATAAATATAAAAAGTAAAAAAAGTAATTTTCCATATTTTTCATAGTTCATTTGGTAATTTTTAGTGATTTAATTAGATTTTAATAGTTTAAAATTCCTAGAAAATAGATAAATAGTCATAAAAATACAAAAATAGTTTTGAAAAGTCTATTTTGATATTTTAGACTTTTCCAAGTCTTAATCTTATTTTTCTAGCCTTATTTCACATTTTCTTGTATTTTAGGTAATTAATTATTAGTTAAAAATAGTTTTTAATTAGATAATTAGTCTTAAAAATAATTTTCTTTCTCTATAAATTTTCTTTTATCATTAGGATTGTAAAAACATCATTTTCATATTTTTAGGGTTAATATTGCTTTAGTTTCACTTTTTATTTTGTACGTCGCGTAGATTTTAATTTCAGTTTCGTAAAATCATAAAAACAAAAACATCATTTTAATTTTAGTGATAGCGTTTATTTAATAGGTTTTATCTTTTTAATTTCCTCTCATTTGCATTTTAGCCTTTGTATTTGTTTGATGTTTCTGTAGTTATAATCATAATCTCAATCCCTTTTTCGTTCAAACTTCTCGATCACTATACGTTGATTGATCCATTGCATAGCTCGCTGGGACATAACGACCCGGGGAGACCCTATACTCCTCAGATCTTCATTGATTTCGTGCTGAAGCTGTTTTAAGTTTTCTTACGCTTGCGTGAGAGAACTTGACGGTTTTGCGCGCATCAATACTGTTCCTGAAAAGGAATTGGACGAATTCATAAAGTCTAGTGTTGAGGACCTTGTCCCAATCCCAAGAGAGTCACAGGGAACTTTTGACCATATGTGTGATACCCCTTCCCCTCTTGAGTGTTCAAAAGATCATTTTGAGACTTTCTCCGATTTTAGCGATGATTGTAAATCTTATGGAGACATTGAGAATGTTGAGGCATCACTTTCACATTTTGATGTTGATCCTCTTCTTGAGGAGTTCACCGATGAACTCACTCACATCATTCCACTTTCATCGGAAAGTGATGATGATCTCTTTGATTTCAAAGCCAACCTAGGAGAAATTGAAAGTCTCCTTTGTAATGATCGTTCACTCACTTCTTATCCCAACAGTCCAATAGAGAATGTTAATCACTTTGTTCCTGAAGCGTTCAAAACAACTCTCACTAATCCTCTATTTGAATTCGACTCTGAATTCACTTTAATTTCTGAGAATCTACTCTTTGATACTCAGATTGAGGATAGTGATGAGTCCACAATGGAACAAGAGTTCACAAACTCACTTCATGTGAATGATTCTCTTTACGAGGAGTTCTCCTTTGAACTCACTCATATCATATCTCTACCAGAGTATGATAACTTCCACTTTGATCTAGACATAAATGATCTTTGTGTTCCGGAGGGAAATGTTCTCAGCCATGAGAACTTGCTTGATATCAAAATCCCATCCCTCCCACCCAGAATATGTCTTGATCAAATGAGCTTAAATGATGACATTCATGATCCAGAAATCATGAATTCCCCTTCTGATAATATTGAGTTAGTCATGATTTTTATCATGATTTTCTTTCTTTTCTTCACATATGGTGTGACTTCTCGTTCCCTTTTCTCCTTCGGGAATGAAGACACTATTTTTGATCCCGGCATTTTCATTTATCATTTTTGAGCCGGTTCTATCTATATCTCATCGGTGTGGAACTTTCACGTACTTCAATGTTTATACAAACATCTTGAATGAAAGTCCGATGGAGATTGTCTCTTCCACTTACTTCCCCATGAACAAATTAATTCGGGGTCGAGTCAAGCTAGCGACTCGGTAATCAAAAACAGTAGTTTAACATGGGTTTTCACCCGTGTGTACCACCCAAGTGTGGGGGAGATGCCCCACATGTTGTATATAGATCTAAAAAATGAATGAAAATTGTAAATATTAAAAAAGAGAATAATTGTTGTGTTTCTACACTTATCTAGTAATGTTATCTTTTTACATTCAAGGATTCGGCATAATAGCCGGGACTTTGAATATTGAGGACAATATTCATTTCTAAGTGTGGGGGGGAAATTCTGGCGAATTTGATCATAAATGTACCCTTTTAAGTCCCTTTTTCCCCCAAAATGGCCAAATTAAAAAAAAAATAGTGGAAGTACTATGTACTAAACACAACAAATGGTAATCAGTCCACCATGTCTAACCCACATAAGGATTGGCTAATCTAGGAGCAAACGGCTCTTGGTAAAGATATCTCAAATCCGTTTATGGCTTGCAATTTGCCCAAAAATGTATGGTGTTCAGCTCACCATATCTTTAATTAGTGAAGAGTTGGCTAGCCCCCAAGTTTATGGCTTGTGGTAAAGGCAGTGGAAAAACCATAATTGGTAATCGACTCACCAAAGATAATATTGATAATTTATCTAAAAGTTGGCTAGTCCAGAAGCAAACGGCTTCTGGTAAAGACAAATCAAATCCGTTTACAGCTTATGATTTGCTCAAAATCATTTGGTTATCATTGTACCAAGGTTCTTACTTGAACTAAAACAATTGGCTACTCCAGAAGTAATGGCTTTTGGTAAAGAGATGAAATCCATTAATTTTTCTCAAATCATTGCTAGGGACTAGCAATATCTTAGTGTGGGGGATTGATGAGTGTCTAAATACTCATCATTTTTGTACTTTTTAGAATGCCAAAAACATCTGAAAACACTCAGAAATGCATCAAAATGATGAAAATATCACAAATAAGTGTTTTATGTGTTTTAAATGCAAAAATACCAAAAACAGGTGAAAAACGTATCAAGTTTGCATAATTGGCAGTTTTAGTCCCCCAAGTTTCAAAAGTTGTCAAAACTAGTCCCTGGTAATTCAAAAACTTGTAAAAATATCATTCAAGGTCCCTGAAATATTCTAAGTTGTCAAAAATGGTCCTTGAATGAATCTTTGGGCAAATGGCAGAAAAGGTCCCTCAAGTTTGGAAAACGTCAAAATCAGTCCTTGGTGAGTTTAAAAAAATAGAAATTATTCAAACTACACCTTGTACAATTCAATTGTGGCATAATTGGTCCTTTATGATAAGTTTTGAGAAAATTACAAGTTTGGTCTCTGGAGTTTGAAAATTGTCAAAAATAGTCCTTGGGTTTATAAAAATGGAATTTTATGCAACATTGGCCCTTGTACTATTCACATGTTACAATTTAAGCCTTTGGAATAACTTTGGAATAAGTGCAGGATCAGTTCCTTCATTTTCAGAAATTACAACAATAGTCCTTGTATTAATATTAAACCAAACGGACCTTTGTTATTACTAAACCCAACACCCAGCCCAGTCCAAAGCCCAAACCCGAAATTTAAAATAAAACCGCCACCACTGTTCACATCCCTCTCCCACCACTGCAATCCCAAAACCAGAAACCATTGATGGTTTTCTCCACCTTTCCACCTCAACCCCACCTTTACACCTCTCTACCTTGTCCCCCTCCACCTCCACATACACCAAATCCCATTAAATGCAAAGAACCTGCTCTATGACTTTTTCCCGCCAAAAATGCCAAATGTGTGGTTGGGATGAATTTGAAAGATTCAATGGTTGGATTGAGGTGGGATTTAATCTTATGTCGACAAGGAAGCTTTTGGATTCCTATTAAAAAGGAAATGAAGACAGAAGAGATGGGGGTCGCATGTTTTAGGCCACTTTTTAGTGTAAAATTTATTTAAATGTTTGTTTTAGTTTAAATTTAAGCTCTCGGTGTAATTTTAAGTTTGTTTCAAGTCAAATATCACTTTTGTATTGTACTTATTCCAAGTTTAATAAGATTTTAAGTTTTCATGTTTCTTGATAATTCGTATTAAGTAAATTATACTTATTATAAGTCACATAAGCTCTTTTACCCTTAAAACAAGCTCAGATAAGCTTATTATAGCTTTTCATGAGCCTGCATTAGACTCTAGTAGTTTAAATTAGAAAAACCAAAATTGGTCAACGAAAGTCAACTGTGGATGATTTTTGGTTCAGAAATGGAATTGGGTTGATTCTTATGCTGAATTGGGTATTTGTTGGTGTTTTTAATCTTGGTTTAGCATTGATATGCTGCCCAAATTGAGCTGGAAATCAAGTAAGTTTTGGTGGTAAACCTTTTTCAAAACTGTTATGTTGTTAGTATGAATATGATCATGGTTCCTTGTAATTGATGCTAGACTTGATGTTATTATAGCTTTGGGATATCACTTATAAACTTGTTTGAATCTCTGCATAAGTAGGATAGAATTTGATAGCTTAAATTATTATTTGGAAGTTTTAAACTAGTGTTTGGATTTGCTTTATAATCTGTGCTTTAGGTTAGCCATAGGATTAATATCACTTAATTCAGTATCAAGTAGGTAAAGTGAACTTAGATCAGTCCTTACTCTGCATCTTAGATCACTCAAAGTCAAAATTACATTCAAACTGTCTTTGTGATCTTATCTGTTGAATCTGTGTCTCTAATCTTTGCATTTAGGTTTAGATATAGAAGAGATAGTTTGCATTAGTTGTATTTCATCATTTCACATCAATCTCAGTTCATAAATTAGGATCAAATCTCAGTTTAGTCAAAGTTTCATTTCTGTCTTCAAAAGTCAAATATAGAAAAACCAGTTTTTGCAAAACTTTGTGTGATCTTCATGAGCTCATTTCTACATAAAAATCTCTGAGACTTGGACATTTGCAAGTTCAGTTGGTCTAGTTTAAAAATCTCAGTTTTGTTTTCCTTTTATCAAACTCCTATAAGCTATAAATCAGCTTCCAATAAGCCCTGATTTGCCCTGTGCACACACTCAGCATACATTGAGTGTGCACAGGAAACTTGTAAGCTTTGCACAAGCTTCAAATAAGCTCATTAGGAGCTGAGAATTGGTCCATGTATAGTCTGCTAGGTGGTCTTGAGTTCTCAACATCTGTTTTTCTATTTGGCTTATTAGATCAGCTGTTGCACTAGCTTGAAGTAGCTAGTCAAGGCTGCTTAATTTCTTAGTAAGTATTTATCATCAAATCTTGGTAGTCTGCATTACAGAGGTTTAGACTAGTTGAAATAGGTTAGTATTAAGTAGTTATAGCATAACCTAGCATCTGTGTTCATTTGGTGTCCAATTGTGGTCTTTGGCTTATTTTGAAGTGCTTATTCATAAGCAGTTTCACTACAGATTCCATATCTTACACATAAGCATATGTTTTTATATTTTTTATAAACTTAGAATAATATTTTAGACTTTTCCTGAATTTTTCATATTTTTTCAGCACTGTTTGATATTTTTCTTATTTTAAATTAGTTTTTAATCCTTTTTAATTAGCTTTTATTACAAATAAATCAGAAAAAGTTTAAAAAAATATGTTTTCAATTTTCCTAGATTAAGATAAATATAAAAAGCCAAAAAAATATTTTTCCATAATTTTCTTAGTTTAAATAGTATTTTCTAGCATTTTAATTAGTATTAAATTCATAATAAATACATAAAAAGTCTAAAAAATATATTTTCAGTTTTAAAATAAGTTTTATCATATTTTAGATTTTATAAGTCATAATTTTATTTTTCTAGCTTTATTTCATATTTTATCATATTTTAGGTTATTATTAAATAGTTAAAAATAGTTTTTAATTAATAATAATTAGATAAATAGTTTTAAAAATAATTTTCTTTTTATAATAATTTCTTTTATAATTAGGATTGTAAAAATGTATTTTTCATATCCGTAGGTATTTTCCTTCTTTATTCTCACATTTTATTTTGTACGTTTACGTAATTTTATTTAAACGTACGTTTTAGGTTTTAAACCTTCATCGATTTTAAAAATAGTGATAGCGTTTATTTAATATAATCTAACTTTTAATTTTCTTTAATTTGCATTTAAGCCCCTGTAATTTACAAAACTTTTTCTTTAGGTATAAATATTCCAAAATCCTTACTGATCACTATCCTTAGTGATTATTCGACATCTGTCTGTGTTAAGCACCATTCATCCTCCGTGGGACTTAACGACCCAGGAATCCACTATATTCCTCTGATCTTAATTGCATTTGCTTTCTGAGCTGTTTTAAGTTTATTACGGTTGACCATTCACAAGTGGTTAGCTTGTGTGATTAAACTTGACTGTTCAGGAGCGAATCAGATATCGACGTGCCTTTCTTCATGATTTGATTGTGCTTGCTTTTTGATGCCAGTCTTGTTAGTTGTGATTCTTGCGTTGCTCGTATCGAGGTGAGTTCATAGCCCCACTTTTACTCTTTTAACTATTTTATAAACTCCTTGGGGGAGAATACATGCTACTACTGCTTTTATGATCACAATTGCTTGAAAACTGTTTGCTGTACTCTTGATATTATGACTCTGCCTAAGTTGCCAGCCAAAAGTCCCCTACATCATGAACCATTAATCACTTGCGAGTGAACGCAAATATCGTGGATAGTACTATGGGAACTGACGACCCCGACTCGGTTATCGGAAATAACCGGGGCGCACTATATTTGGTATCTCTATGTAATTGGCTATTACATCTTAGAGGGGCAATTTTATTTACTTACACCAGTAATTAGATGTATGCAGTTAGTATTGGTTTCATGAGCTTAGTGCAATAATATCAACTATCTTTTATGGGCGTATAACAACGTAGCCCATGGCTTATCTTAAACTTGAAAATCTTGTGATCAACTGCTTATTTACTAAACCTATGAATTCACTCAACCATTGTGTTGACTTTTTAGCATGTATTTTTAGGATAAAAAGGCGATAGCTAACTTTGGAGGCGCTTGGGCATTGACATGGCATGGTCATAGATGTCTCTGATTTACGTATGGGGACCAAAATTTATTAATGGGCCATTTTCCGCAACAATTCAAACTTTGTAAACTCTAATTTACTTCAATAAATGAAATCTTTTACGAAAAAGTTATTATTTTTCACTTTGTGTCATGATCCAATTGAGTAGCATCCCGAAAACCTTTTCTTCCGCTGCAAACCATTTTTGGGGGTGTTACATAAACCATTATTTATGACCACATGTGCTTCAAGTGGACTTGAGTTATATCTAAAAGTCGAATAATATAGAGAAACTAATACATCATCGCATTTATACTTTTGTTTCTCCATTCGAATTTATGTAAGAACTTTTATAGCTTTCACATAGTTTGATATATTGTCCACATTAGCTTATAGCATTATTATTAAAAGAATAAAATATAAAAATATGTTTTATACGAAGTGAACTATTTGAAACACATATATACCATTATTATTCATTCAATAAAGTGTTTCATGATCAAATAAATTAATCCAAGTAACAATAACAAAACCAGATTTAACAAAGACAACTTTTTTTTATTTATTTTTTATTTTTTTTTTAATTTAATATTATTCTTTGACGTAAGACTAATTTCGTTCAAACTAATGTGTCGTATAAAAGGCAAAACACAAGTTAACAAGTCCGGTTATTCAACATACAATATTAGTACACTAGCATATGATTAGAAGATTACGCGTACATTATTTAATATTGTTAGCATCAAATTAGAGATCAAATGCTTAATAATATGCTAGCAGAGTACCCGCGCGTTGCAGCGGCGGGTACCCTGAAATAAAAATTTTCGATGAATAATGTATTTTAGTTTATTATGTTCTTTTTAACAATAAATTTATGGATTATCAAGAATTTCGTATAGCCCGTGCCCGTTCGGGCTCGAACTCGTTGGCCCGTGTCTGCTCGGTCTCGAGCCCGTTTGGTCCGCGCCCGTTCATGCTCAAGCTATTTGGCCCGTTGCCCGTTCGGGCTTGAATATTTGTATAATGTGCTTTATTATTTGTAGTAGTGAAATTTAATGCACGAATTGTGTTTAATTTGGTTGTACAATATGCTTAATAATCTGTATTTCTTATGTAAGCGGTATTTTAATAACTGTATTAATTGTATTTATTGACCAGTTAAATAATTGACTACATTAAATAACATTAATGTGGTGTTTTGTTGTACACTATGCTTCTTGTCTTGTACGTCTGAAAATTATGCGCATTAAAGTGTTGTACTTATGTTTCTTTTCTTGTAAGTAGTAATCATTATAGTCATTAATAACATTGATCACTTTAATAGCATTAATGTTGTAAGTCTGAACATAAGTCTGAAAATTACATCATGCTTATTTTGTTGTACACTATGCTTATTTTTGTTGTACATCATACTTATTTTTGTTGTAAATCTGAAAATTGGTTGCAGCTATTGTATATTGTGCTTAAATGGTTGTAATTTTTGGTGAAATGGTGTTTTTAATAGTATTAATGTTGTTTGATAAAATTTTGGTCTTAAAATGACACCACGCTTTATTTTGTTGTATAATATGCTTACTTTGTTGTAATTCTGAAAATTGGGTGCATTAAAGTGTTGTAAACCATGCTTAATTTTTTGTACGTCTTAAAATTAAGAGTGAAGTGCCTTCGTGCATTATAAGTAGTATAGATATCTAGCACTTAAACTGTAGGTATGTTCTAATCATCATGAAACAAGAAAATCATGCATGTTTCAACTGGTAAGATTGAACACATTGTTGACATCTGCTAATCATAATCAAGTTTAATAAACATTTGCTATTAGTGATCAATCGTGATAGTGAATAATATTATTGCAATACTTAAATCCATGTCACCAAGTTCAAAACACTCGCAAGCTATAAGTTAATAGTTTAAATCATGGTTACTAGTGTTTTAAAAATATTCCTATTAGATAGTATTCCAGTTTACTTTAGTTATGATTAAAATATGAGCAACTTTAATCTAACAATGAAGACACTAAAGCGAATTGATATAAACATCTAACAATCCCAAAAAAAATAAAAAAACTCATCAAAAACAATCATGAACAAAATTTTAGTACCACCTTATTAATATAACTAATTAAATTACCTAGTGTGCTTAGTGATCAATTTCTAAGCACAACCAACATTTAATACACATGTCACATAAACATTGCTAATATAACCTAAATAAAAATTAGTGACTACAACGGCAAGATATGAACCTCACCAATTTGCCATGAAATTATAATTCTAACTTTTGTATTATACTTGTTAAGCCATATAGACAAATAAACCATGATAGCAGTTTAAAAATCAAAAATTAATTAGCAACCAATAAGCTATATTATCATTAGCTAGAAGAGAATCTCACATACTATAAACACTTAATATCACACACTTGTTATACATATTTAAGTGTCAGTAGTATCTGTTTATTAGGATTAGTGATAGTAAAGAATGGTTTTCACTAAGTTAAGATCTGAAGTATGTCTGCAATAATACCATTTATCAGCTTTACATGACTCAAAATAAAGGTAACATTAGACATTACCATACGACCAAAATTAGATGGCAATTGTATTATTCCCAAATTAAGACAAAAGTAATTATGTCATTTATAATTAGAGTTGAGATCAATATAGATATCATATTTACTATAGATCCAATAAACCAATCTTAGCCATCCATTTTTAATCAAAGTTAATAAAAAACCATTTTTCACTTCTTTTTTTTTGAAAACAACATATCTTGCGAATGGTAAATCTTCAAATTATAAAAAATACACCATCGCGACGAGAATTAAATTATCTTTCTATTAATATGCACTTTTCTATATTTTCGACAAATTTTTTTTTTTCAAAGATTTCGCCCAAAAATCGAATCATATATGATTTTCACAAATCATATATGATTTTCAAAAATCATATATGATTTGTAAAAATCGAATCATATATGATTTTCACAAATCATATATGATTTTTCTAGGCCGAAATTTTGAAAAACAAATCGTTAAAAATATATAGTAATGCATATCTATAGAAAGATAATTTAATTCTCGTCGCGATGGTATGATCTTTATCGTGTAACAATTAACGGTTTGCGAGATATTTAATTTAAAAAAAAAAGTGAAAATTTATTTTTTTTATAAATGAATAGCTATTATTGGTTCATTGAATCTATGATAAATCATGTATGGATTTCTTATATGTGACAAACACTAATGTCACTAGATGTCAATAAAAGTTAAATAAAATGATTTTTAAACTTAATCGCCACATAATATAATAAATTCATCAAAAAACTTGAATATTAAAAAAACTGTACATCCAAATTGAGAGTCATCTAATTGCTTTCATTTTTTTTATATAATTATTTTCTTGGTTCGTCGGTAACAAGGTTGTCAAATAAAAGTAAACACATAAAAACAACGAGTCATGCATATATAAAATCATGGCTATCACTTTAACTGTAACGCCCCGACCCACCAAGGGTAAAGGAATCACAAATAATGGTGTCATATCAAAGCAAAAACAAATAACCAAAAGAAGTCTTAACATAAATGCGGAAATAATCCAAGTCAAATGACTTCAATACATAGGTCCCAGCGGAAACATAATAAACTTCAAACATAATATCCGAAATAGAATAAGTCTTAAATAGCATCATAAGAAATCAAAGCTAAAACTCTAAGGTAAGTCCACTCAAGCACTCATCCCAAAGCAACCCAGCTTCCAATGCTTAGATACCTGCCGCGGAAGAAAAGAAAAGTGCGGCTGAGCTTCAAAAGCCCAGTGAACAGATATGAAAGCAAAAGCGAATACTAAACTATAACGGATACGAATAAAGTGAATGAGCGATAGCAAAATCATAATCATTTTCAAAGCATAAATCATAATTTCAAAAGATGTTTATACTCAACTACCACGAGCCCAGAAACATATATCAGATCATATTCATATTCACATAAGGCAACATTTATAGGGGAGACCTACCAGAGTTATGAAGGACGTGCATGCACGCAGCATCAATCATCAGATAACAGATAACATATAACATATAACAGATAACAGATAACAGATCTAGGATGCATCCATACGCCCCTTCCTACATATTCACAAATATGCTTCACCATCCAGAGACGTGGCAGAACATCACTCTACTGCCCTAGAGTCATATCAGAAGTGCATCACTGATACGGACATGGAACCCCCATGACTAGTTACATATTTGGCTCGGGTGTCAAACTATCTTAGGTCAAATCAGAATGTCATAACTGACACAGATCATATTTATCAGAAAATCATTCATGTTTCTAAAATCATAGTTTTCATATCAGATAGTTCAAAATCAGATGTTTCATATTTCAAAAGTCAGAGTTCAGATAATCAATAGCTCAAACAAATCAGAATGGGTTCATAGCAAAGGCTTAGGAAAAACCTAATACGAAAGAAAAACATTAAGAGGAAACCTCTACCAAAAAGGTCAGAATATATGTACCTTATTCCAATGCAAAAGATCGAAAAGCAGAAAGACGAAAAGCAAAGGATTACTCCCTCTTCACAGAACCTATAGACATTAACGGTCGTCCACGTTATTTATGATTCCATAATCGTCAAAATGATCCGTTAATATTTTAGGGTTTCTATTTTTAAATGAGACTTAAATGTTTTAATATTAATATAGTAAATTAGGGTTCATATGTCTTTTATTAAAGTTTAGGGTTTCTCATTCTTTAATGTCTCATTAATATACATTAGCTTACTTGTTACGTCTTTTAATGACTCGTTACTTAACCTAACACGTCACAAAATAATCTTTCCTTTTTATGTTTCACCATATACGTTTATGATTTTATGTGACATATAAGTTACTTATTACTCGTATTAATTACGCATTTACTCTATTAAGGTTTAGCATAACTTATTAAATTAACATATCAAAACTAGGGTTTACGTTTAACATAACCTTTACTTAATTAATGCATCTTCACAAACTCATATGTAACTCGATTCAAATTAGGGTTTAACACTAGTCTTAGCTCATCTTCTTACTTTACTTACTCAAGTTATTATGTTATACACCTTATTCGAAAACTAGACATGGTTCGGTTCTAGTTAATATGTTTCGGCCCTTATTAAATCAACACAAACATGACTCGATTCAATATTACATCTTATATATTCAACTCTTAATTAGTTACTAGGTTAAACTAGTTAGAGTTTCTTGTTTCTCGGTTCACACCTCTCGGCCACAAGGAAAACAAAACAAAACGCGACGAAACAAATATAACTTGACATAAACATGCAAGGTACGTTAAAGGAAGACAAATAAACGATATACCTTCACTTGATTGAGCAAAATCGACACCAAGGGTTGTTTGTCTATGCTCGGCCGAATAGGGAGAAAAAGAAAAAGAAGAGACAAATAAACTAGGGTTCCAAACTTATGATTATGTATGGTATATATAGTTGTAGTATTTGAGTTAAACTAGGAATGTAATTGGGTTTGGGTTTTGGGTCCAACCGAATCACCATCACCACGCCACCATTGGGCTTCGGCCCTTGGCTCACGAACACAAAAGAACACGACCCAAATCATTTACGAAACTTTAATTCTTCGTCGTACCAAAGTCGTTCACGTAATTATATTCGTTAAGTTTTATTTATTAGGTTTTTAATTTCGTAATTTATTATAAACGTATTTTACGTATTTTTGTGATTCTTGGTTCGAAGGGTATTTTCGTCTTTATATATGTTTTAGATTTTCGGGTTTTACAACTCTTCCCCTCTAAAAAAAAATTTTCGTCCTCGAAAATTGAAATGAAACGAAACAAAAACGAGATGATAACATACCGAACTTATTCAAAGAAATGAGGATAACTAGCTCGCATCGAATCTTCGGTCTCCCAAGTAGCCTCACGCTCCGGGTGATTTTTCCAAAGAATCTTAACGAACGGAATGACTTTACTTCTCATAACTCTTTCTTGTCTTTCTAAAATAGCTTCCGGTTCTTCAGATAAAGACATATTGGATCGAATTTGATCAAACGGATACGAAGCAACGTGTAATGGATGATAATTGTATCCTCTTAGGAGAGATACATGGAAAACATCATGAACATGCGATAACTGAGGCGGAAGTGCTAATCGATACGAAACTTCTCCTATACGCTCCAGAATTTCAAATGGACCAATGAATCGAGGACTGAGCTTGCCCTTGATTCCAAAACGTTTCACACCTCTAAACGGCGAGACTTTCAAAAACACACGATCACCAACTCGAAACTCTAAATCACGACGATGCTTGTCGGCATAACTTTTCTGACGAGACCTAGCTTCCTTTAACTTTTCTCTAGCAACAGCTACTTTCTCATTAGTGATCTCAATCATTTCCGGACCTTCGATTAGACGTTCACCGACTTCATCCCAACAAGTAGGTGATCTACATTTCCTTCCATAAAGAAGTTCAAACGGTGCTGCCTCAATGCTAGCATGCCAACTGTTGTTGTATGCAAACTCTACCAAACACAAATATTCATCCCAGCTGCCAGTCCATTCCAAAGCACAAGCCCTTAGCATGTCCTCTAAGGTCTGAATAGTTCTCTCTGACTGACCATCTGTTTGAGGATGAAAAGCCGTACTAAAGTTAAGTCGAGTACCCCAAGCTTTTTGCAAACCTTTCCAGAACCGAGAAGTAAAACGCGGATCCCTATCTGACACAATAGCCGTCGGAGTACCATGAAGTCTAACTATCTCTTGCTGAAAAATCTCTGCCAATCTACCAATACCATAATCCTTTCTAATTGGTAAGAAATGAGCAGATTTGGTTAGCCGATCAACAATCACCCAAATCGCATCATCCTTCTTCTTAGTAAGAGGTAGTCCAGTCACAAAGTCCATAGATATCTTATCCCACTTCCATGTCGGAATATCCAATGGTTGTAACAGTCCACTAGCCCTTTGATGTTCGATCTTCACTTGCTGACAAATCATACACTTCGATACAAACGTTGCCACATCTTGCTTCATGCCATTCCACCAGAAATACTGTTTCAAATCCCTATACATCTTGGTAGAACCAGGATGGATAGTGAAAGGAGAACTATGAGCTTCAGTCATAACTTTCTCACGAAGTACCTGATCATTGGGAACGCAAAGTCTATCTTCATACCATACAATTCCGTCGTTATCAACCTTAAACTCCGTCTGTTTACCTTCTTCAACATTTTGAGCTACGGCCCACAACTCGCCGTCATCTTTCTGAGCTTCCTTAATTTGCAGTATAAGGTTCGACTCCACCTTCATACTAGCCCAGTATCCACCAAAACCTCGTACGCACAACTCAACATCCAAACGCTCTAACTCACGAATGATCCTAGGCTCAATCTCAATACTTGCAAGCATACCTGATTTCCGGCTAAGTGCGTCAGCAACTACATTAGCCTTACCAGGATGGTACTGAATGTTAGTGTCATAATCCTTAAGAAGTTCTAACCATCTTCTTTGTCTCATATTGAGTTCCTTTTGAGTGAAAATATACTTGAGGCTCTTATGGTCGGTGAAAATATCACACGTTTCTCCATACAAGTAATGTCTCCAGATCTTCAACGCAAAAACCACCGCAGCTAACTCAAGATCATGAGTTGGGTAATTCTCCTCATAAGGTTTTAGCTGCCTCGAAGCATAAGCTATTACCTTCCCATGTTGCATCAAAACACAGCCTAATCCTTTCTTAGATGCATCGCTGTAGATTTGAAATCCTCCTGAACCAGTTGGAAGAGTCAAAATAGGGGCGGACACCAACCTCTGTTTCAACTCTTCAAAACTCTTTTCTCTTTCATCCGTCCACACGAATTTTTCACCTTTCCTCATCAATTGGGTTAGGGGTAGAGCTAAGCGAGAGAAACCTTCAACAAAACGTCTGTAGTAACCAGCAAGTCCAAGAAAACTCCTGACCTCAGTCACTGTCGTAGGTCTTGGCCACTTAGTGATAGCCTCAACCTTAGACGGATCCATGGTTATACCATCAGCTGATACGATATGACCAAGGAAAGCGACTTGTCCTAACCAAAATTCACACTTCGAGAATTTGGCGTACAACTTCTTCTTCCTCAGAATCTCCAAAACTATCCAGAGATGTTGCTCATGCTCCTCTTCAAACTTGGAGAAAACTAAAATGTCGTCGATGAAAACAATAACGAACTTGTCGAGAAACTCATGGAAAACACGATTCATCAGGTCCATAAACACAGCAGGCGCATTTGTCAAACCAAAAGGCATAACGAGAAACTCATAATGACCATATCTGGTACGAAACGCGGTCTTAGGAACATCTTGCTCCTTCACACGTAGTTGATGATAACCAGACCTTAGATCAATCTTAGAAAAGAACTTAGCTCCTTGCAGTTGATCAAACAAATCGTCTATGCGTGGAAGAGGATAACGGTTCCGAATAGTAATACGGTTGAGTTCACGGTAGTCGATACATAAGCGCATACTTCCATCCTTCTTCTTTACAAACAAAACAGGTGCACCCCATGGAGAAACACTAGGTCGAATGAATCCATTATCTATCATCTCTTGCAGCTGTTCCTTCAACTCCTTCAGTTCTACAGGTGCCATACGATACGGAGCTTTCGAAATCGGTTTAGCACCAGGAATCAACTCAATGCTAAACTCAACTTCTCGAGCTGGAGGAAGTCCAGGGAGTTCATCGGGAAAAACGTCGGTGAATTCACAAACAACAGAAAGATTTTCAATGTTAGGACTCTCCAAAGATGTGTCCTTAACAGATGCTAGAAAACCTTGACACCCATGAGCAATCATGGTCTGTGCCTTCATAGCAGAAATGAGCTTAACAGATTTGAGTGGTTTAGAACCATAATAAACGAATTCAGGATGTTTTATGTCTCCAAAGATCACAGTTCTAGCATAGCAGTCAATGGAAGCTCTATGATAAGCCAACCAATCCATGCCTAGAATGATATCAAAGTCGACCATATCGAGAGGATACAGATGTGCAGGGCGAATACGATCATCAAAACAAAGAGGACACTTAACGTATTTATGATCAATGATCATGTGGCTTTTCATAGGCGTAGATATCGATAAGTGATTCGTTAGTGGTTGTGGCTTCATATTAAGTTTCTTAGCACATGTGACAGATATAATGGAGTGTGTGGCACCGGTGTCAAATAAAACGAAGACAGAATAATCATCAATGAAAAGAGTGCCCGTAATGGTACCTGAAGTGTGCTCCGCCTGATTCCGAGTAGTAGCATAGACACGTCCAGTAGTAGGTGGCGGCTTGGTGTAGTTTCCAGGAATCGCCGGATTCCTCTTAGGGCAATCCTTGATCTTGTGAGATGTGGAACCACAAGAGAAACATCCACCAGTGGCCTTGAAACACGGTCCCGGATGAGCCTTTCCACAAGTAGTACAGATAGGTGGGGGAGGCAAAACTTCAGCTGTCCTTTGCTGACCAGAAGATCCTGAAGCACGACCCTGATTCGATCCTCGAGCCGACTGATCTTTGTTGTAACGCTGGTTATTGTTACCTTGATTCTGACGATCATTTCCATTCTTACCAGCAGCTCTGCTATCCTGACCCCTCGTCTCAGGGCGCCTAGAGTCCACATTCCTTCCCGACTGACCTCGCTGATCATAACCCTTATCCACTTGTCCCCTTGAATCATAACTCCTGCCAGTATTTCCCTTATACTCATTACTTTGAGTCCTACCTTGAATCCGATCACCATCGCGATTACGCTTGTTGTAACCCGAACCCTCATGAAAGATCTCAATGTTACGAGCTGCATCATTGCAGGCCGACACATCCTCATACTCAGTGTTAAGCAGTCGGTCCAACACCCACTTCTTCAGTCCCCATTTGAAATGCTTAGCTTGGCGCCTACCATCTCCAGCAATCGCTCCAACAAAGCTTACCAACCTCATAAACCTACTCATGTACTCGTTGGAGTTCTCATTATCAAACTGGTAGATCGCCTGATAATCCCTCTCATATCTTTGCTGTTCAGCATCAGGGAAGTAACGGTTATAGAAGATAGTCCGAAACTCCGCCCAAGTACAAGTAACAGCGAAAGCATCTCCTCCTCGTGCTTGTTTCAATGCTTTCCACCAATTTAAAGCATCACCTTCCAATTTAAACGCAGCCAAACGAGTCTTAAATCCATCTCCACAACCCAGTACTTCAAACAGCTTCTCAACATGAGTGATCCAGTCCTCAGCTTCAGTGGGAGTAGCAGCAGTGCTAAAAGAAAGAGGCTTGAGCTTACCGAAACGCTCGAGCCAAGTGTGAATGCTGATGGGTTGAGCACCTCCACCGCTTCCCGAAGGTTCACCAGTCTGATTCCGAATATTGTTGATCACTTGTTCCATCATCTCAGGTGTAGTCAAACCAGGGAAAAGAGAGTTGAGGGCATTCGCGATCGCAGCATCCATGTTAGGAGCATCATCGTCTCCATCCAAATTCTGACGAGTTCGAACCATCTGAATGATATTCAAACGTTTAGCAAAAGAACAAAGGTGAGATACGAAATGGAAGTTCGCAGAAGGAAACCTAAGTCTACCCAATCCTCACAGGTCAAATCCTAACTCTAAGGGATAACCTAAGGTTCTTATGTTCACAGGTCCTGACTACAAGTCGTAAACCTGGGCTCTGATGCCATAAATTGTAACGCCCCGACCCACCAAGGGCAAAGGAATCACAAATAATGGTGTCATATCAAAGCAAAAACAAATAACCAAAAGAAGTCTTAACATAAATGCGGAAATAATCCAAGTCAAATGACTTCAATACATAGGTCCCAGCGGAAACATAATAAACTTCAAACATAATATCCGAAATAGAATAAGTCTTAAATAGCATCATAAGAAATCAAAGCTAAAACTCTAAGGTAAGTCCACCCAAGCACTCATCCCAAAGCAACCCAGCTTCCAATGCTTAGATACCTGCCGCGGAAGAAAAGAAAAGTGCGGCTGAGCTTCAAAAGCCCAGTGAACAGATATGAAAGCAAAAGCGAATACTAAACTATAACGGATACGAATAAAGTGAATGAGCGATAGCAAAATCATAATCATTTTCAAAGCATAAATCATAATTTCAAAAGATGTTTATAGTCAACTACCACGAGCCCAGAAACATATATCAGATCATATTCATATTCACATAAGGCAACATTTGTAGGGGAGACCTACCAGAGTTATGAAGGACGTGCATGCACGCAGCATCAATCATCAGATAACATATAACATATAACAGATAACAGATCTAGGATGCATCCATACGCCCCTTCCTACATATTCACAAATATGCTTCACCATCCAGAGACGTGGCAGAACATCACTCTACTGCCCTAGAGTCATATCAGAAGGGCATCACTGATACGGACATGGAACCCCCATGACTAGTTAAATATTTGGCTCGGGTGTCAAACTATCTTAGGTCAAATCAGAATGTCATAACTGACACAGATCATATTTATCAGAAAATCATTCATGTTTCTAAAATCATAGTTTTCATATCAGATAGTTCAAAATCAGATGTTTCATATTTCAAAAGTCAGAGTTCAGATAATCAATAGCTCAAACAAATCAGAATAGGTTCATAGCAAAGGCTTAGGAAAAACCTAATACGAAAGAAAAACATTAAGAGGAAACCTCTACCAAAAAGGTCAGAATATCTGTACCTTATTCCAATGCAAAAGATCGAAAAGCAGAAAGACGAAAAGCAAAGGATTACTCCCTCTTCACAGAACCTATAGACATTAACGGTCGTCCACGTTATTTATGATTCCATAATCGTCAAAATGATCCGTTAATATTTTAGGGTTTCTATTTTTAAATGAGACTTAAATGTTTTAATATTAATATAGTAAATTAGGGTTCATATGTCTTTTATTAAAGTTTAGGGTTTCTCATTCTTTAATGTCTCATTAATATACATTAGCTTACTTGTTACGTCTTTTAATGACTCGTTACTTAACCTAACACGTCACAAAATAATCTTTCCTTTTTATGTTTCACCATATACGTTTATGATTTTATGTGACATATAAGTTACTTATTACTCGTATTAATTACGCATTTACTCTATTAAGGTTTAGCATAACTTATTAAATTAACATATCAAAACTATGGTTTATGTTTAACATAACCTTTACTTAATTAATGCATCTTCACAAACTCATATGTAACTCGATTCAAATTAGGGTTTAACACTAGTCTTAGCTCATCTTCTTACTTTACTTACTCAAGTTATTATGTTATACACCTTATTCGAAAACTAGACATGGTTCGGTTCTAGTTAATATGTTTCGGCCCTTATTAAATCAACAAAAACATGACTCGATTCAATATTACATCTTATATATTCAACTCTTAATTAGTTACTAGGTTAAACTAGTTAGGGTTTCTTGTTTCTCGGTTCACACCTCTCGGCCACAAGGAAAACAAAACAAAACGCGACGAAACAAATATAACTTGACATAAACATGCAAGGTACGTTAAAGGAAGACAAATAAACGATATACCTTCACTTGATTGAGCAAAATCGACACCAAGGGTTGTTTGTCTATGCTCGGCCGAATAGGGAGAAAAAGAAAAAGAAGAGACAAATAAACTAGGGTTCCAAACTTATGATTATGTATGGTATATATAGTTGTAGTATTTGAGTTAAACTAGGAATGTAATTGGGTTTGGGTTTTGGGTCCAACCGAATCACCATCACCACGCCACCATTGGGCTTCGGCCCTTGGCTCACGAACACAAAAGAACACGACCCAAATCATTTACGAAACTTTAATTCTTCGTCGTACCAAAGTCGTTCACGTAATTATATTCGTTAAGTTTTATTTATTAGGTTTTTAATTTCGTAATTTATTATAAACGTATTTTACGTATTTTTGTGATTCTTGGTTCGAAGGGTATTTTCGTCTTTATATATGTTTTAGATTTTCGGGTTTTACATTAACGTTAAACGTTTCAATACTAAGATAAACACAATCTTAGATGGTTATAAGATATGAAAACAAAATTGCTCTAGAGACAAAACAATGATCATATATAGAAAAACATAAGTCGGTAAATATTAAATCGTTAAGTATTATAATAGATAAGGCAAAAGTTCAATATAGATCCAAAATTTACCATAGATCCAGTGAACCAATAATAGCCATTCATTTTTTTATTATGATAAACTTTCACCCTTTTTTAAAAAATTAAATATCTCGCAAACCGTCAATCGTTACGCGATAAAAATTATAGCATCGCGACGAGAATTAAATTATCTTTCTATAGATATGCACTACTATATATTTTTAACCATTTTTTTTCAAAATTTCGGTTAACAAAAATCATATATGATTTATGAAAATCATATATGATTCGATTTTTACGAATCATATATGATTTTTGAGAATCATATATGATTCGTAAAAATCATATATGATTCATAAAAATCGAATCATACATGATTTTTGAAAATCATATATGATTCGTAAAAATCATATATGATTTTTTCTGACGGAATTTTTGAAAAAAAATGTTTGTCGACAATATATAAAAGTGCATATCTATAGAAAGATAATTTAATTCTCGTCGCGATGGTGTATTTTTTATATTTTAAAAATTTACCGTTTGTAAGATATGTTGTTTTAAAAAAAAAGGTGAAAAATGATTTTTTATTAATTTAAATAAAAGATTGAGGGCTATGATTGGTTTATTTGTTTTATGGCAAATATGAATTCTATATTGATCTCAACTCTAATAGATAAACCATGCCAGGATGCCACATTTTAATTAATTATTCAAAAAACATATAATCATAAATGAATGATGAAATAACATTAAGCATGGCATTAAAACTTACTTGATAACGAATTACGGCCACTTTAAATCACTAAAAAATAAAGCATTAACACTAAGCATGACATTAAAACATTAAGCATGTCAATAAAAAGTACCTCTCTAAATCAAAAGACAATATACGATCAAAAGCAAAAAAAACGTACAATTTACGACCACTAATAACACATTATAATAGCAATGTGACTATTTTAGCAACCACTGTGACTATAAATGTATTACAATAGCACTGTTTGACAAAACATGCATGTGACTATAACGACTCTTAGACGATACACGACCAAAAGAAAATAAACGTACCTTTTAGCTATTTAATATCAAATTTTGAGCATGCTGATAACGTGTTGTATAACAACGAGTCTAGTAGCACAATAAGAACAATAAAAAGAGAATATAAGTGAGTATGGAAAAGAAAGATAGAACTTGTTATTGGTGTGTACTCACATTATATTAGGTGCCTCTATTTATAGGGACCTTAACATGAATGATATGAAGTAAAATATTGGATGTTACAAGACCAATCATAAAGATGGAGGTTACTAGTTATGGGATATAAATGTGTTGATGAATGTGTACAATCATTATAATAAGGATTTTTCTAACTTATGCCCTAAGGGCACAAGTTAAACAAATAAAAAGAACACCGGGTCCCACAGAAAAGGACACAGGGATCCACAGAAAGTACAATTTTTGTGGATCCCTATGTCTTTTTCTATGTTAGACAAACCCTTATAATAAATATTCATAACAAATCACTCATTTATTATAAAGTAAAATCTATAATAATTAAAAATTCATTTTATAAATTGAATGTGCAAATGGAATTGTGCACAAAAGGATGTACGGTACAACATGTTTCAAGCCATCTTTCAAAGCTAAAGAATACAAACAATCCTAGAGTTAATGTAAGGAGGAAGATGAATATGAACCAATCCTGAAGTTAATGTAAGGAGGAAGATCAATATGAACCATTCCACAGTTAACGGCCATGGTAACTCATTTCCTGCCTTTGTGTACGCCAACATGGGCCTTTCACAGGTTTTTTGATGCAACAAAAAAAATGTTCTAATAACTACATGGTTATTTCTCAGGTCTTAGAAAAAAAAAGCGCCCTTCAACAATAGCTTTTCTGCTTTCCATCCCACATTCCTTTCATCTTCTCACCATTAAATGTCCAGGTATAGCTTCAAGAATTTGGGATTCTATAAATAAGTTATATGTGTCATATTAGCCAACCACACCTTCCAAAAATTCCTACTCTTAACAATATGTCAAAACAGCACAAAAAACAGCCTCGCGCCTATACCTTGGATCAATTGAAGGAATGAGATGAGGGTGTCATTGTGGTAATGATTTTCCGGAGATGGGACGTTCATAATATTGACGGGAGATACCTTAGCACTGACTTTGTTGTTTCAGATGAGCAAGATGAGCAGCTAAAATAATTGCATGGTCTTGCATCATTCCAAGTATTATGAATGGCGTGGCTTTGATTTTCCAGAAAAATGTGATGCACTGCACTATGAAAAGCAAAATATCACATTCTTTCATATTCATTGATAAGATCCAAGAAGGTTATGTGGTTTCTATTAGGTCTTTTACTGCGAAGAAAAAATATCATTGGTACAAAATTATTTACTTTAACAAAAAATTGTGCATTACAGTTACATAAGTGTTGGTTCCTTGACATGCTAGTTGTTTGTATTGCAGATGTTGTTGGGTTCATTACAACTGTGGGCAAGTCAGCTTGGCATATCGAGTTGTTCATCTACACTTATTCTAGACAGTGATGAAAGCCCTGTTGTGACACACGGTAATTTTTTCACTTATTATTAAATAATAAATGGTAATTTATTATTACTAAGCCTAGTCATTTAAGCATGCATAAGCTTTGCCTGATCATTTGAGTAGATAACTCGCATACATTAGCCTATTGCACTTCTTTTGCATTCATTTCATAATATGAATATTGTGTTATTGTCTTATGATTAAAATTGTAAGACGAGAGGTTATCTCGTTTTCCCCAGTGACCGACACCGCATGCGTACCGACACTATGATAAGGGCAAATAAAACATAAATTTAATCCCCGGAACAGAAAACAATACGAATGTGATACCATTTCAAAAACGTAACCATAAGGCGTTTCAGTATAAAAATTTTCGAACAGTAATATTTCTACCACAGTATAATTTCCGCGGGACACAAAATACATTACAATGTAATCTACTTACAATAATTGTCCAACAATCCTTTATCCATACCAATAGTATCCAATACAATAAAATACATAACACAAATAATATAGCACCTAATAATTTAACAACTCCTTACCATATATATATAAAATCTTTTCTTTTATAAAATCAATATATCCATCCCTTGTGTCTTCTCCCCTCACAACAAACACAAAGAAAAGAAAAAGCAGAAAAAGTGAGCCACCCTCTTCTTCCCCTAGAGCCTGTAATCAACTAGGACAAATCCTCCCAAAGGAGAAATCCAACACACTCCTTTCATCATCTTCAAGCCTCCCTCACCAAAATGATGAAATACTTTGTCTCACAAACCCTCTTCTTGGAGGCGTCCACTACCCTTCGAAAGAATACAAGAGCATCAAGACAAAAAGACAAGCACACATCTATATCACTTCACTTAGGGTCAAAGCTCAAGACTACCTAGGTTCTAGAAGTTAGCTTATTTTGGCTTCACACCAAGACCTCAAGATGGAAAGAAGAGTCCAAGCACTCCAAAGACACCTCTCCAAATAGTGGTGAAGGTAGGAGGCGCCAAATCAGTTACATCACCACTCTCACAAGAAAATTAAGGTTTGAAGAAGTTAGGGTTTTCTAAAATTGAAGTGGGGGTTTTGGAATTCAAGGTTGGTATACACCAATTCCATCATCAATTCGGTGATATCAAGAAGGATTGGAGGTCAATTGTTGTTTTCTGATTCGGCTTGTACTTATCCTACCTCCGAATTTGTAAAGGGTAATATTCTTGTTGTATCTCTAAGCTATTCTTAAGGTGTTTTGGAAATGGTGGTCGTGTATGACCCGTGATGAATTTAATTTTATTTTCGAATAAAGGATTAAGGGTGATATGAAATTCTTGCTTGTTAAATCTTTATTATGCATATGCAACTCCTTGATTTTTTTCAAGAAAAATCTTGTTAGGTGATCCTTGTGTAGGAAGATGTAAATCTCAGTTATGGCCTTAAGGTAATACACTAATAGTGTAGACAAATTGGTTTTTGGCACTAGGAAATAAATCTTGAGTAATGGTTAAATAGTCTTTTTCCTTTGCTCGTAGCTATGAGATCCTAGTGTTCATAGGCTGGGAAAAGGGACCCCGACGAGGGAAACTATTGTCACTAATCTCGGGAACCTTACCTTCGACCACGGGACAATTGGGTAAGAGGGTATCGAAGTCTAATAAATCCGAGTAGTACTCGGATGAGACATCAAATGTTCGGCCCCTCAGTTCGACATCTAGCCCTTAGAAATATCATCGTTTATTCATGAGGAACTTCGAAACCTCACTATGGTTGTATCACAGTGGCTCACCAAGGTGGTGGCCGAGTTAGGAACCTTGAACTAGTCTTGGCTTGCCTCATTTTTTTGCCTTAAGGAGAGGTAAATAATGCAAAGGAAACTGGGTGGTTTGGTTACGTTAGTAGTCAAGACCCACATCCAGGATAAATCATAGTCGTTTTCTTCAAACCATACGTGGTTACCAAGCTCGACAAGAAGGATCTTGTGAGTGTTAATAACTCGTATGTGCCTGCCACGAGTAGCTAAGGAAAACACCCACGAAGGGTGTTTACTACCTACTGTAAACATAAGATCACAAGGGTAGTCGTGTACACCTACCATGTATCCGTCTTGCTTGTTTGCGACCCTATAACTCACACTAGAAAACCCGATTGGCTGTGAAAATCTTGCTGTCAAATACCTTCAAATTCCACGATTGTGTAGAGTTATGTCGCCAGTTTCGGAATACTTGAATAGTAATACTTGCGTCTAAAAGAAAACTGATCCCAAATCACATCAGTAAAACTAAAAACCATACTTCAGATATTCCTAAACCACAATTTGGCTAATAAGTGGCATTGGGCCACGACCCATGTCTCGAGTCCAAGCAATTTGTGTCGAACTCTTACGTCAAATGAGATCATATTAGTACTAAAAGACTGATAATATAATGTGGCGTCTAAAAATTTGTGACAATCTATTTCTGTAAAACTTTGGGCCACAGCTCAAATTAAAATATATGAAGATGTGTAGCTCAATCATAAAACCAAGTGTAAATATTATAAGGTATGTAAATAATTATGTCAATAAGTTAAACTAGTGTAAACATTTTAATATAAGAGACAAGTGCTTAAAACCTGATTCACATAATAAGGTTTACGTCAACATCTTAACGTCAATATGTTCAATTAGACATAGTTATGTCAAGTAAACTATTAGTCGTAAATAACAAATGTTACGAACAACTTTTGATAAATAAATAGAGACTACTATATCTTTTTATCATTCATTAAATTGAAAGTCTCCAAATTTAACACAAGTATTTTCTAAAGGCAATTAGAAAATAAATCAACTAATATTTGATTTTGACAAATACTATTATAGTGTCAACATGAAAAAGTATATATACATTCATATACTTACTAGAAAAACCTTTTAATTTTTTTTAAAACCAAATGTTTGTTTTAGTACCATTATACAAAAACAATATAAATTGAATCATTTTAAGTAAGCGATACTTAAAACAATGAACTAAAACATTTCCCTCCTTATCTAGGTCGCGTGTCGGTGCAGCTTCACAATATTCACTGAATCCCACTTTTGGATTGCTCATTTGCTAAGGTGAGTTTCATAGCCCCTCTTTTACTTGATAAATTGTTTTATACATTTTGGGGTGAGAAAATATGCAAAACCTTTTATGGACCTGAACTATTGCATGATTACTATTACATGGATTAGCCTAAGCCCTTATGTCCCTAGAAATGCCCCTTTTTCATGAACCGTCAGTTCCCTACAGGGAAGTGCGAATGTTATAAATAGATCTATTGAGGGTGACTCCTCCATTCGGTTGGCCATGCTTATGCCAAGGCGAAACGTATACCATGTCGGAATCGAGTGTTGAGGGACAAAACACTCGCATTGGGCCTATATATTGTATGATATCATTTAGCATACAGAAATTGTCGTAGTATCGGTTGCATGAACTTAGAGCTAACGTTATAGACATTCATCCATATATCATTATATTCGTTGTAATGATTATATGACTTTGATTATGGTCCAAACTTACTGTTTTAATTTAAACCTATGAACTCACCAGCTTTTAGCTGACCTTTTTAGCATATTTTCTCAGGTGCTTAATTTGTGATCATGGATGCAAGGCAAGAGGCGGTAAATGGTCGTAGTAATATCTAAAGAAGTGTTTTTACACATAACGATGTTTTTAAATTGGGACCACTGAACTTATGGGATGTGCCCATTTTATCCAAACAATGTTGTAAGATAATATTTTAAAACTATTTTATGAAATCAAACGGAGTATGTATTCCGTTCTTTATTACTTGTGTTGTGATCTCCGATTTAGTAACATTCCCCATAACACGTATGCTTCTGCTAAACAAATTTGGGGGTATTACAGATTGACATCAGAGCCTAAGTTATAGAGAACTAGGTACATATAAAACTTAAACTATAACTACTTTTTACGAAAATATCATACTACGACCGTCAGTTGCCGCTTGCCTTACTTGCCATTTTACATAGAGTTCATTTAAATAGGATTGCATGTTTTATCTCCTATTTACTAATGCATTATTTCATATTCATCATGAGTATTTTTTCCACATACTTGCACATATACCCCGTCTTGTCACAGACCATGTCTTCCCCTCACTCTAGAGCTGGATGCGATGACAAGACAGAAGGTTTGTCACCTGCTGAACGCATCCCAGCTCCTCCTCAACTCACTCCTGACACTGGAAACCCGTACAAGGTAGTGTATCAAGTTCACCAGGAGGGTGGTACTACCCACACTTCACCTGCTCACTTTCAAATCATCACTACTATCAATACTATACCTACCAGTTCCACTACCCTTACACTCTCACCAAGGCATCAAAGAGATCCACTTCTCAGCTGGGAGATACCTGCTGGCAAGAGAATCTGCCTCTCTGCATCATCACCATCGTCTTCTGGTACACCACCTCCTAGTGTGTTTGAAGTTGAGGAAACTTCGGAAGCATCCACTGCTAGACCACCAACTCTTGACACAATTATGGCACGCATAACACGTCATGAGGGACAAATAGAAGAAATGTCGGACCATCTAAGAGTATTACCAGAAGAAAGGATTGAAGAAGTGGTGGAAGAAATACAAGCACTTGGCGAAAGACTCAAAGAATGCAACGACAATATTGGAACAACATTGGTGGAAACTTGTGAGAAGTTAAACGAGATAATTGCCCGTCTTGAAGACCACATTGAAAGGTATGCTCTGCAAACTCCGGGAGACGCCCAAGTACGTCTCACAGAGATTGAGAGTCGGTTGACACTGTTGGAGACCGTTACTACAATAGCAATAACTGAGTCGGGGTATCTGGAGGGTGTCTTAGAATTTCAAAGACGTACTATGGAGAGTAGGGCAAATGAGGCCATGGAAGGCAACTCAACAAAGTCAACCTGGGGCAGCACCGGGAAGTGCTTAAATTACACTTTGAATTGTGTTAGACGTGTGATAAGTGGTTTCAATAAAAACGCTAGTAGTAGTTTTGTTGAATGACAAACTCGAGTGAGTCAATGAACGCATGCTATGTATCGGCCCTATGAGCCAGGAATCTTCTTAGAATGAGATCGAGTTCATGATGATGAAAAGCCATGCATAATAAAGAACAACGTCTTGTGAATTATATCCTTAGGTTAAACTCATTCCAACCAAACTCCGTTTTCTTAACATCATAATAATAGACTAAGTCTACGTGATATCCAGTCAGAACAACCTAGAAAATACTTGATTGAGAAGTAGTGCATGTTGTAACTTTATGGATCCCCACCATGGTCCCCATGCTCATAGAAAACTCATTGTTGTCATCTCTTGTGGTTGAAGGAAAATGTTTCCAGTAAAGCAGAACATGGACATAACCACCATTGAGAAATCTGTTACCGAACGAGTTGCTACAAGGACTGCTAACTATCAAGTCAATCACAACATCAACAACATCATCCAGGGGAATAGAGAAGAGGTCGTTTGTAAGACACCTATAACACGAAATTGCTCTTACCAAGAATTCATGACCTGTAAACCACCAGCATTTGTAGGAACTGAAGGAGCCATAGGTATGGCAAAATGGCTAGAAAGAATGGAGATAATTTTCCGCGAACAACGTTGCGCGGACAATTGTAAGGTCAAGTATGCTACTTGTACCTTTCAGCATCAATCCCTCGCATGGTGGGACACTTATGTCCATTAAGTGGGAATTGACGCTGCTTACTCACTTCAGTGGGACACACTGAAGAGAATGATGATTGCGGAATACTGCTCAAGGCATGAACTATGATTGGGAATGACATTGAAGGGTACACCAACCGCTTTCGCGAATTGGCCCAACTATGTCCTGACGTGGTAGGACCTGAGGAAAAGAAACTCGAAGCATACTTTTGGGGATTTTCACCTGAAGTTCGGAGGAACGTTGTTGCATTTGCACCTACTATTACTCAAGAGGCTATTGGGGCGACTTCTGGATTGAAAGGACCACTGCCCCAAGACAAAGCAGTGGGGTACTTTGGTAGCAAGAAGAACTGGGAATATGATAGCGAGGAAGATCAAATGCAACAACCAAGCAAGCGCCAATGGTCAACTAGAGAAGGGACCGCCAAAATGAAATGGGAAGCTGGGTATGCTGGGACAAAACCCAAGTGCAATATATGCCCATATCACCACTATGGAAGATGCCCGACGCCGTGTGGAATTTGTAAAGGAATTGAGCATAAGATGGAAGATTGTAAGCAACTCTATTGGGAGACAGTGACATGTCATGGGTGTGGAATGAAAGGCCACATCAAAAGCATGTGCCCGGATAGGAAGGATCACCATGAAGGCAACAACTGTCAAAACAATTTCCTGAAGAAAGTGTGAAGAATTGTTCAGGCTCCCAGCGGACACCAAGGAAGAAACTAAGTTAGCTAGATATGCTGTTTGTAATAAAGCTTAGTTTAAACTTCCAAGTCGTAGTCTACTTTAGAGTACTTCTCCATGAAACCTTAATGTACTGAACCTTTCCCTAGTAATGTATTTGTTGTTCTTATCGTGTTATCTTGATATATGTCTTTGATGAGTGTCTAAATACTCATCATTTTTGTACCATTTAAACTGCAAAAACATCTGAAAACACTCAGAAATGCATCAAAATGATAAAAATATCACAAATAAGTGTTTTATGTGTTTTAAATGCAAAAATATCAAAATCTGGTGAAAAACGTATCAAGTTTGCATAATTGGCAGTTTTAGTCCCTCAAGTTTCAAAAGTTGTCAAAAACAGTCCCTGGTAAATCAAAATAAAGAAAAATATCATTTCAAGTCCCTAGGGATTCATGAGTTGTCAAAATTGGTCCTTGAGATTTAAATTTGCAAAATTGCAACTTAGGCCCCTAAACTTTCAAAAATGTCAAGTTTGGTCCTTGGAAGTTTGAAAATGTCAAAAATGGTCCTTTTACTATTGTAACTTGTCAGTTTTGGTCCTTGTGACAACTTTGGAATATTGGCAGAAATGGTCCCTCAATTTGGCATAATTGCAGTTTGGTCCTTGTCATTTAAAACAAGCCTTGACCCTTCATACCCTTTTGGACCCCCTGCCACAACCCTTTTGGACCCCCTGCCATCCTTTTTGACCCCGTCCAATAATACCTCCCAAGTCAAACCCGGTCAAACCTTACCCTTTCCCTCCCACCTGTCCACCTTTCTTCTCCACTTGACTGCACCTCTCACCCATCACCTCACCTTATCCCTCCCCCCTCATCATCATATCTACCAACCTTACACACCACAATTAATGCCACCCCCCCTAGTTGCAAATTCAGAAGCCCCAGAGGTCAAAACAGCTTTTCCCGCCAATTTTGATCCAATGGCCAATATGCACAAAACTCATCCAATGGCCAAGATTATAGATGGGATTTGCTCAGAGGACACGTGGAAAGCATATGGGTGTATAAAAGAAGAAAGGGAAGCTAGAGAGAAGCAGTACTTAGTTTTTATTTTTTCCTTGTATGTCGTTTTTATAAAAATGTCTTAGTTTAAGTCTTAAAGTGTAATTTTCAGTTTCTATGTATTGAATTTAAGTTAATTAAGTGTTTGTAATCAAGTTCAAGTCCTAATTCAAAGTTTCATTTAAGTTTCATGTTTTGATCTCACTGTTGAAAAATTTAGTTTCAAACTCTTGTATTAAAGCTTCTAATAGCTTATTGTTAAGTTAAAACAAGTTTATTTAAGCTTCATATAGCTTTTGGTAAGCTTGGAAAACAGTTTTAATCAAGTTTGGTTTTTGGTCAATAAAAGTCAAACTAAGAAGAGGACTTGGTTAAGCAGGCATGGAAGTGGAATTGGGTTGATGCAGTGATGGATATGGGTTGATAATAGGTTTAGGACAGTGGTTCCCTGTGTTGTTTGGCAAGCCATTGTGGCTGGGACTTGTGTAAGTGTTTGAACATCATTTGGTACTGCCATTATGGCATTGATAATTCAGTAACTATTTGATAATTGTAGTATTGTTATTTTCATCATATAAGTAGTTTAAATCTGTTCTAGTTCAAATCATAGCTTGGATGTGTGGATTAGTGGTATTTAAGTAGAAATCAGTCACAAAAAGAGTGTTTGGATCAGTTGCTTACTTGAGCTTGAGCTCTTGTTTGTGCTTGATATCTGTCTACTCAATCTTAATATAGGTTCTTTGAATCATTCTAGTCATCAATTTGCATCTGCTTAGGCTCAAAGTCAACATCACCTAGAATCTGCTCTAATTCCATATCTGTGAAAAATTTGTAAAACCAAAAGATTAATCTGTGTTCAAAAATCATAGATATTGCTTGCATTAGTCTTACTTTACCATTTAACATCAACATCAGTTCATAAATTGGAATCAAAGTTCACAAAAGTCAAAAATTCAAAACTGTTTCAAAAGTCAAATATTGAAAAAGTCAGTTTGAGCCTAACTAGGATGATTTTTCATGGATTCAATTCTGGGTCAATTTAAGTGAAACTTAGGGCTTAAAAACTTCAACTGGTCTAGTTTCTTATTATGATTTTTGTAGATTTTTAGTAATTTTTTATAAGCCCCAAAATAGCTTGTCAAGTAGGGCTTATCTGCCCTGTTCACAAACTCAGTGAATAGCTGAGTTTTCTCAGCTTTGTGCAGGGCTTGTCAAAAGCTCATAAGAGCTTGTCCAGGTCTGGTTTTTGGTTTATAGGTTCCTAGCCAGGTCTACTTTAGGTCCCTACTTTTGGTTTTGAGTTTAGCTTATTGGGTAGCTTATTCTTAAGCTACAAAGTAGTAGTCCAAAATCTGTTTTTGCAATTAAGCTCAAATCATCAAATCAAGTTAATCAGTATTATAGAGGTTAAGAGTAGTTGATATAAGTTGCTTTTGAGTAGTTTTAGCTTATTATAGCTTCTGTAATCATTTGGTGGTCTTTTGTGCCCATTTGCTTATTCCAAATGCTTATTTATAAGCACTTGTAACTGCAGTTTCATTTTCTCCCACATAAGCCACTGTTTTTATATTTTTAATAGATTCATAATATTAATTTAGACTTTTCCTGAATTTTTCATATTTTTCTAGCACTGTTTGCTATTTTTCTTCATTTAAAACAGTTTTTAGGCCTTTTTAATTAGCTTTTAATACAATTAAATCAGAAAAGGTTCAAAAAAATAAGTTTTCATTTTTCCTAGGTTAAGATAAATATAAAAAGTCAAAAAAATATTTTTCCAGATTTTTCATAGTTTAATTTGTAATTTTTAGCAATTTAAGTAGTTTTAAATAGTTTTTAATTCATAAAAAAATAGAAAAATAATCAGAAAAATATAAAAATAGTTTTGAAAATTCTCTTTAGTTATTTTAGATTTTTCCAAGTCATAATTTCATTTTTCTAGCTTTATTTCATATTTTCTTGTATTTTAGGGTATTATTAAATAAGTAAAAATAGTTTTTAATTAATAATAATTAGATAAATAGTTTTAAAAATAATTTTCTTTTTCTAAAAATTTTCTCTTATCATTAGGTTTGTAAAAATGTCATTTTCATATTTTTAGGATTCAGTTCACATTTTCTTTTGTACGTCACGTAGTTTTTAATTTAAGTTTTATAAAAGAAAAAATCAAAAACATAATTTTAAAAATAGTGATAGCGTTTATTTAATATAATTTATCTTTTTAAATTTTCTTTCATTTTCATTTAAGCCTCTGTAATTTATAAACTTTTTCTTTAGGTATAATCAACATATCTATTTTCCGTTCAAATCCTCTCGATCACTATTCGTTTGATTATTCTCGCACAGCTCGTTGGGACTTAACGACCTGGGGAAACACTATACTCTCCTGATCTTCATTGCATTGGTGTCTGAACTGTTTTAAATTTCTTACGGTTAGCCATTCACAAGTGGCTAGCTTGTGTGAGATAACTTGACGGTTTAGCACGAATCAAATTTTGGCGCCGCTGCCGGGGAGCTGTGCTAATTATCTTACGCTTAGCAGATTAGTGATTTGAATATTCACTCTTTGTTCATACCATCTATCTATATCTATATATTTTCTTATAAAAAATCCAAAAACCCAAAAACAGCTTAAAACGTATAAAACACAAAAATATTTTCCTTTTGTTTCTATATATGTATCAAAGATAAAAATACAAAAAGATTTGTCGTTTTCTTTAATAATAACAACATAAAAGATTACCACCGCAAACCAAGGCAGTGTACTACCTAACTGGGGGTACGACCATAATAAGTTCCCGAACCAAAGATTAAAACTTGCCTTTGTGTCCTTGTGATTGGTGTACCTTTTTCAAAGAAGCCATTCATCTTGTGATTATTGGTTTAGCCTCGATATTGTTTTAATTGGATTTGTTGTTATATCTACTTGTCAAAACCAGAAAACCCAAAAAGATTCTTCTTGCCCCATTTTCACCATTTTCATAATTCCTTTCCTTAACTCTGAGATCTCCTAGAGTTAACTCTAGTATATGCGAACTCGCTCTTCTAGGTCTGTAAGCCCATTTCGTGAGCTTGTCAGGATTCCAAGAAGGCGTGTCCGTAGACTTTCTGCCCCATCAGTCGGATCTGAGATCCGAACTGCTCACACTACTTCCGTTATCATGGCGGAAGAACGTCCTATGTGTGAGCTTCTCCAGGCACCCATCGACGGGTATGGAGATGCTATTGTTATCCCAGCCATTGTGGCTGAAAATTTTGAACTCAAAACCGGGTTACTGAATCTTGTAACCTCAAGTCAATTCTATGGTTTTGAGCGGGATGATCCTCATGCTCATATTCGATGGTTTAACAAGATTGCATCTACCATCAAATACAAAAATGTCCCTACATATGCTGTTAAGCTTCTTCTGTTCCCATTTTCCCTTGAGGGGCAAGCCCGGATTTGGCTTGAAAAACAACCCCCTAAATCAATCGAAACATGGGAAGACCTGGTGAAGAAATTTGTGAACGAGTTTTATCCACCTTCCAAAACCACGAGTCTTAAAAATGAAATCATCAAGTTTACACAAAAATTTGATGAACCCTTCAGTGAATCGTGGGATCGTTTTAAGGAATTGCTCCGCAAATGTCCTCACCACGGTTTCTCCGAGTTGATGCAACTCGATACTTTCTATAATGGAGTTAGTCAATCTGATCAAGATTCTCTCAATTCCTCCGCTGGAGGAAATTTCTTGAGCAAAACTGTAAAAGAATCCTTGACGATAATTGAAAACAAGTCTAAGGTCCGCACTGCACGAAGCAAACCGGTTGTTTCCCAAGTCAGTGTTGGTCCTTCTTCTTCATCACCCGTGAGTCAATCTAGCACCGATGCTAAGATTGACAAACACACGGAAGCAATTCAAGCTTTGGTTCTCTCCAACCAAAAGAAAGTTTCTTTTCCACAAACTTCACCTCCTGCTGAAGTTAAGAAAGTGGAAGTCTGTGTTACTTGCGGTGGCCCCCATGCCTATTACGACTGTATGGCCACCGATGGTAACCCTTTTGAAGCAAATGCTGTGGGCGGGATTTCCAATTCAGGAGGCAACCAATATCGTGCTACTATGGACCCGAACCACCGTCCTAACCACTACCCTGGACCACCCGGTTTCAACCAAAACCAAAACCGTAATCAAAATCAAAATAGACCAAACCAAGGTTTTCAAAACCAAGGTAATTTTAGTCAAAATAACGGTTTTCAAAATCAAAGTCAAAATTTCCAACACCAAGGAAATTTCAATAGAAACCAAGGTCAGGGAAATTTCAACCCTGGGTACTTTCATGGCAATAATCAAGGAAATTTTCAAAATCAAGGCCCTAATCCAAACAATAGAGGCCAGAATTTTCCTGTGCAAAATCAAGCCATTGTTCAAACTGGACCATCATCTGATGAGTTGTTGAAGCAATTCATGAAATCCCAAGAGGAAATGAATATGTTGTTGGTTAGCCAGATTTCTGACATTAAGAAGTCTTTAAATGATCGACCCTCGGGCTCAGGTACTTTACCTAGCAACACGATCGCTAATCCGAGGGGCGATGCAAAGGCGATCACAACCAGAAGTGGTGCTTCGTATGATGGACCCGCTATTCCTACTACCTCTTCTTCTTCTCTCCCGAAGGTAGTGGAAAGTGAACCTGAGGCGACAAAGGACAAGGAACTTCCTACTAATAACGGAGGTACCAGCAATGTCCATCCTCAGGTTGTCCCGAAACCCAGAACCAAACCTGGATTTGTTTTTGAACCTCCAGTTGAAAACCCAAAATCCAAAACTTCTATTCCTTACCCATCACGTTTAAATGAGCAAAAGCTCCGCGAAAAAGCCAGTCATCAAATGGAAAATTTTTTTCAAATTTTCCAAGAACTACATTTTGACATAAGCTTTGCGGATGCTATCATGTTGATGCCCAAGTTTGCATCAACTCTCAAACACATGTTGAGCAACAAGGAAAAGCTGTTTGAAATGGCCAAAACTCCTTTGAACGAGAACTGCTCAGCAGTTCTGTTAAAGAAGCTTCCCGAGAAGCTAGGAGATCCTGGAAAATTTCTTCTCCCTTGTGTTTTTCCAGGAATGATTGAATGCTTTGCCCTTGCCGATCTTGGAGCAAGCATCAATCTGATGCCTTATTCAGTGTGGAAGAAGCTTTCTCTTCCAGAACTTATTCCTACCTGCATGACTCTTGAGCTTGCAGATCGTTCTATATCGCGTCCTCTTGGCATCGCTGAGGATGTATTCGTGAAAGCAGGAAAGTTCCATTTTCCAGCTGACTTTGTGGTTGTTGATTTCGATGCCGATCCTCGAGTTCCTCTCATTGTTGGACGAGGATTCCTGAGAACGGGCCGTGCTCTCATTGATGTATTTGAGCAAGAAATCACGTTACGTGTGGGTAGCTGTTACCTTTAACCTTGATCAAACTTCGAGGTACTCCTCAAATTATGATACTGAATCAATTAATCGAGTCGATTTAATTGATATTGCTTCAGAGGAGTACTATCAAGAGTTTCTTGGTTATCTTCATAATTCTGTGAGTGGGGATTCCACCACATCTTCTCAACCAATCATTGCCGACTCTTCCCCCTCTCTCACTCCGTTTGAGGGAGGTGACTTCTTTCTGGAAGAGATCAATGGGTTTCTTGCTAGTGATGAATCAATTCCGCCTGGAATTGATGGTGTTTATGATTCGGAGGGAGATATCCTTTATCTTGAGCAATTGTTAAATGAAGATCCATTACCTTCACTCCCTCCGAAAGAGATCACGATTGAGGAAATCAAGTCAGTACAAACTTCTACTGAAGAATTTCCCGAGGTTGAACTTAAGGACCTACCTCCTCATCTCGAGTATGCATTCCTAGAGGGTGATGATAAATTACCCGTCATAATTGCTAAAGACTTAACTGAGAAGGAGAAGACTGCTCTCATAAAGGTCTTGAAGTCACACAAGCAAGCAATTGCTTGGAAACTCTCCGACATTAAGGGTATCAACCCTGAGTTTTGTACTCACAAAATCTTAATGGAGGATGACTTCAAACCAGCAGTCCAACATCAGAGAAGGGTGAATCCTAAGATTCATGAGGTTATCAAACAAGAGGTTCTCAAACTTCTTGATGCCGGTTTGATTTACCCGATCTCTGATAGTCCTTGGGTCAGTCCCATTCACTGTGTTCCAAAAGAGGGTGGCATAACTGTTGTCACAAATGAAGAAAACGAGTTAATTCCAACTCGATTGGTTACGGGATGGCGTGTGTGTATTGACTATCGCAAGTTAAACGAAGCCACCCGTAAAAACCATTTTCCTCTACCCTTCATGGATCAGATGCTTGAGAGATTAGCAGGGAACGAATACTATTGTTTCCTTGATGGTTTCTCGGGTTATTTTAAGATCCCCATTGATCCGCTAGATCAAGAAAAGACCACATTCACCTGCCCATACGGAACTTTTGCCTACAGACGTATGCCTTTTGGCCTATGTAATGCTCCTGGCACGTTCCAACGATGTATGATGGCAATTTTCCACGACATGATCGGGGAAACAATGGAGGTGTTTATGGATGACTTCTCGGTCATTGGGGACTCATTTCAGACATGTCTCTCCCATTTAGATAAAATGCTAAAACGGTGTGAAGACACCAATCTATGTCTAAATTGGGAGAAGAGCCACTTTATGGTCAAAGAAGGCATAGTCCTTGGCCATAAGATTTCAAAAAATGGGATTGAGGTAGATAGAGCAAAAGTTGATGTTATTGCCAAACTGCCTCATCCTACTACCGTCAAAGGTATTAGGAGTTTTCTAGGTCATGCCGGGTTTTATCATAGATTCATACAAGATTTCTCTAAAATCGCTCGGCCTATGACCCATCTTCTTGAAAAAGATGCTCCTTTTATCTTTTCACCTGAGTGCATCGAAGCTTTTGAAACATTAAAGAAAAAGCTTATGGAAGCACCCATTCTAGTTGCCCCCGACTGGGATTTACCCTTTGAACTCATGTGCGATGCAAGTGATTTTGCTATCGGTGCAGTCTTGGGGCAACGCAAAACCAAGCATTTTCAGCCTATCCACTACGCGAGTAAGACTATGACTGAAGCTCAAACCCATTACACCACTACAGAAAAAGAATTATTAGCTGTGGTGTATGCGTTTGAGAAGTTTCGGCCGTACTTAATCTTGACCAAATGCGTGGTGTATACGGATCACTCGGCTCTCAAATATCTCTTTGCAAAACAAGATGCAAAGCCGAGATTGCTCCGTTGGGTTCTCCTCCTGCAAGAATTTGATATCATTATACGTGATAAAAAAGGAGCTGAGAACCTGGCTGCTGATCATCTGTCCCGTCTAGAAAACCCTCACCAGGATGTGTTCGAGAAAAAGGAAATAAACAAAACATTTCCTCTCGAAACACTCAATGTGGTTTCTTTTTGTGGAGACTCTTATACCCCATGGTTTGCTGACTTTGCAAATTACCATGCGGGTAACTTTGTGGTGAAAGGGATGTCGTCCCAACAGAAAAACAAATTCTTTAAAGATGTAAAACATTACTTCTGGGACGACCCCTACTTATTCAAAATTTGCGCGGATCAAGTCATCAGGCGATGTGTATATGTTCAGGAAGCCAATGACATTCTCAAGGCTTGCCATTCTGGACCTACTGGGGGACATCATAGCCCCAACTACACCGCCAAGAAGGTGTTTGATTCCGGATTCTATTGGCCCACGATTTACAAGGATGCCCACGAATTTGTCAAAACCTGTGACGCTTGTCAACGTCACGGTAATATCTCACAAAGAAATGAAATGCCGCAAAACGCCATTCAAGTGTGTGAGATTTTTGACATCTGGGGCATTGACTTTATGGGGCCATTTCCTTCGTCTCGCGGTAATAAATACATACTCGTGGCCGTTGACTCTTTGTCAAAATGGGTTGAAGCGAAAGCTTTGTCTACCAACGATGCCCGAGTTGTTGTGAAATTCTTGAAATCTCTTTTTGCTAGGTTTGGAACTCCACGAGCTATAATCAGTGATCGTGGTACGCATTTTTGCAATGACCAGTTTGATAGAGTCATTCAAAAGTATGGTGTAACTCACCGTCTCTCTACTGCGTACCACCCCCAAACAAGTGGGCAAGTGGAAGTTTCCAACCGAGGGATTAAAAGAATTCTGGAAAGGACGGTTGGCGAAAACCGTGCCTCTTGGTCGGATAAGCTAGATGACGCACTTTGGGCCTTCCGTACATCTTATAAAACACCCATTGGGTGTACTCCATACAAGCTTGTGTACGGAAAGGCATGTCATCTGCCGGTTGAGCTTGAGCACAAGGCATACTGGGCCTTGAAACATGCCAACTTCGATATTCAGACAGCTGGTGATCACCGGAAAGTTCAAATGAATGAATTAAATGAACTCCGTGATCAAGCATACGAGAGCTCTTTGATCTATAAAGAAAAGACAAAGAAGATTCATGACTCAAAAATCAAAAACCGCGTTTTCAACGTCGGTGATCGAGTCCTTCTTTTCAACTCAAGATTGAAGATTTTCTCGGGAAAACTAAAATCCCGCTGGTCTGGACCATTCACCATCACTAAAGTATTTCCATATGGAACCATTGAGTTATCTCAACCCGATGGTCCAAACTTTAAAGTGAATGGTCATCGATTAAAGCATTATTTTGGAGAGGACATTCCTCCTGTGATTGTCCCGGATCTACAAACTTTCCCCATGAACCAATGAATGCGGGGATCGAGTCAAGCTAGCGACTCGGGAATCAAAAACAGTAGCATGCTACATGGGTTTGTGTACCACCCTAGTGTGGGGGAGTTGCCCCCCGCTGTTGTATATAAGTTTGCTCAAAAAAAAAAAAATTGTCGTAGTATTTCCCTTTTACGTTCTATGTTTCGGCATAACCGCCGGTACTTTGAATATTGAGGGCAATATTCATTTCTAGTGTGGGGGGAATTCTCACGAATTTTATCATGTAATTATACCGCCTAATTCCCCCATTTTTGGCCAAATTTTTTTTTTGGAGTAAAGTGTCTTGCACTTACTCAGATTACGGTTATCAGTCCGCCATGTCTAATAAACAGAAGGATTGGCTAATCCAGGAGCAAAAAGGCTCTTGGTAAAGATATCTCAAATCCGTTGACGGCTTGCAATTTGCCCAAAATTGTATGGTATTCAGCTCACCATATCCTTAAAAGTAAAGAGTTGGCTAGCCCGCAAGTTTATGGCATGTGGTAAAGGCAGTGGAAAACCATAATTGGTAATCAGCTCACCAAAGATAATATTGATAATTTATCTAAGAGTTGGTTAGTCCAGAAGCAAACGGCTTCTGGTAAAGACAAATCAAATCCGTTGAAAGCTGGTGATTTGTTCAAAATCATTTGGTTATCGGTGTACCAAGGTTCTTACTTGAACTGAAAATTTGGCTACTCCAGAAGTAATGGCTTTTGGTAAAGAGATGAAATCCATTAATTTTTCTTAAAACATTGCTAGGGACTAGCAATATCTTAGTGTGGGGGATTGATGAATGTCTAAATACTCATCATTTTTGTACCATTTAAACTGCAAAAACATCTGAAAACACTCAGAAATGCATCAAAATGATAAAAATATCACAAATAAGTGTTTTATGTGTTTTAAATGCAAAAATATCAAAATCTGGTGAATAACGTATCAAGTTTGCATAATTGGCAGTTTTAGTCCCCCAAGTTTCAAAAGTTGTCAAAACCAGTCCCTGGTAAATCAAAATAAAGAAAAATATCATTTCAAGTCCCTAGGGATTCATGAGTTGTCAAAATTGGTCCTTGAGATTTAAATTTGCAAAATTGCAACTTAGGCCCCTAAACATTCAAAAATGTCAAGTTTGGTTCTTGGAAGTTTGAAAATGTCAAAAATGATCCTTGTACTATTGGAACTTGTCAGTTTTGGTCCTTGTGACAACTTTGGAATATTGGCAGAAATGGTCCCTCAATTTGGCATAATTGCAGTTTGGTCCTTGTCATTTAAAACAAGCCTTGACCCTTCATACCCTTTTGGACCCCCTGCCACAACCCTTTTGGACCCCCTGCCATCCTTTTTGACCCCGTCCAATAATACCTCCCAAGTCAAACCCGGTCAAACCTTACCCTTTCCCTCCCACCTGTCCACCTTTCTTCTCCACTTGACTGCACCTCTCACCCATCACCTCACCTTATCCCTCCCCCCTCATCATCATATCTACCAACCTTACACACCACAATTAATGCCACCCCCCCTAGTTGCAAATTCAGAAGCCCCAGAGGTCAAAACAGCTTTTCCCGCCAATTTTGATCCAATGGCCAATATGCACAAAACTCATCCAATGGCCAAGATTATAGATGGGATTTGCTCAGAGGACACGTGGAAAGCATATGGGTGTATAAAAGAAGAAAGGGAAGCTAGAGAGAAGCAGTACTTAGTTTTTATTTTTTCCTTGTATGTCGTTTTTATAAAAATGTCTTAGTTTAAGTCTTAAAGTGTAATTTTCAGTTTCTATGTATTGAATTTAAGTTAATTAAGTGTTTGTAATCAAGTTCAAGTCCTAATTCAAAGTTTCATTTAAGTTTCATGTTTTGATCTCACTGTTGAAAAATTTAGTTTCAAACTCTTGTATTAAAGCTTCTAATAGCTTATTGTTAAGTTAAAACAAGTTTATTTAAGCTTCATATAGCTTTTGGTAAGCTTGGAAAACAGTTTTAATCAAGTTTGGTTTTTGGTCAATAAAAGTCAAACTAAGAAGAGGACTTGGTTAAGCAGGCATGGAAGTGGAATTGGGTTGATGCAGTGATGGATATGGGTTGATAATAGGTTTAGGACAGTGGTTCCCTGTGTTGTTTGGCAAGCCATTGTGGCTGGGACTTGTGTAAGTGTTTGAACATCATTTGGTACTGCCATTATGGCATTGATAATTCAGTAACTATTTGATAATTGTAGTATTGTTATTTTCATCATATAAGTAGTTTAAATCTGTTCTAGTTCAAATCATAGCTTGGATGTGTGGATTAGTGGTATTTAAGTAGAAATCAGTCACAAAAAGAGTGTTTGGATCAGTTGCTTACTTGAGCTTGAGCTCTTGTTTGTGCTTGATATCTGTCTACTCAATCTTAATATAGGTTCTTTGAATCATTCTAGTCATCAATTTGCATCTGCTTAGGCTCAAAGTCAACATCACCTAGAATCTGCTCTAATTCCATATCTGTGAAAAATTTGTAAAACCAAAAGATTAATCTGTGTTCAAAAATCATAGATATTGCTTGCATTAGTCTTACTTTACCATTTAACATCAACATCAGTTCATAAATTGGAATCAAAGTTCACAAAAGTCAAAAATTCAAAACTGTTTCAAAAGTCAAATATTGAAAAAGTCAGTTTGAGCCTAACTAGGATGATTTTTCATGGATTCAATTCTGGGTCAATTTAAGTGAAACTTAGGGCTTAAAAACTTCAACTGGTCTAGTTTCTTATTATGATTTTTGTAGATTTTTAGTAATTTTTTATAAGCCCCAAAATAGCTTGTCAAGTAGGGCTTATCTGCCCTGTTCACAAACTCAGTGAATAGCTGAGTTTTCTCAGCTTTGTGCAGGGCTTGTCAAAAGCTCATAAGAGCTTGTCCAGGTCTGGTTTTTGGTTTATAGGTTCCTAACCAGGTCTACTTTAGGTCCCTACTTTTGGTTTTGAGTTTAGCTTATTCGGTAGCTTATTCTTAAGCTACAAAGTAGTAGTCCAAAATCTGTTTTTGCAATTAAGCTCAAATCATCAAATCAAGTTAATCAGTATTATAGAGGTTAAGAGTAGTTGATATAAGTTGCTTTTGAGTAGTTTTAGCTTATTATAGCTTCTGTAATCATTTGGTGGTCTTTTGTGCCCATTTGCTTATTCCAAGTGCTTATTTATAAGCACTTGTAACTGCAGTTTCATTTTCTCCCACATAAGCCACTGTTTTTATAATTTTCATAGATTCATAACATTAATTTAGACTTTTCCTGAATTTTTCATATTTTTCTAGCACGGTTTGCTATTTTTCTTCATTTAAAACAGTTTTTAGGCCTTTTTAATTAGCTTTTAATACAATTAAATCAGAAAAGGTTCAAAAAAATAAGTTTTCATTTTTCCTAGGTTAAGATAAATATAAAAAGTCAAAAAAATATTTTTCCAGATTTTTCATAGTTTAATTTGTATTTTTTAGCAATTTAAGAAGTTTTAAATAGTTTTTAATTCATAAAAAAATAGAAAAATAATCAGAAAAATATAAAAATAGTTTTGAAAATTCTCTTTAGTTATTTTAGATTTTTTCAAGTCATAATTTCATTTTTCTAGCTTTATTTCATATTTTCTTGTATTTTAGGGTATTATTAAATAAGTAAAAATAGTTTTTAATTAATAATAATTAGATAAATAGTTTTAAAAATAATTTTCTTTTTCTAAAAATTTTCTCTTATCATTAGGTTTGTAAAAATGTCATTTTCATATTTTTAGGATTCAGTTCACATTTTCTTTTGTACGTCACGTAGTTTTTAATTTAAGTTTTATAAAAGAAAAAATCAAAAACATAATTTTAAAAATAGTGATAGCGTTTATTTAATATAATTTATCTTTTTAAATTTTCTTTAATTTGCATTTAAGCCTCTGTAATTTATAAACTTTTTCTTTAGGTATAATCAACATATCTCTTTTCCGTTCAAATCTTCTCGATCACTATTCGTTTGATTATTCTCGCACAGCTCGTTGGGACTTAACGACCTGGGGAAACACTATACTCTCCTGATCTTCATTGCATTGGTGTCTGAACTGTTTTAAGTTTCTTACGGTTAGCCATTCACAAGTGGCTAGCTTGTGTGAGATAACTTGACGGTTTAGCACGAATCAAATTTTGGATCTTCATTGCATTGGTGTCTGAACTGTTTTAAGTTTCTTACGGTTAGTCATTCACAAGTGGCTAGCTTGTGTGAGATAACTTGACGGTTTAGCACGAATCAGTCTTCTCCATGACCATTTTCACCATATCATTAAGGATTTCAACTATATTGTCACGATGAAAGGATTTCTTTGAAGATAAGAGAAAGTCATCTTGGGTGTTCGACTAGTCTCTCTGACAAATTAGTATCACCCAACGAGATGTTTTAGAAAAATCCACATTTCAAAAATTGCGAAGGTATTATTATCAATACCGATAAGACCAACTCAAACTGTTACCTCGCCAAAAATCACGAATTCAACATTCCATCCCTAACCAAGTTGCCATTGTTTCACACATCTTGGTCAAACGAGCTATAGGTCATGTTGACAGAATTGGTCGGCCTAGCAAATCTTATAAACCATCGCACCAAAACTTCGCACATGAACTTTTGCAACATTTCCGTTGACCAAATAATAAATACACCAAGATTAAGACTATACCGAACAACACGTCACCGGTCCCCAATTATACATAGCCTGATCACCTATGTATAATTCGGGAGGGGCAACGTGCGCGGGCATGGTTAAATTCTTGAAATTCTTTCCTGGTCATGTTAAAGGGAGTGCTTAACTCACCACCATGAAATGGAAAAATTTGTGTTTAAATCTCGCGTCGACATCCACTCTTAAAATGCCAGACATTTCACATACACGGGAATAGAATAAACCGTGCCACATGAGGGAAGAGATCTTCTACCAAGGAAGTAAATGTGAAACGTTTGGACCCTCAACAATGACTTAGCACCATATAGGACATTGGACACAGAAACTGGGGCCTCGGATATACCTATTCATACTTAATATCCTATCATCTACATTGAACAAAGAAAGGAGTAGATTGCCATACACCATAGGTCAACCCAACAAGCACCTCCACACATGACACAAGGAAATCCTGTGGTGCACCTGTTTTAAACATACCTGAGTATGACAGAGACTCTACCATTTATATGAGACGCTTTACACCAGAGCTGAAAGCTATCCTGATTCAAAGAGGAAAATAATGGTACAGAATACTCAACACCCAAAGATCCATAAGGAGCACTACGCAGTGCACAAATTAGAGTTAGAACCTAATATGATCATACTAGGAAAAACCTAAAAATTCTATCCTTACTACGTCAAGGGAGTACAGTGTACACCGACCACAAGGTCCTACAGAAGGTACAGAATCAAAAAGGAAGTTGACCATGAGACGACACCAATAATTGGAGTCGCAACATAGGTTCAATTACGACATCCGTACTCACCAAGGGCAAAACGGTCATAACCGCATATACTATAAGCAACATCTAGCAAACTAAACCTTTTAAAAGCCAGATCATTGGGAAAACGAAAGATCTAGTTTGCCCCTCCCATTTAAAGTCTTGAAGCTCAAGTAGTAGCACTCAAAGGAAGAACCGACTAAATAAAACTCTTACGACATACCTAAAGGTGAAATGGAGTCCGTAAGAGACCGAAGGGAATCTTAACCCCAAGAACCAATGTTGAAACCCACACCATGAAGGGATTTGTAATCCTATTGTGTGTGAACCTCATTAAGGCCAGGAGTAATACTTATCTAGTGTCCGGCAAAAATGCACCTTGATCCAGAAAGCTATTCTGAGTACCAACCATGAAGGCTGGTATTTGACCTATGCCAAACAATACTTAGCATGTTCAAGAAGAAAAATTCAAACAATTAGAAACCATCAAATCTATCTATACAAACCGAAATTTCCAGATAGAAATGGGAATGCATAACAGTGGACTCTAGTACCAATTCACCAAAGATCCCTATCGATTATAACTCTACTTGGGTAATAATCGATCATCTCACCAAATCCACCTATCCCTACCAAACAAAGAGAACGACAACAAGGGCAAACTCGCATGGATTTCTCGAAGCAAAGCGCTACAAGTCATAGCATTTCAATTCTCTTCATTCCAAATAGCGATAACCATTCACATCAAACTTTCGAGGACCACTCCCAAAGTTCTAAGGAATTCATCTTGAAAAGAGTACCATCTACCGTCTTTCGACTGCTAGACTGCATGGAAGGACCATTCAAGCTATAGAAGTTATACTTCGAGCATGAGTAGCATGTTTCGAAAGGTGAATAGAGTAGGCAAATTTCCTTAATCAAATTCCCTTACAACAACAGGCCATCTCATAAGGCACTGTATGGTCAAAAGCGCAAATCAATCATGTTCAGAACATAGATCGGCAAGGAACCAGTCCAATGGCTCCAAGCTTTTATCGAGAACCATTGATAAGAGTGTGCGGACCAGAGGCCGAATGCAAACAACTCTGACCGCCAAAGTCAATAAATAAAGGACTAAATGCCGCTTGAAGCTCAAGTCGACGAGAAAGTTAGGTTGAAGTTTCACCTCCGAAAAGCATAACCCATTTTAACAGAACGCCAAGGGGCAAGACCTTAATTCGTAAGATTAATCAGATCCTCTCCAAGATCGAGCTCGTAGTTTACCAACTCGGATTACCATCAGGACTATACGTTATGTACAACTATTCAGGTGCGAACAACTATTCTGGTGCGAACAACTCGGAGAACCACCCTTTCATACTATGGAATTGTAACGCCATGGAAAGGCGTAATCCCTTTTGGAAAACATAAAAAGTTGAATTCTCGTTACATTGGACCATTCAAAATTCTCGTAAGAATCGGGCCGGTAGCCTACCGACTCGAATTACCACGCGAACTCAACTCTATGCATAACATGTTTCACATATGCAACTCGAAGAATTGTCTTTCCAACGAAACTCTCGCCACCCCATTTGAAGAAATCCAAAACCGACGAAATATTGAAATTTCTTCGAGGAACCCATTGAAATTATGGATTAAGAAATCAAACGGCTTAAACAAAGCAGCATTTCTATCGTTAAGATCCGTTGGAACTCTCAAAGAGGTCCAGAATACACGTGAGAACGTGAAGATGAATTCAAGCGTAAATACCCACATCTTTTCTCAACGTCAACAAGTAACTCTAATTGAAAATCGAGGACGGTTTTCCTTCTAAGGCGGGGAGGATGTGACACATGGAAATTTTTCACTTATTATTAAATAATAAATGGTAATTTATTATTACTAATCCTAGTCATTTAAGCATGCATAAGCTTTGCCTGATCATTTGAGTAGATAACTCGCATACATTAGCCTATTGCACTTCTTTTGCATTCATTTCATAATATGAATATTGTGTTATTGTCTTATGATTAAAATTGTAAGACGAGAGGTTATCTCGTTTTCCCCAGTGACCGACACCGCATGCGTACCGACACTTTGATAAGGGCAAATAAAACATAAATTTAATCCCCGGAACAGAAAACAATACGAATGTGATACCATTTCAAAAACGTAACCATAAGGCGTTTCAGTATAAAAATTTTCGAACAGTAATATTTCTACCACAGTATAATTTCCGCGGGACACAAAATACATTACAATGTAATCTACTTACAATAATTGTCCAACAATCCTTTATCCATACCAATAGTATCCAATACAATAAAATACATAACACAAATAATATAGCACCTAATAATTTAACAATTCCTTACCATATATATATATATATATATATATATATATATATATATATATATATATATATATATATATAATCTTTTCTTTTATAAAATCAATATATCCATCCCTTGTGTCTTCTCCCCTCACGACAAACACAAAGAAAAGAAAAAGCAGAAAAAGTGAGCCACCCTCTTCTTCCCCTAGAGCCTGTATTCGACTAGGACAAATCCTCCCAAAGGAGAAATCCAACACACTCCTTTCATCATCTTCAAGCCTCCCTCACCAAAATCATGAAATACTTTGTCTCACAAACCCTCTTCTTGGAGGCGTCCACTACCCTTCAAATGAGTACAAGAGCATCAAGACAAAAACCACAAAAGACAAGCACACATCTATATCACTTCACTTAGGGTCAAAGCTCAAGACTACCTAGGTTCCAGAAGTTGGCTTATTTTGGCTTCACACCAAGACCTCAAGATGGAAAGAAGAGTCCAAGCACTCCAAAGACACCTCTCCAAATAGTGGTGAAGGTAGGAGGCGCCAAATCAGTTACATCACCACTCTCACAAGAAAATTAGGGTTTGAAGAAGTTAGGGTTTTCTAAAATTGAAGTGGGGGTTTTGGAATTCAAGGTTGGTATACACCAATTCCATCATCAATTCGGTGATATCAAGAAGGATTGGAGGTCAATTGTTGTTTTCTGATTCGGCTTGTACTTATCCTACCTCCGAATTTGTATAGGGTAATATTCTTGTTGTATCTCTAAGGTATTCTTAAGGTGTTTTGGAAATGGTGGTCGTGTATGACCCGTGATGAATTTTATTTTATTTTCGAATAAAGGATTAAGGGTGATATGAAATTCTTGCTTGTTAAATCTTTATTATGCATATGCAACTCCTTGATTTTTTTCAAGAAAAATCTTGTTAGGTGATCCTTGTGTAGGAAGATGTAAATCTCGGTTATGGCCTTAAGGTAATACACGAATAGTGTAGGCAAATTGGTTTTTGGCACTAGGAAATAAATCTTGAGTAATGGTTAAATAGTCTTTTTTCCTTTGCTCGTAGCTATGAGATCCTAGTGTTCATAGGCTGGGAAAAGGGACCCCGACGAGGGAAACTATTGTCACTAATCTTGGGAACCTTACCTTCGACCACGGGACAATTGGGTAAGAGGGTATCGAAGTCTAATAAATCCGAGTAGTACTCGGATGAGACATCAAAAGTTCGGCCCCTCAGTTCGACATCTAGCCCTTAGAAATAGCATCGTTTATTCATGAGGAACTTCGAAACCTCACTATGGTTGTATCACAGTGACTCACCAAGGTGGTGGCCGAGTTAGAAACCTTGAACTAGTCTTGGCTTGCCTCATTTTTTTGCCTTAAGGAGAGGTAAATAATGCAAAGGAAACTGGGTGGTTTGGTTACGTTAGGAGTCAAGACCCACATCCGGGATAAATCATAGTCATTTTCTTCAAACCATACGTGGTTACCAAGCTCGACAAGAAGGATCTTGTGAGTGTTAATAACTCGTATGTGCCTGCCATGAGTAGCTAAGGAAAACACCCACGAAGGGTGTTTACTACCTACTGTAAACATAAGATCACAAGGGTAGTCGTGTACACCTACCATGTATCCGTCTTGCTTGTTTGCGACCCTATAACTCACACTAGAAAACCCGATTGGCTGTGAAAATCTTGCTGTCAAATACCTTCAAATTTCACGATTGTGTAGAGTTATGTCGCCAGTTTTGGAATACTTGAATAGTAATACTTGCATCTAAAACAAAACTGATCCCAAATCACATCAGTAAAACTAAAAACCATACTTCAGATATTCCTAAACCACAATTTGGCTAATAAGTGGCATTGGGCCACGGCCCATGTCTCGAGTCCAAGCAATTTGTGTCGAACTCTTACGTCAAATGAGATCATATTAGTACTAAAAGACTGATAATAGAATGTGGCGTCTAAAAATTTGTGACAATCTATTTCTATAAAACTTTGGGCCACAACTCACATTAAAATATATGAAGATGTGTAGCTCAATCATAAAACCAAGTGTAAATATTATAAGGGATGTAAATATAATTATGTCAACAAGTTAAACTAGTGTAAACATTTTAATATAAGAAACAAGTGCTTAAAACCTGATTCACATAATAAGGTTTACGTCAACATCTTAACGTCAATATGTTCAATTAGACATAGTTATGTCAAGTAAACTATTAGTCGTAAATAACAAATGTTACGAACAACTTTTGATAAATAAATAGAGACTACTATATCATTTTATCATTCATTAAATTGAGAGTCTCCAAATTTAACACAAGTATTTTCTAAAGGCAATTAGAAAATAAATCAACTAATATTTGATTTTGACAAATACTATTATAGTGTCAACATGAAAAAGTATATATACATTCATATACTTACTAGAAAAACCTTTTAATTTTTTTTAAAACCAAATGTTTGTTTTAGTACCATTATACAAAAACAATATAAATTGAATCATTTTAAGTAAGCGATACTTAAAACAATGAACTAAAACATTGCCCTCCTTATCTAGGTCGCGTGTCGGTGCAGCTTCACAATATTCATTGAATCCCACTTTTGGATTGCTCATTTGCTAAGGTGAGTTTCATAGCCCCTCTTTTACTTGATAAATTGTTTTATACATTTTGAGGTGAGAAAATATGCAAAACCTTTTATGGACCTGAACTATTGCATGATTACTATTACGTGGATTAGCCTAAGCCCTTATGTCCCTAGAAATGCCCCTTTTTCATGAACCGTCAGTTCCCTGCTGGGAAGCGCGAATGTTATAAATAGATCTATTGAAAGTGACTCCTCCGTTCGGTTGGCCATGCTTAGGCCAAGGCGAAACGTATACCATGTCGGAATCGAGTGTTGAGGGACAAAACACTCGCATTGGGCCTATATATTGTATGATATCATTTAGCAGACAGAAACTGTCGTAGTATCGGTTGCATGAACTTAGAGCTAACGTAATAGACAATCATCCAGATATCATTATATTCGTTGTAATGATTATATGACTTTGATTATGGTCCAAACTTACTGTTTTAATTTAAACCTATGAACTCACCAGCTAAAAGCTGACCTTTTTAGCATATTTTCTCAGGTGCTTAATTTGTGATCATGGATGCAAGGCAAGAGGCGGTAAATGGTCGTAGTAATATCTAAAGAAGTGTTTTTACACATAACGATGTTTTTAAATTGGGACCACTGAACTTATGGGATGTGCCCATTTTATCCAAACAATGTTGTAAGATAATATTTTAAAACTATTTTATGAAATCAAACGGAGTATGTATTCCGTTCTTTATTACTTGTGTTGTGATCTCCGATTTAGTAACATTCCCCATAACATGTATGCTTCTGCTAAACAAATTTGGGGGTGTTACACCTGTTATCGCTGAGTTTAAATCCAAAATCAGTTTTTTTTATCATGCATTTAGAGACATGCCAACTTAAAAAGTATTAGGCACTGACTTGAATTATAAATTGCAGTGATGTTGACGCAGTCTTACCAAGCTTACCTATTTCAAAATCTAAACCGCATAATGGAACCCTTCAACAACTCTTAGTCTTAGCCTTAGGCCGCGACAGACGACGAGATATATTTTCATTTCTACCCTTTGCCCATAATTAAATAAGTAATAGTATCTTACCTGTTATGTTCTTCACTTTATGTTGGTTTGCAGGCTGCAACATTCCAATGTGAAGCTGAATTCATCAATGGTACTATCCTGCATGTGGTGACGGGAAGTGCAAGAAGGGTGTGACACGGAAGGAAAGGAAGCTCTGGTGCGACAAGCTCTGGTGCGACACATCATGTGGTCATACATACTAAAGAAAAAGAAGAGTAGGGAAGTCCAATCATAATAAGCACCAAGTAAGAAATAAAGGGTTGCAATGATGGTGTCAGTTATTAGTTTGTGAACTTAGGTTTGAAGCTCGTCATTTGGCCAGTGTTTTGTGCCAGATTTTTGTAGAATAATGTTTCAGCTACATGTGTTGTTTAATGTTTGGTGTTAAGCTTTTGTTTCAATAAATCCACTTAGTACGCCCCATGTATCCACCGTGCTTGCTTCATAAGTCACTTATATTTTCCTCATATTTAAGTGAAATCACAAATGTGTTTCACAAAGGAGTGGTCTAAATTGGTGTCAAATGGAACATAAAAAAACCCTTTAAAACCATCATATTGTAGAGAAACCATCTAATAACATAGTTCTGAAAAATGGAATTAAAAAGGAAACCGTAATGTGTGCATTACCTGGGCTACACCATAATAAGATTGAGGTCGCCCAGATTTGGTAGTAGACGCATATACTTGCTTTCAATTGGATGCTTATAATTAGCGCTCCCCATTTGTGACTTAAATATAATAATCTACTTATGTGTACCCACTGATACCAGCATCTTTTTTTGTTGTATTCCAGCAGCTCGCATTTTTGGTTTCCAGAATTGATTTTTTTTTGTCAAAGGGCTAGACAACAGCGCAAGCACTTTGACCACTAACCAAGCATATTTCTTACCATGTTATGAATTGAAGACTATCTTGTTCATGATACCCTTAACACGTGGCTTATCTTCAAGGTAAGTCAAACATTTGTTCTGCGCAAATTGTGAATTGTTTATCAGTAAACATGTATTTCTGATTGCATCATACAAATAATGGAAACTACTGATAATAACTATGTTGGAATGCCTCTAACTATTTTTCTGTACCTGTGTTGATAAGCAGTGAATAAATATGCAGTCAATAAAAAGTATGTAACCAGGTTGTGGTGCATGTATTATACAATAAAAAATGGTCTAAAAAACAAAAGGGATCCCAATAAACAAAATAAATAAGAGAGGATCAAACATTATCAATAATTGAATAACATCACCTTTTCAAATTCCTATCTATAAGTTAATTTAGAGAAAGATTCAGGCATAATTTTCCTTACCATATCATTCAACATTTGTCCTAACTATAATCAAATTCAAACTTCAACCAACCTTTTATTATACATGTTACAAATTATTTTATTTCGATTATTACTTCAGGTTAATATTTTTCTATTTGCTTTCATCCTAATTAATCGATTACAGGAAGCCATAAGCACAAAAACTACACAACTTTCCAAACCAATAAAAAACAATAACATGTAATTTGAACCGGAAGCAGCCTCTCTACCTTAGGTAGGGGTAGGGCTGTCTACGTCTCAACCTACCCCATACACCGTGGAAGACGGTATTGGGATCCATAACCCGTGGAAGATGGTATTGAGAGTTACTATTACTACTATATATATTGAATAAAGTGCAAACCTGTCAAAGGTATATTCGATTGTTGTTTCAAATCAATCGATTATGCTTCGCCTGTTTAATCCGACCAAAAAAGAAACAAGGTTGCAGAACATATTTTCTGGGAAAGAGTGACTTCTTTGTGGTAGCAGATGTAGTTGCCATCAATTGCGTGCAATTTTGGGTGTGCCTGTTCATATGAGATCAAGAGGAAAAACCAAATTTTGGGTTTATTACTTATTTAACTATGAATTGTTATACTCACTTAACAAATTGGTTTAATCTATAATATGTTATAATGCACACCTTCCACTGTTCTAAAAGGCTCGTGCTCCGCAAAGGCGTAAGGCTTGGTCATGCCGTCTTATGGCACATGTTTTTGTAAACTCGATATATATGAATTATGATATAAATATATAAATATTTTCATACTTTGTGCCGCCTTATGTCACGCCTTATAAACGAAAAAGCTTCACCTTAGCCGTAAAGGAGTGATGCTTGGTTATGCCGTCACGCCACTCCTTACGCTATTTATAACCTTAACACCTTCCCTCCAATTAATTTTATAAAACTTCCTAAAATAAATTTTTAAGAAAATAAAAGTAAAAAGGCATAATTTACAAGTACTTGAAGCACAAATAAAACTAAAAAAACACTTTTCAACACATACAATTAATACACAATTTAATTCACTCATTCATCAAAATATACAACTATTTAATCATAATGTATAATCTAATTAACCATAATGTACAATCTATGTTATTCAATTGTTGCACTTTATAAAATATCGTTGAGCATTTGATATATTGATTATTTTCCCGTGACGGACATGCATACACGCTACTAGATATTTGGCGCCGTTAACATTTATTTTAAGGTACCCGCCATCGCAAATTGATATAAATAACTGTACAATGATCAAGAAAAATATTGAATGTTTTAAGGCCCTTTTGGCCCCTTGCTTCGGTCAATCAATCTTTTAGTCTTTTTTATGCTAAAATATTTTATGATTTGTGTTTTTTTATAAGTTGTTTAAGTTTAAGTTGATGTTTTTTTAGCATATTTTGTTTGTTTGTTAAGGTTAGATGGTGATGATTTTGTTAATACAAATAAGCCGTAAAAATGTTTATTTATATTTTACGATCTCCTAATGTTTTAACGATAACAAACGTAAAATCATTTTAATGAAACAAATAATATACGTAAATGGTTTGAGTAAATAGTTTACTAACACACTTACGTTTTCATATAAAACACTAAAACAAGTAATAGTGTTTTCATGTTATAGTAATGCATATGTATAACAACTAGTGTTTACATAATGGGTATATATATACATACTTAGTATGTATTGTAATGGGTAATGTAATGGGTAAGAATCTAAGTATTTGACCCATTAACTAGATATATTGAATGTAGTTGGGTAAAACCCAAAGTCCATGACCCACACCCATGGAGCATGATCCATAACCCATGACCCATTGCATGACATCATGCATGAAGTCATAATGGGTATTATCCATAACCCACGGAGCTAACCCATGACCCATTGACTAGATGCATTGCATCTTCTAGATACATTGTATCTATTTGGATACCCATGATCCAAAGTCCATAACCCATGATCCATGACCCATAACCCATTTAGAGAAAGCGTCCTACGGATCCCCAGTTTTACACTGGACGGATCCCTTATGTAAGGGATCCGTGGGATCCATGGAACAGTAGTGAAATTTTGTCTATAAATAGTGAGCTATTTCTTCATTATAACTCACCTCTTTCACACACATTCTCTCTTAGTGTTGTAAACTCTCTAACATCAGATCCAAAGGATCTTTCTATGTAGTTTTGTTTTTGTGTGATTCTCTAGGTTCCTCTTAAAGACGAGATCACCACCTCTTGAAGTCGAGCAAGATCAAGTCCATGGGTTGCCAAGCTTCGTCATCATCAAGACTACTGATGTTATCTTGTTGATAGTTCTTTCCTTTCTCATTAGAAGTGTTGTGTCGAAGATATAGGTGAAAGATGTCTAAAGGATCAAGTCAAAGGCATTAGTGAAAGGTGCTAAAGATCCGTGTCAAAGGCATTAGTCAGTCCGTGTTGAAGGCATTAGTGAAGGGTGCCTCAGTGTCGTTGAAGGCATTAGTGAAGGGTGCCTCAGTGTCGTGTCAAAGGCATTAGTGAAAGGTGCCTAGGGTGTACATTCGATATGGTGCATCGATGTACAAGATAGATTAGTTTGGGTCAAAGGATATTGATATCCTTGTTGATGTTGTAATAAAGAGTGGATCTCCTTTGGGATAGGTGTTGTGTAGTGTTGGGTAGTAGTTCCTCCTTAGTAATGGAACTCGGTATCTAGCCTTATACCGGATAAAGTGTAGGTGACGTTGTGAAGGCTTCTCCACCACAAGGAGTTTGTCTTGTGTAGTGATTACAAACTCTCGAGTAGGTGACTCGGGGAGTGGAGTAGGGCAAGAAAGGTGTCCTTGTAGCCGAACCACTATAAATACTCGTGTCGTGGTTTTGTGCTTCTTACTCTTTATCGTTGCTTTACTTATTTATATGCTTATCTATCAAAATCCAACACACACATTTAAATAGATTGAAATAAGTCGACCTAAATAGTTTAAAACGAAGTTTTAATCGGTAAAACTATTCAACCCCCCTTCTAGTTTTCCACAATTGGTATCAGAGCTTCGTTACCAAGTTTCTTAAGAGTATATTGTACTTTTAAAAACTCGACACGATCCATGTATGATTGAAAACTACAAAGAAGGAAATCTTTTAAAACAATTTTTTATTATTATCTTTTTATGTTGGATAGTGATATAGATTATTCTAACAATTCTTCTTTAAGAAATCTTCTGGCTAGGACTCTTCCAAAATATTCATTTCTATCTAAAGAAAAATGAAGTCAACTCTCAAGGAAGAATTCAAAAGTAATCTCAACCTACTTCTACCAAGTATAATGGATTACTTTAAAAGCTCATAAAGTATTTCGGGTTTATGGTCTCTAAAAACCATATCAAGAGATTTGAGGTATTGATGCGCGTATGAAACGCGTTCGGGGTCAAAGGAACTTCCTTTTCGTCGAGAAAGTTTTTCAACACCCTAGGCAGTGAACCTAATCGTTGTAGTGTAGTATTGGGTAAGCCTCGGGGATTGATATCGTTCTCTAGGGGAATAGGAATGCTAGCAAGAAATGTATTACGCTAAGGTGGGGTTGAGGATGATTCTTTTTTTTTTTTATCTTTTATTTGTTTTTTAGAAAGCTAAGGGTAAAATGTCGGGGCAATTGGTTTGGGGGTGGTACTTATACCGATTACTTCTACTATTCTAATTATCTAATTCTACGGGTAGCTATGTCTATTTGATGTGTGCTCGTATGATGATAAAAAATGTGTTTACCTAGATACTATTACTCCCTAGTTATCTTTTATTGATGGTTGAATTGTCACGTCCTTATTCTTAACGCGTTGTGCTTCCTAAAGTCGTAGGGTGTGCATATGCCCTAACTCTTTGATGTTACCTTTGGGTTTAGCCTACGAAATCCACTAGAAAATTCATAAACTAACTTTCACAAAGATTATTCAAACATTAAACACAACGATAGCCTAGTTGCACTCCTAAGCCAATTACAATTAAGATAAGATACAACCTAACAATAATTAATGACTTGGTTTCATAGATCTAAGCAAACACACAACAAATTTAGCTAGACATGTTAAACTAGCAAGCATACACACAATCAATGGAAGACATAATGATACTATTGGATTAAAACACTTATCTTGATGTGTAAAATAGGGTTTGGGACCCTAAGATACTGTCCAAGTCGGACTACAAACGTTTAGGGTTTTTACTCCAAAAGTCTACCTCTTTAAATGCAGAAAAATCGAATTATATATATAGATTTACAAGTGCGACGACGTCGCCTTATAGGTGGGACGCCGTCAGATCGCCGTCATTAGGGTTTTTGTCTTGGCCAAGTTATCGATGGGACGACGTCACCTTATGGTTGTGACGCCGTCAGTCTTCATATGGGACGTCGTCATGATTCTGGATCTGGGCCGTCTGAGATGAATAGTCTTAGTGACGCCCTTCTTCTTCAAAGCCTGACGTCGTCAGGTATTATGATCAAAAATTCCACTGAGCTGTCTCGTGCATGTTTTTATCAAATATGTATAGAGGGACGGTGTCGCCCTTTGATTGGGACGCCGTCAGGTTCAATTTGAGCAGATTGAGTGGCTTCGATCTTGACTTTGCCATTTTCTTCATGTTTTCACTCCTTTTCTTCCAAATGTGCATCATTCTAGCATTTTGGTTCCAGGAGACCTAAAAAGTGAAAAGGAACGAAATTAAGCAGTAACAGATATAAAAGTGGTCAATTAAGGGCTTAAATGACCCCTTAAAAGCGTACGTTTTAAATCCTTATCAAATATCCCTACACTTGGTATTTGCTTGTCCTCAAGCAAATTTGATTTTGGCTAATCAATTTATAAGTTAGGAGGCATGTAGCATGGGTTTAAAATAATTCACAACAAGTAAAAGCACCGCAATAGTCATAACAAGCACGGAAATTATATACTAGCACCTCAAAAGGGGTGTTTGGATTCTCTCATCTCTCGGGTTTATATGAAATATAATAAATGGAAATGGAAGTTAAACACTCATTACCTGGCATAGTACATAGATTACCATAGGCTTGAGACTAGATCAAACCTCTACCGCTTTGGCGTAAACACCTAGGAACAACTATCTAAGAGGTCCTTGCAAGGGTTGTAACGTTAGGCTTACGGTAGGGAAACAAAAGGTTTTGTTGGATAGGCGATTTTTAGTGGTGGCAAGTCAAAAATCTTATGTTACAAGCATGAAAAGCGTGGCGTTGCTAATCCAAGACTCGACTCACTAACTCTAGCATACGTTTTTACTCCACCATCCTCTACGATAACATCAAAATATAAGGGATTTATTGGAGCATCCCTACACTTGAGTTTTTATTTCTCTAACACTAATTTGACCCGATTTGAAAAGATAAAAAACACTTGGAGTATTATTACGTAGATAAAGGGAATTTGAATTTAACGTTCTTTCCCGTTACTCCATAAAATTTTACTTTTACCCATGAGTCCCAATCATCCCAAAACTGTGTACAAAAGATATGACTCGACTTAGCAACCATGCAAGTAACTAGATAATTAAACTAAGGGTTTAGTAATGATAACAATAATACACTAAATGTGAGTGCATACAAGGTAGGCTAAGGCGATTTGGGTGTAAATTTAGGGGTGGATTGTAAACAATGCTCTTCATTGATATTCTGGAAAACCAAAATATCAAGAGAACCGCGAAAAGGATAGGCTCTGAGGGGTTAACTAGGGGTATCATGTACTAAAACTGAGTACATCGCAAGGGTGTGGGGTAATTACTCGACCGATGTGGAAGAAGTAATTATAATATAGGTTTCAAACAAGGGTTATCCTAATGCCTCTTATCATTTAGTTATTACTAACTACACAAGTGTAGTCTCACTAGCGATCTCGGAATGCATCACAAAACAAGTTCTAGAATCTATTATACTACCGGTACACTCTCTAAGCATTAAAGGTGAATGCTTTATTCCTAAAGATCTAGGGTCGAACCTCATATTTTTGGGGTGGAATTTGAGTGGTAAACGGTTTTTGTGCTAGTCATATAACTCCTATCCATGAGACGCTTTATTAAGACTAAAGTTTTTGCTCGTACATGTCATAAAAAATTTTAAATTTGGTGCTAAAATTGCCCTAACAAATATTTCTCACAATTTATTACACAAATGACCAAGGACAAGACAAATAATCAAGGATAAGCATTGTTTCTAAGTTCCCGTTTTATTCTCCCTCCCTAAACTTAAACTGAACATTATCCCCAATGTTCTCCGAACGTATCAAAGTTATGATAAAGGAAGGTAAGTAAAAGAGAAAGAAACTAGTACTCCCCTAATTAGCTCGGTAGGATTTGTGTGAAGTTGCGGTTAAATTCTTTTCCAGGAAGAATGTATACGTGATAAGCTCCATCCAATGTTGTGTTTCTTCTTCTTGCCAAATATAACCTGCACACTTTAAGAAAACATACGAAACCTTCGCGTAAAATCGGCGGTAAAACTATATATGACACAGCTATACTAGGATATAATGCTTGTGGAATGGATGTTTGCAGATTTTCTGGAAAATTAAGACCTGAGAATTTCCAAAAATTTATAAGTAGCACAGAAAACGAAAAAATTTGATAAGTTGTTTCTGCTTGACCTGAGGTTGCTAGGCTTTAATCCTGACACCGTCAGGTTGTCATGACAGAAACTGGTCTGCTGCGTTTTTCTGGAAAAAGTCTGGAAAAATTACATCTTTAAAACCTGGAAAAATTCCTGCAAAACATCCATTATGACTCGATACAAGCATTTGACTCTAACAAACACACATATACATCAATTTCACTAATTGCAATTCTCATGTTCACGTTCTTTTAAAAACGTATGTAATCTTCCCTACACTTATCTTTTTGTTAAATATCTTTATATGCAATCAAGAAGAGGTTAAAGACAAAATAAAGCATTTTCACAAAGTCTAAGATGAGAATAAAGAATAATGAAAAAGATATATAAACACACAAATAAAGATGAAAAACAAATACACAAGGGTTTCCTCCCAAGAAGCGCTTGTTTTTGTTCAAGTCACGAGCTTGACTCTACCCTTATTTAACAGATAAAGGGGAATTTTTTCCTAAACTTAAGATTAAGTGCGGGTGATAGTAGCGATACACACCTTTAGGGTGGAATTTGCTACGTGAGGAGAGGGTGATAGGTGATAGGTGATACTTATTCTCAAAGGGGTGTGATCCTATCATACTAGCCTTACCTAATTCAATTGGTGTAGCAGGTGAATCAAATCTTTCTACTAGAAATGGATCATCTTCTATCAACTTCAAAAGATTCTTAGTTAAGGATCCATCTTGACCTAATAAACCCGGTTTAAACCCATAATGTTTCTTGTTATCAACCATGAATGGGTGATGTAAGTGTATAAGGTCAAGGGTTACTCCTATATTAGCTTTCACTCTACATGGCTTAGAGTCTACTACCTTTATCACGCAACTACCCGGACTATTTATTTTGATGGGTGGATTGGGGCCTAATTCAATTCCTAGATTCACATCTAAAGACGGAAAATTAGGTAAGGGTTTCGGTTAAGGCTCTGGTTCATCAAAACTAGGAACTTCCTTAGAACTAAGAGAGAGGTCATGACAACAAGAATCTAAACACATTCTCTAGTGGTGTTTGGTCCAACGGTTCTATATCAATCGGGGTTCCTATAGTCTCTTCTACTTTTTTCGGGTAAGTTATAGGTAGTTTGTGTTCCTCAAGTGATGGTAGGGCTTGTGGGCTTGGAGGTTCCACCTCATTCTCCATTATATCTAGATCTCCTATATGTTCATGATGCGTTTTAGTATGATCTAACCCAAATACACTCCTAAGCATCTCAAATCCTTCTTTAGCCATTTCAAATTCTTCGTCCGATTCATAAGAGTCGTTCTCAAAAACTTGATTACTATGTTCTATTTGCCTAATGGATTCTTCATGTGTGTCATATGTTTTTGTGAAATCTATCCCATGCATGCAACTTAGTATTTCAATTCTAACCATCTCACAATCGTGTTCAGATTTCGGTTCCATGTTCTTAAAATCTAGGTCTTTTTGTACATGGTGCCTAAGGTTGGATAAATCCTCCTTATCTATTTCCTCAAGTTGCAATGTAGACAAGCCTATGATTTCATTCAACTGATGGTTTATGCTTAGGAAGCTTTTCTCAAATTTTTTCCAGAGGGTCTTACTAAAAGGAATTGATCCTAACAATGATTGTTGAATAGAAGCCACACAAGCACAAAATTTATCAAATCCATCTAACCTTACACCCGTCTCCTTTTGGATATCTCTAAGATCACTCACAAGTTCATTAGAACAATAAAATGCAATCCTATCTGTGAAATTCAATTATTTCTCACTTGTTAATGATTCAAATGCAACTTCACTTGCCATAGTGACAAATGAAAAGGGTTTTACGAACACAAACACAAAGAAGGGGGATAGACTATAAGGAAGCTAATGAAAAGAGAAAAAAGCTCACTTGATAGGAATCAAGCGAGTGGACCTAAACGAGATAGAAATCAAACTAGCTATTCAATTCCCCGGCAGTGGTGCCAAAAAATTGATTCGCGTACGAAGCGCGTTCGGGGTCAAAGGAACTTCCTTTTCGTCGAGAAAGTTTTTCAACACCCTATGCAGTGAACCTAATCGTTGTAGTGTAATATTGGGTAAGCCACGGGGATTTATATCGTTCTCTAGGGGAATAGGAATGCTAGCAAGAAATGTATTACGCTAAGGTGGGGTTGAGGATGATTCTTTTTTATCTTTTATATGTTTTTTAGAAAGCTAAAGGTAAAATCTCGGGGCAATTGGTTTTGGGTGGTGCTTCTACCGATTACTTCTACTATTCTAATTATCTAATTCTACGGGTAGCTATGTCTATTTGATGTGTGCTCGAATGATGATAAAAAATGTGTTTACCTAGATACTATTACTCACTAGTTATCTTTTATTGATGGTTGAATTGTCACGTCCTTATTTTTAACGCGTTGTGCTTCCTAAAGTCGTAGGGTGCGCATATGCCCTAACTCTTTGAGGTTACCTTTGGGTTTAGCCTACGAAATCCGCTAGATAATTCATAAACTAACTTTCACAAAGATTATTAAAGCATTAAACACAACGATAGCCTAGTTGCAGTCCTAAGCTAATTACAATTAAGATAAGAGACAACCTAACAATAATTAATGACTAGGTTTCATAGATCTAAGCAAACACATAAGAAATTTAGCTAGACATGTTAAACAAGCAAGCATACACAGAATTAATGGAAGACATAATGATACTATTGGATTAAAACACTTATCTTGATGTGTAAAATATGGTTTGGGACCCTAAGATACTGTCCAAGTCAGACTAAAAATGTTTAGGGTTTTTACTCCAAAAGTCTACCTCTTTAAATGCAGAAAAATCGAATTATATATATAGATTTATAAGTGCTACGGTGTCGCCTTATAGGTGGGACATCGTCAGATCGCCGTCATTAGGGTTTTCGTCTTGGCTAAGTTATCGATGGGACGTTGTCACCTTATAGTTGTGACACCATCAGTCTTCATATGGGACGTCGTCATGATTCTAGATCTGGGCCGTCTGAGATGAAAAGTCTTAATGACGCCCTTCTTTTTCAAAGCCTGACGCCGTCAGGTATTATGAGCAAAAATTCCACTGAGCCGTCTGGTGCATGTTTTTATCAAATCTGTATAGAGGGACGGCGTCGCCCTTTGATTGGGACACCGTCAAGTTCAATTTGAGCAGCTTGAGTGGCTTCGATCTTGACTTTGCCATTTTCTTCATGTTTTTACTCTTTTTCGTCCAAATGTGCATCATTCCAGGATTTTGCTTCTAAGAGACCTAAAAAGTGAAAAGGAACGAAATTAAGCAGTAACGGATATAAAAGTGGTCGATTAAGGGCTTAAATGACCCCTTAAAAGCGTACGTTTAAAATCCTTATCAGGTATGTTCTCTTACCCACAAATTTGTTAATATCTATCTATAGTACGCTTATACAAATATGTTGATGATATGTGCTTATAAATATTGTTCTATATAACTATATGAGCACACAAATTAGGCTGTTAACTTCAAGTCTCTAAAAAGTCTCTCTTCACTACTTTCCTTTCTTACTCATCGTCAAGAATAGTGTGGAAAACTAGAAGGGGGGGTTGAATAGTTTTGCCAATTAAAACTTGTTTTAAACTATTTAGATCGACTTATGTCAATCTATTTCGATGTGTGTTGGATGTTGATAAAAAAACATATAGATGTATAAGTATGTAATGAAAAGATAAGAGTAAGAAGCACAAAACCACAACGCGAGTATTTATAGTGGTTCGGCTACAAGGACACCTTCCTTGCCCTACTCCACTCCCCGAGTCACCTACTCGAGAGTTCGTAATCACTACACGACACCAACTCCTTATGGTGGAGAAACCTTCACAACGTTGCCTACTCTTTTTCCGGTGCTAGGCTAACCACCGGGTTCTTTCACACCAGGGTGAACCACACCTAACACAACGTCGCCTACCCTTTATCCGGTACTAGGCTAGATACCGAGTTCCATTACAATGGAGTAACTACTACCCAATACTACACCAAGGATATTGATATCCTTGATGATGTTGTAAAAAGGAGTTGATCTCCTTTGGGATTAGTCGTTGGTGTAGTGTTGGGTAGTAGTTCATCTATTGCAATGGAACTAGGTGCTTAGCCTAGTACCTAATAAAGGGTAGGCGACGTTGTGTAGGTGTGGTTCACCTTGGTGTGAAAGAACTAGGTACTTAACCTAGTACCTAATAAAGGGTAGGCGACGTTGTGTAGGTGTGGTTCACCTTGGAGTGAAAGAACTCGGTGGTTAGACTAGCACCGGAAAAAGGGTAGGCGACGTTGTGAAGGCTTCTCCGCCATAAGGAGTTGGTGTACTGATTACGAACTCTCGAGTAGGTGACTCGGGGAGTGGAGTAGGGCAAGGAAGGTGTTCTTGTAGCCGAACCACTATAAATACTCGCGTTGTGGTTTTGTGCTTCTTACTCTTATATTTTCATTACATACTTCTATATGCTTGTTTATCGACATCCAACACTCACATCCAAATAGATTGACATAAGTCGATCTAAATATTTAACAAGGAAGTTTTAATTGGTAAAACTATTCAACCCCCCCCCCTTCTAGTTTTCCACAATTGGTATCAGAGCTTCGTTATCAAGTTTCTTGAAGTACATTGTACTTTAAAAACTTGATACGATCTATAGTTAATTGAAAACTACAAAGAAGGTCTTTTATAAAATAAAACACCATGATTTTTAAAACTCTCTTGTTGGATGTTGACTAGATGACAACATTTTTATTTTTATTTTTGCACTAATCTTCTTTGTCATGTTGATTAGTTAAAGCTCACATCTATCAAGCTATAGGAATTGCTTGATAATAAGATTACCTTCCTTAAGAAGGTATCTTAAGCATAAAGGAGCTGGAATTGTCTTCTGACATTTGTTGTGTCATTTGTAAAGACATTCCTAAGTGCATTCGAGGTATGAATTTTCACTTATCTCTATATGACATTAGCTTGATAAATAAGTATGCTTACCTAAGTATTTATTTGAGTATCCTTTGTGCATATACATGCTTTTTACATGTAGCTTCATTAGGAAGCTTTTTCTCACATACGTGTTACCTTTTCGTTCAAAGTTGTGGATTATATAATTTGTATTTTATTTCATCTAATCCAAACATTATATCTTTCTAATAATAAAACAAAAAACACAAATATCAAAAATTCTTCTTTTCCCATAAATACTCCCACCGCCATCCTCTCCATCAAATCCACACTTTTTTAAATCTTCCAATTTCAAAAATTTCCTTTCATTCAAAACTTCTTCTTCCTCTCCATTTCATCTCAACCGAAACCAAGAAGGATCGTCTTCAACATGGTTTACATCGCCCTCGTGCTCATCGTCTTAACACTCATCGCTCTTGTGTTCCCTATGACGAAGTTCTCATATGGAGACATTTACTTTGTTTTGTTAATCTACATTGGGGTTATATACCCAATCCTTTGTATCATTCTTAGCATTGAAATGAAATATTACTAATAGTCTAGTTTATCATGGTTATTATCATAATGTGTTTATCATTTCTGTTTATTTTATTTCATTCTCTAGTGATACATTAGAAGTCATGTATGCATGCTAAAAGAAAATGTAGGCTAAAACACATATCTTGGTATAAAACTATGAGATCTAAAAACCTATGTTTTCATCAAAGAAATCTGTTTCTGTTTCTCCAGTTCCACGGATCCCTAAAGAAAGACTAGCCGGATCCCTTTTGAAAGGGAACCATGGGAACCGTACTACTGGAGAACAATTTTTCAGGCAAATTAAAAGCCACTTTCTCTCTAAAAGTAATAGTCTACTTGAATGTCAAAACCATAAGTGAGTTAAGTATCATTGTTGTTAAAAACCATTGTTAATAAAAATCTAGTAAAAATATTAGATAATCATTGGTCGACCACAAACATCATTTTCTATTAACTCATCATTTCTATAGGCTCAACTATGACGCATGAATATGAGTTTGATTTTTCACTCACTAGCGTCTACACTCTGAACATCTCCCTTGAGCCCAACACACCTGGCAATCATGTCCGTGGGTTCAATAATCTCAAAAACTGTCACTTCCATGAAGGACGTATTGTAGACACCTCTCTACAATTCGAAGAAGGTATCAATACCTCCTTCCGAGCCATAGGACTAGAATGTCTTCTTGAAATCAACGAGAAGATATGTCCAAGGTTCATAATGGAATTCTTCCGTCAAGTTGAACTCGTTCGTAACGAGGATCGCTCTCTATCTCTTTGGTTTTATATCAAAAACCAAAAGTTTACTTTAACCCTTGGGCATTTTGCTCACATCCTCCGGATTCCAAATCATGGACAATGTGCCTTCACCGAAGATTGGTCTCTTGATTCTCTCTTCAACTTTCGTGAAGAAAATAGCCCATATTGTTCACACATACCCTCCCCGGAAGATTTAAATCGCATAATATGCAAACCTCGACCATATTACTCTGATCCAAACATTATCTTCACACGGGACATTCGAGAAGAGTACAAACCCCTTGCACTCATCCTACGTGAAAATGTTTGGAGTCTTAGGGGAAATCGAAAAATCCTTCCCGCTTGTTGTGCTCACATAATGTATTGTTTGCTAACACAACAACCATACAACCTCGCCTACTGCTTCGCAAGGCGAATTGTAAATCTTCAAGGCTCCAAGAATAAACTCATCCCTTATGGAATTTTATTGACGCGCCTTTATCATAACGTTATGCACTTTCATCCTCAATTTCAAAGTCCGTTGTACGTACTTGTGAACAAGATGATGAAACCGCTAAACATATCTTTCATGAAGACTTTCTTCATTCTTGATTCCACTAACACTCATCAACCACGTGATGATCCTTCTAGCGAAAACACTCAAGGAACTTAGTAGTATTTTAAATAGTATCAATCCTTTTTTTTTACTCGTGCTTTATCAATGTAATCCAATTTCCTTCATGAAATAAAACATCTTACATTTGATATATTAGTGTTAGAATCCCTTTTAACTAACCTTGGAGTATAATGCATTGTCAAGATCATTGCATACCTTTAGTAAAGTTTCTGCTTAGCAGATGGACGGATCCCAAAGGTTTTACTAGACGGATCCCTACACTTAGGGAACCGTGGGATCCGGCAAACAGAAAATGCAATTGCAAACATTGTATTTCAAACATGCCCTTAGAACACCTCACACTAAGCTAGACATAGTGTCTTAAGGCAAATTAAGTCCTTATCAAGTTAAGTGAATCTTTCCTACTCACACATAGATCACACTCAAAGACTCTTGTAGATCTAGTGTTTCACTTAAATCCATTACTCTTCCGCTCTCAAACTTACACATCATTTTTTACATGATCCCTCATATCTAACTTTGGAAATCTTTTATAGCAAAATTGATCATAATCATCCTTACGTCAAAATTGGTCGAAATTGATCAAATTCTAGTTTTTCCATCTTAAGGCTTTAGGATATTCTCCAAAGCATGAATCTAAGTCACTAACTGATCTCTAGGATCACTTAGCTCCATTTGACACTCTCAAAATATTTAGTGTCATCTTTGTTCATTTATTGGTACTCATGAAAGTTCCAATCTCTTCCATACAAATCAATCATTTGCTACAACACTCATTACCCTCAAATACTTAAGCACCCCTTCATTTAAAACATTTTGGAGGACTGAAACACTCAAGATGATATAGATCTTAGACCTTAGAAACATCACTTCTACTCTTTCATAGCTGCTGAGAGCCGGATCCCTAGGATTAGCCTAGACGGATCCCTCTGAGGAGGGAACTGTGGGATCCGGATGACAGATTATGTCAACTCTAGCAAAAACAAACATTTCAAGCTCATCTTTCTAACTTAAACACTCCATCTCATCTTAAATGAGTTCCTAGATCAGTATAAACTCTGAAGTTGATTCTTGTGCATGTTAATCATCATATTCCAATAAATTTTAGTGGCTTAAGGCTTGAATGCAATTGCCAAATCTCTTGCTTTATAAACCACATTGTTAGGACTTCCATAGTCATCACCTTCATCCTCATTTTCAGCACATAAGAAACCCTTGCAAACTTCTTGAAATCATCTCATCATGAGGAAAACTCCAAATAGTAACTTATCCACCAAAGAACCACCCAAGAAAATTGCTCGTGTTGTACACGAAATCTCTTCAACCCAATCATCTCCGGTCAAGCCAACAAATGCAAGGATCTCTTCTCAACCAATCAAACCAATTCCTAAAAGGATAGTACCCACAAAACAACCTATGCCAAACACCACCATACCTCCTAGGCCAAACAATATCATCTCCACTAAACCATCACCATTGGTTCCTAGAGCTATCTCTTTTACATCTCCACTATCATCACCACACCTCTACAATTTAGAGGATTTGCCTCCTAGGCCGTCTCATCCTCCTCCGCCGACAACATTCTCCTCATTAAGAGGAATAATGGTACAAAATCAAGGTGTTGAGTCAACATTAGCTTCGGCTTCCTTTTCGCCGTTTCCATCATATAATCCCATTTGGATTATGAGAAATCATCAAAGTCAACCACCCGACCATATGGAAGTTGACACTTCTCTACCACCACCATCATTCTTGGTCGAGCCATTCTCAAATGCGCCTCCACCAATCCATCCATCGTTTGAGGCTCCACAAGCGGCTTCACTTGATCCTTCGCATCAAGCAATTTCATTTCTTCCACCACCACTACCTAACCATGACAAAGATTGTTATCATTGTCAACATGTTGAAAGTTTGATACATGAAGTACGAGAAGACCAACGTTTCATGTTCTATCACCTCCTCGAACGTTTCGACGAGATTAAACCTAAACAAACTTGAGCTAGAGGATTTTTAGTGGTGTCCTAGTTTCAAGCGTTACTTAGACAAATCTAGTAATTCCAAGTCATGTATCGATCATTTTCTTAGTTTTTAGAGTCATGTATATCATATCTCTAGTTTTATTAAATAAGAATACATGATACTTGCTATATTTCTGTGTATTTGAGTATGTTGTATAATACATATTTCACTTTGATATTAACATAATATGTTAGATCACCATTGCTGAAATTGATCATCAGCTAACGGATCCCTCATATTTGCCTAGACGGATCCCTACAAAGAGGGAACCGTAGGATCCGTGATACAGAAAACTAATTTTCCACTAACTTGGACCACATTTGCAGGAAATTGTGAATTATACTTGTTTTGTAACCTTTGTTTTGTAGTTATTCAATTTACTCATGAAGACTTTGACACCCTAAAGCTAGGGGGAGCTTTGTGTCAAAGCAATACATTGCAAATTAATTGCAATATTAGGATTACATTTCATGACATCCCTTTGCAAAATTGCAATCATCAAGGGGGAGCACATTCGTCACATAGACGAAATCTTTTGCAAACTTAGTTGCAAACTCACTAGCTTAGTATTACTGTCTTAACGCCCTTACATAGGGATGGACTTGCCAAGGGGGAGTTAAGACGAGATCATTTCCCGTTACTTGCTCTTCTTTTCTAATTTTCACACGTTTTTTCTCAAAAAAATTGCGTTAGTTTTCTTTCGAATGCTCTTTTTGTTTCGACAAAAAGGGGGAGAAGAAAGTAAAAACTACAAATTCAAACTTTTACGAATTTTAGCTTTTCCTTAAAATAATTTTATGTTTTGTCATCAACAAAAAGGGGGAGATTGTTAATACAAATAAGCCATAAAAACGTTTATTTATATTTTACGATATTCTAATGTTTTGTCGATAACAAACGTAAAATCATTTTAACGAAACAAATAAAATACGTACATGGTTTGAACTAATAGTTTCTAACATATTCACATTTTCACATAAAGCACTAAAACAAGTATAAGTGATTTTATGATTTAATATTACATATGTACAACAACTAGTGTTTACATATTTGGGTAAAATATACACATAACTAGTATGTAGTATATTGGGTAATATAAATGGGTAGAAACTTAAGTATCATAACCCATTGACCAAATACATTGAATGTAGTTGGGTACAACCCAAAGCCCATGACACATGGAGCTTGATCCATAACCCACTGCATGACATCATACTTATATCATATATGGATAATATCCATAACCCATGGTATTGACCCATACCTATGTGACTAGGTGCATTGCACTCAAGAGATACATTGTATCTAGCTTAAGACCCATGGATCAACCCATGACCCATAACCAAAATACCCATAGGTAAAGAGGAGCGTCCCACGGATCCCTAGCTTTACGCTAGACGAATCCCTTGTGGGAGGGATCCGTGGGATCCGGGGAACAGTAGAATTTTTCCTCTATAAATAGTGAGCCATTTCTTCATTGTTCCTCACCCCTTTCCAACATACTTTCCCCTTGAGTTAAAAACTCTCTAACCTCAGATCCAAGAGATCTATGTTTGTAGTTTTGTTTTTGTGTGATCTTCTAGGTTCCTCTTAAAGGCGAGATCACCACCTTTGAAGTCGAGCAAGCTCAAGTCCATGAGTTGCCATGCTTCCTCATCATCAAGACTACTGAAGTCTTCTTGTTGATGATTGTTTTTATTTTCCTAAGAAGTGTTGAAGACATTTGTGAAAGGTGTCTCAAGTGTCAAGACAAAGATATTAGTGAAGGGTATCTATCGTACATATCATAAGCACTTGTGGTGGGTGCTTAGAAGTCAAGACTAGAAGCATTAGTGAAGGGTGCTTAGAAGTCAAGACTCAAGACATTAGTGAAGGGTGTCTTGAAGATCTAATTAAAGGCATTAGTGAAAGGTTCCTTAGATGTACATTCGATATGGTGTATTTCGATGTACAAGATAGATTAGTACTAGATCCAAGGATACTGATATCCTTGATGATGTTGTAAAAAGGAGTTGATCTCCTTTGGGATTAGTCGTTGGTGTAGTGTTGGGTACTAGTTCCTCCATTGCAATGGAACTAGGTGCTTAGCCTAGTACCTAATAATGGGTAGGCGACGTTGTGTAGGTGTGGTTCACCTTGGTGTGAAAGAACTAGGTACTTAGCCTAGTACCTAATAAAGGGTAGGCGACGTTGTGTAGGTGTGGTTCACCTTGAAGTGAAAGAACTCGGTGGTTAGCCTAGCACCTGAAAAAGGATAGGCGACGTTGTGAAGGCTTCTCCGCCATAAGGAGTTGGTGTAGTGATTACGAAATCTCGAGTAGGTGACTCGGGGAGTGGAGTAGGGCAAGGAAGGTGTCCTTGTAGCCAAACCACTATAAATACTCGCGTTGTGGTTTTGTGCTTCTTACTCTTATCTTTTCATTACATACTTCTATATGCTTGTTTATCGACATCCAACACACACATCCAAATAGAATGACATAAGTCGATCTAAATATTTAATAAGGAAGTTTTAATTGGTAAAACTATTCAACCCCCCCTTCTAGTTTTCCACAGTGTCTATTAGAATGGATCATGGTAGGGAATTCGATAATGAAGTGCAATTTGGAGCTTTTGTGACGCTAATGGTATTACTCACAACTTCTCGGCTCCACGCACTCCACAATCGAATGGGGTAGTTGAAAGAAAGAATAGAACCCTACAAGAAATGAGTCGCACCATGACTAATGAGCAATCTATACCTCAAAAGTTTTGGTGAAATGCCATTGATACTTCAACGTACATACTTAATCAAGTCTTAATTAGACCAATCTTAGGTAAAACTCCATACGAGTTACTCCGAGGCAAAAAGCCTACGTTAGATCACTTTAGAGTCTTTGGTAGCAAATGTTTTATTCTTAACACTAAAGATTACCTTACAAAATTTGATCCTAAATCAACCGAAGGTATCTTTATAGGTTACTCTCCAAATAGCAAAGCTTACGTCATATTAAACAAAGAAACAATGAAGGTAGAAGAGTCATTAAATATAAAATTTGATGAAAGTCCACCCAAACCCTCTCCACCTCTTGTCGATGACGAGATTGTAGAAAGTGAAGCTATAGTAATAAAGAAAAAGAAAAATGAAGAAGAAGAACCTTTAAATGATGAAGTCATAAACATTAAAGAGTCCAAAGATCACCCCGTAGATAAGGTCATAGGAAAGCTAAACGAAAGAACATTAAGGTCTCAAGTTCAAAAGCAAAGTAGCTTATTTTGTTTTGTTTCAACCATAGAACCTAAGAATACACAAGAAGCCAAAAAAGATGAAAGTTGGGTAATGGCTATGCAAGAAGAATTAAATCAATTTGTTTCTAATGATGTTTGGACACTTGTCCCTCCACCTAGTAATCAAACCATAATAGGAACCAAATGGGTTTATAAAAACAAATTAGATGCAAACGGAGTAGTGTCTAGAAACAAGGCTAGACTCGTTGCCCAAGGGTATAACTAACAAGAAAGAATAGACTTTGATGAGACCTATGCCCCCGTGGCTAGATTAGAGTCTATAAGAATACTTCTTGCTTATGCTTGTGCTAATGATCTAAAGCTCTATCAAATGGATGTCAAAAGTGCTTTTCTAAATGGTTTTATTAATGAAGAAGTATATGTAGCTCAACCTCCGGGCTTCATCAATTTTGAAAAACCTAAATATGTGTATAAGTTAAAGAAAGCCCTTTACGGTGTTAAACAAGCTCCAAAAGCTTGGTATGATAGACTCAAGTCATTTTTAATTAAACACAACTATGTCATGGGGTTAGTTGACAACACACTTTTTACTAAGAAAAGAGAGTCACATATAATCATAGTTCAAATATATGTAGATGATATTATATTCGGATCCACTTGTCAAGACATGTGTGATGATTTCTCTAAAATCATGCATGACGAGTTCGAGATGAGTATGATGGGAGAACCTAGTTTCTTTCTTGGTCTACAAATCAAACAAGTAGAAGATGGTATCTTCTTTAATCAATCTAAATACATAAAAGAGATGTTAAAGAAATTCGGTCTAGAAGAGTCGAAACCAATTAGGACACCAATGTCATCCGACACCAAACTCACAAAAGATGAAGACGGCGAATCCGTTGATAATACTAAATATCGTGGCATGATTGGTAGTCTTCTCTACCTCACGGCTAGTAGGCCGGATATCATGTTTAGTGTTTGCTTATGTGCTAGGTTTCAAGAAGACCCTAAAACATCACACCTAGAAGCCGTAAAAAGAATATTTAGATATATTAAGGGTACACCACAATTAGGATTATGGTATCCTAAGGGCACGGGAGTAGAAACAATTGTATATGCATATTCTAACCATGCATGTGATTCTGTTGACCGAAAAAGTACAAGTGGGATATGTACTTTTATGGGATGTTGTTTAACATCTTGGTTTTCAAAGAAACAAACGGCATTAGCAATATCAACAACCGAAGCCGAATACGTCTCCGCCGGTAAAGCATGCCAACAAGCACTATGGATGAAACAAGCGTTAGTCGAGCACTGACTTACGTACTCAAGTACTAAAAATGTGTTTTTGGGTTATCTCACATAATAGTATGCTTTTTTACTTCTAGTTTATTTTTTTTCTTCTTAGGAGTCGAGATAACCGCAACTCCAAATAGTTTGCATATAGGCACACACTAGGCAAAAATGTTTCCAAAAAGAAAATTTTGTGCTGCCTGAATCACCAGAGCCACGGATCCCAGCTTTCATGGTGGACGGATCCCTCAAGGGAAGGATTTGTGGGATCCGTGAGACAGCAGCTGTTTTTACCTTCTATTTTTCTCACTTTGGATGAAAACTCCAACATTTGTTTTAATTTTTGGAGTATATTATTTAATGCTTGTGTTCTCATGATCACATGCCTTAAATTCATATCTAATCACTAGATTTTAATCCACATTTTGGGTCAAGCATTCATTACAATGCATTGTTTTTCTATATATAGAACTCCCAAAATGCTTGCATATTCATATCATCTTCACAAACAAACAAACACCATGTCATCCAAAAGATCTTACAACTTAGATGAATCACCTAGTACAAACAATCATCTTCATGAAACCCAAACATTTGTACTTCCACCTTCCAAAATACCACAATCAAACTCTAGGATATCCGCACGGATTAGCATCCGGCCTTGTTGCTTAGCAAAACCATCATCAAATGGTTCATCACCATCAAACAACTCACCACAAGATGCTTCCATTATAGCATCTCCCTCATCACCAACAAGTACACCAACTTCAACACCTAAAGTCACTCTTTTGGAACTCCTTACGACTCCAACAAGATCTCAAAAAACAAAACAAAAAGAAATAGCCTTTTTGACACCTCCAACTTCTCCAAACACAATATTTAATGATCTTGAAACATCACCACCCTTAGCTCCCATTAAACTACAAGAACATCTAGGTTTTTTTCCACCACCACTTCCAACCATTCTGAACTTTGATCCGTATTTTCCTATTTTTCCACCACATATTCCGCAACTCACAAATCAAAACAACCCGGAAAACTTCCGCACTCATTACCTACAACACTTACATTGTGTACATTGCCAATCCACTAGGGAAATTGCAATAGAAGTTAGGAAAGAAATGCGATTCATACTCAACCTCATCCTTGATCGCATTAATACCATTACTCATCCAAACCTCCATCCATAACTTTATGCAATCATGGAAGGAATCATTATTACTATTTTCTATTTGTAGTATTTTATTTTTATTTTGAGTCATTTACAAGAACAAGTCTTGTTCTTATTTTTACATGCTTGTAGGTGGCGTAAATACCACTACACTTTGTTGTTTTATTACAAGGCCTTGTTTACATACCTCCCAATCTTGATTCTCATCAATCACAAGATTATTTAAGCATGTTACTAACCTTTCTCTTTGTAGGATTTTTTATTTTTCTTCACTTGACGCCCCAAACTAGGGGGAGCTACCGTTAAGGGGGAGTAAACGATACGTGGACCATTTTTCCACATTTTATTTCTTTGATGGGTTAACTTTTTGTTTCGACAAAAAGGGGGAGAAGAAGTAAAACTTAGGGGATTTCAAAACATACATCTATTCTTAATTTTTACTTATCATAACCTTATGTTTTGTCATCAACAAAAAGGGGGAGATTGTTTATACAAATAAACCGTAAAAACGTTTATTAATATTTTGCGATCTCTCTGTGTTTTGTTGATAACAAATATAATGTTATCTTAAGTACAATTATAAGGATACATGCTATTTTTGTAAAGCATTTACATATAGCCATCTAATACAAAAATGTTGTAATTAATCATTTGCTGTAATAGTTTATTAGGATGGGTAAAAATCACAACCCATGGATCATATCCATAACCCATGGTATTGACCCTTACCCACAAGACTATATACAATGTACTCATTAGATACATTGAATCTAAAAGAATACACATAGACCAACCCATAACCCATGACCCATGACCCATAACCAAAAAACCCATGGGCAAAGAGGAGCGTCCCACGGATCCCTATGATTACACTAGACGGATCCCTTGTGGGAGGGATCTGTGAGATCTGGGGAATGGTGGCAGAATTTGCATATAAATAGAGAGCCATTTCTTCATTCTAACTCACCCCTCTTCTTACTAATTCTCTCATATACTCTCATTCTCTTCTAACAAAAGATCACTTGATCTAGAGAGTACTTCTTTCTTTCTTTCTTTAGTGATTCTCATATAGGTCCTTCTCTAAGGCGAGATCACGAGCATTCTACAAGTCATCCAAGCAAGGGGTCCTTGATTGATTTGTTCCTCCAAAAGATTTCTATAGCGAAGATCTTGTATTTGATATTTCACATATTTGTTGTGTTATAGTCGTGTTGGTTTGGTCCACCGTGTTACGGACTCGGTATTTAGCTTTGTACCGGAAAAAGGTGTAAGCAACGTTGTGAAGGCTTCTCCGCCAAGTTGAAGGAGTTTGTTGACATAGTGCTTGAACTCTCGAGTAGGTGACTCGGGGAGTGGAGTAGGGCAAGAAAGGTGTCCTTGTAGCCGAACCGCTATAAATCGGTTGTGTCATTTCTATCTCTTTGCTTTACTTTATTTACTTGCTTTATCATTAGATCTATACTTTCTCTACATCCATACGATCTCACATATTATCGAATCTAAAGTTTTTGAAACTAACTAAAAATTGGTAAAACTATTCAACCCCCCTTCTAGTTTTCCACAAATGTATCTTTTGAGTGCAATGTACCTAGTCACATGGGTATGGGTCAATACCATGGGTTATGGATATTATCCATATATGATATAAGCATGATGTCATGCAATGGGTTATGGGTCAAGCTCCATGGGTCATGAACTTTGGGTTGTACCCAACTACATTCAATGTATTTGGTCAATGGGTTGTGATACTTAAGTTTTTACCCATTTATATTACCCAATATAATACATACTAGTTATGTGTATATTTTACCCAAATATGTAAACACTAGTTGTTGTACATATGTAATGCTAAATCATAAAATCACTTATACTTGTTTTAGTGTTTTATGTGAAAACGTAAGTGTGTTAGAAACTATTAGTTCAAACTAATTACGTATTTTGTTTGTTTCGTTAAAATGATTTTACGTTTGTTATCGACAAAACATTAGAAGATCGTAAAATATAAATAAACGTTTTTACGGCTTATTTGTATTAACAAATAGTATTCCTCGTTGATTTTCTAAAAAGATCGTCAAACTCACACCGTCTTCACAAAATAGACCTTTGATGGTTAATTTATCTAATTAACCAATTGACCGTCAAAGCACCTTGACCAAGCGTCTATTCAAATAGGAACCCCATTTTACAAAGTTTTGTTTTATAAGCTATTGTATAACTTATTACAAAATTAAATGCCAAATACTCCTTTTCTGTCCACAGCAGCTGGATCCCACAAGTTATACTAGCCGGATCCCTAATACAAGGGATCCGGGGAAACCGTGTTACAGAATTCAGAAATATGATTTTCAAAACCAAAATAATCCACTTTCCCTCTCCTCACAAACACAAAAACGACATAACTTTTGCTTCCATCTCCATAGGGCTTCATAACTTCAAGTATCTAATTCTTGAACATCATTGTAAGTAATTACACTCATATGTTCTATTCATCATCATCTTCCTCCTAGGGTTTATGGTTTAGACTTTTCAATTAAGATTCAATTGATTTCCAATTGGGGAAATTAGGTATTGCAAAAAGTAATTATAAAAGGGTTCTATGTAATTAAAGATTTTTCAAAATAGCATTGTTATTACAAACCAAAACCATAAACCCATCTTGACATATTTTACCTAATTGGAATATTTATTTTCTAGGATCAATTATGCCCAAAGCTACCCAACAAGATCATCATGACACCGTCCACTACCTCTCTAGATATTATCGAAAAGAAGAGCTTTCAAAAACCAATCGCAAAATTTTCAAAAAGCTTGAAAAACAACTTATCCATGAAGGTCGTATTATTAAGGAATGTTCCTTGAAAACACCGACATTCGTCAATCCTTCTCGGCAATTAAATTTGATTGTCTCCTAGATATTGATGAACAAATTTGTCTGGTTTTTATCTTCGAGTTTTACAAAAGTGTTAGGATCATTTAAAACAATGATGAAAGCATCTCAATCACTTTCATTGTCAACAACCAAACCATCACCTTACCCCTCAACACCTTTGCATAAATTCTTCGGATTCCATGTAAAGGTATTTGTATGTACTCCCAAGATTGGGCAATATCCACTCAATCTTTTGCGCTAGACCCAAAACCAATCTATCACACTCCTCTCAATGACCCCACAGTTGTTCGAGACACCATCTTCAAAATTAGAGCCGACCAATCTCGCCTCAGCCGCAACAAAGAACTCATCCACCGTGATCCCTTTCAAATGGAACTCTCCGAAATGATTCCCATCTATAGAAAGTGGGAAGAAATTCTTAGAGAAAATGTCATTTGTTTGGTCGGGAACAAATACCATCCCAATGCATGTCTTGTCCAAATGATCTATTGCCTCATTCACCGAAGACCATTTAACCTTGCCTATTACATGGTAAAAAGAATGGTAGGTGTATTCAAAGTCAACTCCATGGTACTTCCCTATGGTATGCTCCTAACACGACTCCGTGAGTATGTTAGTGCAATGCAACCTTCTTCTATCAATGATGATCATTTTCTTGTCGATCACGTTATGGTACCACTCGCCAAACAACCCTCTAAATGGCTAATGATCAATGAAAAAAGGCCTCGTGCTCTCTCGGACTCTTCGGACGACGAAGAAGAAAAAGTCGACCCCGTTGCCAATGTCTAAATGGACCCTATAACCTACTTTGAACAACTTCCAACTCTTCCAAACGAGTCCGAAGAATTAAAACAATTGAAGGGGATGATCAAATGCTTAACTAACTACCTCATGACGTCGGAAAAGAGTAAGAGAAGAGATTGACGAAAGAGACATTATGCTTATGGTTTTCTTAGACATTTCTTTTACAATGGATGCTTATGTTTGTTCAAGATTTACCTTGTTTGTTTGAATATTATCACTATTACTCGTATTTGTGTTATGATTATGTGAGATACTTACTTATTTTGATGTTTACTTACAGTAGAAACTTATAGCAATTAGTATGCATCATATAGTACAAAATCTGCATACCTCCTTTGATGATACTGATCTGCAGTAGCCCGGTTCCCTCACTTTAAACTAGTGGAGGGATCCGTGGGATCCGGGCAGACAGAAATGAATTTGCAGACCTTCATACATCTAACCATTCCTCTAGACCACATCATACTAGCTAAACATGACTCTTTAGGATTTCTCAAGTCTTCCTCAAGCTCAGTAGGTATCACACTCACTCATAGCTAATTTAAGATCACACTCAAGGTTCTTTTGATTTATCACTTAACTTAAACTCACCATATTTCCGCTCCAATACTCACACATTATTCCTCACATCTCCAAACACCTAGTTAGATATTGCTCTCAACTTTAACAAATTAATTTTAGTCATTCTTACCTCAAAATGGGCCAAAAACTAGTTTTTCATTTATCATGATTTTTAAGGAAATTCTCAAATATCTCTTAAGTTGCCATCTGATCTCTAAGATCATTTAACATCACTTAACACTCTTAAATCCATTAGTATCATCTTTGATCACCCATTGGTGCTCATAAAGTCCCATTTTCTTCCATAAAAGGTAATTATTAGCTACCATCACTCATTACTCTTGATCATTTAAGTCCCCTTTCATTTAAGACATTTAAGAAGACTGAAACACTTAATATGTATAGGTACTAGACCTTACAAAGCATCATTTCCTCCTTTCTTGGCTGCTGAGAGCCGGATCCCTAAGATTAGCCTAGACAGATCCCTCATTGGAGGGAACCGGCTGACAGATTCAGCTAATCCTAGCTAAAACAATCATTTCAAGCTCTCTTTGCTAACTTAAACACTCCATCTTACCTCAATTAACCTTCTTGATCAGTACAAATCTGAAGTTGACTCTTGTGCCCGCAAATCATTACATTTCAAAGGATCTTAGTGGTTTAAGCCTTGAATGCACTTGTCAAATCCTTCCCTTTATAAACCATCTTATTAGGACTTGTAAGTCACCATCTACAACTTAATTCTCAGTAACTAGAAGCCTCTATCTCACTAACCTTTTATCATCTCATCATAAGGAAAGCCCCTAGTGCTAACTCATCCACCAAAGGACCACCCAAGAAACTTGCTCGTGTTGTTCATGAAATTTCTTCAACCGAATCATCTCCCGTTAAATCCAAAAATGCTAGGATTTCCCCTCCACCAACTCAACCAATCAATCCAATACCCAAAAGGATTGTTCCCACAAAACTACCATTACCAAACACTACTATACCCCCTAAACTAAACACCTCTATCTCCACAAAACCATCACCCTTAGTGCCTAGAGCCATATCATTCACCACTTCACAATCATCTCCACACCTCTACAACTTATAGGACTTACCTACTAGGCCATCTCATCCTCCACCATTGCCAACATTCTCATCAATAGAGAGAATAGCGCAACAACAAAACCAAGGTGTTGAAACAACATTAGCACCGATTTCCTTTTCTCCATCACCCTCAAATAGTCTCTTTTCGATTATGAGGAATCATCAAAGTCAACCACCCGATCACATGGAAGTAGATACCTCTCTACCACCATCCTCGACACATATTCCACCATCACCACCTTTGGTTTAATCACCTCTAAACATACCTCCACAAATCCTTCCTTCTTTTGAGAATCCGCAACCTTCCTCATTCAACCTTCCATCTCAAACCATTCCATTTTTTCCACCACCACTTCCAATTCATGACAAAGATTGTTATCATTGTCAACATGTTGAAGGTTTAGTACATGAGTTATGTGAAGAGCTACGTTTCATGTGTTATCATCTCCTTGAACATTTCGATGAGGTCAACAAACCTAAACAACCTGGAGCTTAAGGATTCAAGTGGTGTTCTAGTCTTAAGCTTAACTTAGATGGTTTAGGAATCATACTTCATGTTTTTATCATTCTATTAGTATTAGAGATTTATATATCATTTATAGTATTTTTATTGAATGATATTACATGTTATATGCCATATTGTCTTGATTATATGTTTGGTGCCTTAATACATAACTCATTTTGATGTTAACATCACATTTTACATCACCATTGCTGTCTTAAGTATGCAGGCAGACGAATCTCTCATTTTAGCCTAGACGGATCCCTCTAAGCGAGGAACCATGGGATCCGTGCAACAGAAGACATTTTTATTACTAACTTGAGTCTTATTTGCAGGAAATTATGCATCATATACTTGTTTTCTAACCTTTGTTTTGTAGATTTTCAATATACACATGAAGACTTTGACACCCTTAGCTAGGGGGAGTTTTTTGTCAAAGTAAAACATTACAAAATCATTTGCAATACTTTCACATAGGTTTACATTACTACTTGACGTTCTCCTCACAAAGGAGCACTTGTCAAGGGGGAGCATGTTCGTCAAAATGACGAAACCATTTGCAAATATAATTGCAAAAAGCACTCGCTTAGCCTGTTTAATTACTTGACGCCTTCACAAAGGGATGGACCCGTCAAGGGGGAGCTAAGACGAGAACCTTTCTCTTCCCTTATTCTCTACTTTTCATACTTTTACTTTTCAAAACAATCTGTTAGTTTCTTTTCGACGCTCTTTTTGTTTCGACAAAAAGGGGGAGAAGAGAGTAAAAACTCCAATTCAGTCTTTTATGAATTTTAGTTTTTCCTTAAATTAATCTTATATTTTGTCATCAACAAAAAGAGGGAGATTGATAATACAAATAAGCCGTAAAAACATTTATTTATATTTTACGATCTTCTAACGTTTTGTCGATAGAAAACGTAAAATCATTTTAACGAAACAAATAAAATACGTAAATGGTTTGAGCCAATAGTTTACTAACACACTTACGTTTTCATATAAAACACTAAAACAAGTAATAGTGTTTTCATGTTATAGTAATGCATATGTATAACAACTAGTGTTTACATAATGGGTATATATATACATACTTAGTATGTATTGTAATGGGTAATGTAATGGGTAAGAATCTAAGTATTTGACCCATTAACTAGATATATTGAATGTAGTTGGGTAAAACCCAAAGTCCATGACCCACACCCATGGAGCATGATCCAAAACCCATGACCCATTGCATGACAGCATGCATGAAGTCATAATGTGTATTATCCATAACCCATGGAGCTAACCCATGACTAGATGCATTGCATCTTCTAGATACATTGTATCTATTTGGTCACCTATGATCCAAAGTTCATAACCCATGATCCATGATCCATGACCCATAACCCATTTAGGGGGAGCGTCCTACGGATCCCCAGTTTTACACTGGACGGATCCCTCATGTAAGGGATCCGTGGGATCCATGGAACAATAGTGAAATTATGTCTATAAATAGTGAGCCATTTCTTCATTGTAACTCACCTCTTTCACACACATTCTCTCTTAGTGTTGTAAAACTCTCTAGCATCATATCCAAAGGATCTTTCTATGTAGTTTTGTTTTTGTGTGATTCTCTAGGTTCCTCTTAAAGGCGAGATCATCACCTCTTGAAGTCGAGCAAGCTCAAGTCCATGGGTTGCCAAGCTTCGTCATCATCAATACTACTGATGTTATCTTGTTGATAGTTCTTTCCTTTCTCATTAAAAGTGTTGTGTTGAAGACATAGGTGAAACATGTCTAAAGGATCAAGTCAAAGGCATTAGTGAAAGGTGCCAAAGATCCGTG
>BPTQ01000009.1:115894147-116005036 GCA_019973895.1 Chrysanthemum seticuspe | reverse complement strand
ACCTGCTCCAGACTGTGCTATGATTATAGCTCTCAAATGGATCTTCAAAGTAAAACTTGATGAGCATGGTGATGTGTTGAAAAACAAGGCTCGATTAGTTGCTAAAGGATATCGTCAAGAGGAGGGTATAGACTTTGAAGAATCTTTTGCTCCAGTTGCTCGAATCGAGGCAATCAGAATCTTTCTGGCTAATGCTGCTAGTAAAAACATGATAGTTTATTAGATGGATGTAAAGACGGCATTTCTGAACGGAGATCTTAAAGAAGTCGTCTACGTCAGCCAACCTGAAGGATTTGTGAATCAAGAGCATCCTACTCACGTTTATCGTTTGAAGAAGGCTCTTTACGGTTTAAAGCAAGCTCCAAGGGCATGGTATGATACACTGTCAAAGTTTCTTCTATCAACCGGATTCATCAAAGGAGCAGTTGATCCTACATTGTTCACCAGGAAGTCAGGCAAACATTTAATTCATGTTCAAATTTATGTTGATGATATTATTTTTGCCTCGACAGACCCAATGGAATGTGATCGTTTTTCAAATGAAATGAGTTCAAAGTTTCAAATGTCAATGATGGGACAAATGTCATTTTTCTTGGGATTACAAATTTCACAAAGTCCCGGAGGCATTTTCATAAATCAATCTAAATATGCAACAGAGATCTTAAAGAAATTTGGATTTGATTCAAGTGACCCTGTTGAAACCCCCATGATTGACAGAACCAAACTAGATGAGGACCTCTCAGGGATCATGATTGACCAAACGAAATATCGGAGTATGATTGGATCCCTGATGTATCTCACTGCTAGTAGACCAGACATCTTGTTCGCTGTTTGCATGTGTGCTAGATACCAGGCTAAGCCTACTAAAAAGCACCTTGAAGCAGTTAAACGGGTCTTTCGGTATCTCCAAGGAACCATCAATATGGGACTATGGTACCCGAAGGACACCGGTATGTCACTAACGGCCTATGCAGATGCTGATCATGCAGGTTGTCAAGATACACGTCGAAGTACGTCTGGAGGTGCTCAGTTTTTGGGTGATAAGCTTGTGAGCTGGTCTTCAAAGAAGCAAATGATTACTTCTATTTCCTCTACAGAGGCTGAATACATAGCCATGTCATCTTGTTCTGCTCAAATCTTATGGATGAGATCTCAATTATCTGACTATGGCTTTGAATTCAACAAAATCCCTCTGTACTGTGATAATAAAAGTGCTATTGCTCTCTCATGCAACAACGTTCAACACTCAAGAGCAAAGCATATCGACATTCGACATCATTTCATCAGGGATCAAGTGGAAAAAGGTGTGGTGGAACTATATTTTGTGAGGTCTGAATATCAGTTAGCAGACATCTTCACCAAAGCTCTTCCAAGAGAACGTTTTGAGTTTATTCTTCCACGACTTGGCTTGAAAATCCTTCAACCAGAAACTCTCAAACGTCTTCAAGAGGAAGACGAGGAGTAAAGGTCTATCTTCATCTATCTCTTGTATATATCTATTCGAAAAACAAAATACAAAATTATAAAACCTTCAAAAATCAAATAGAAAAATATAAAAATTTCGAAAAATCTTCAAAAAAAAAAAAAAAATATTGTCATTTTGTCATGTTTCTCTCGATTCGATAATATCTACGGTCTTGATGTTGTCATTCAAAGAATGACACGGGACTTTAGATGTTGTTCGAATTCTTAAAAATATATATATATATATATATATTTTTGGGAGAAAGAGAAATGGTTTATTGTCATTTCAGACAGTAACCCGGTTTTAAAAGAAAGAACAGAGCCATGTTTCACCATGTTTTTAAATTCCATGCTCTGATTCTATAAACTTTTATCTGCTGAAAACTAACTGCTTTGAAAAATATCTCGGTCTCTATTTTTGATAATCATCAGGACTTATTTGTCAAAATCTCTATCTCTCAATCAACAACCTATGTCATTGATTGAGGGGGAGAATGATTTCAATTAAATTAAAAAGTTATTTGGCATTAAATTGTTTTCAAAAGATATTCATGCATGTTTTATCAATGGAGTTTAAAGTCTTAAAATCCGATCCTTATCTGTTAAAACGCTTTCATAATCAAGTCACAATTCCCCTTAAAAGCTTTCAAAATCAATTTAAATCAATAAGAGATCACAAATCTCAAATGATTTGATAATTGTGATCGGGGGAGAATGTGTGATTTAAATTGGATTTAAACTGATAATTCGGTAAATGGTTTCATAATGATGTACATGCTATCCTGCCCACATGTGACAAACGATTTCAAATTTTCAATGCACATGTTGAGGGGGAGCATCTATCTTAAACCTTTGATTTGAAACGTGATCATTTATCCCAATGTGCAGGTTCCCTCTAGTATGTGCAAAACTCTTTTCAAACCTCGAGGCACATATTGAGGGGGAGCAAATTTATGGAAACCTCATCCTTCCCGGAAATGCTATATCTACTTGATTTGATGTGGGAAGTGATGTTGATATCTTTTAGAAAATGGTAATCAAAGAAGTTAATTCTTTCTCTTGCCTCCGTGTGCAAATCATTTTCAAATACTTGATGCACATGTTGAGGGGGACTTCTTGTTCTAAAAATATCAAAAACAATTCAGGTACAAAATGCTTTGATAATATATCACAAGTATCTGAATTGATTTTCAAATGGTTTTCAATTAGATCCAATGGCAGACGAACAATACCAAATTGACAGACCAACTTTACTTTATGTACGGAGATATAAGGATGATAAGGTTAGGTATGTGTTCCCATGATCCGCCAGAACCGGAGGGATCTACCCTGGGACAATCCACTAGTTAGTGTAGAAGTCCTTAGGTATGATGATAAAAGGAGAAAAATGAGAAATGGGAAGAGTGCGGACTAAGACTGAGCTAGTACTGGAATAAACCCAACAAGGTTCTAGCTATGAAGTCTCGGTAAGCACTGAAGGGTTTGAAGAATTAAAAAGAATTGAATGAGAAAAGGGTGAAAACAAATAGCCCTCCATTTATTCAACCTTAGGGCAGAAACCGGGTTCAATTCATATGCTACTGATGGTAACATCGGTATTGAAGACAAGACGTCATGGACCCAGTGACACACTGCACTTCAACTTTCCAAACCACTCAAGTTCCTCTTAAAAGGACTTGTTTCATTCTCACGGGGAACCGACATTATCTATCGACTTTCTCTTAGAGATTGTTGATATTGAAGAAGGAGACCCTCTCCCTAGTCTCCGGCACAGGATCCAAATATGCACAAATTGAGTCTAGAGCCACGAGATCATCAATAAATCTCATTAGGACACTTTCAATAAAGACTCTCTGTTTCACACAATGTGGAAAGAGAGATTATATCTTGAGTCCTACGCTTTATCCTTGTGGTATTGCCTGAACATCTGAGTGATGTGTTTACATATTCACAATGAAGATGGAAAGCCTTCTGGAGCCAACATCAAACAAGCTCCTGGTAGGTGGCATGTGAGATCTATTATATAGATCAATCATGTGACAACTGAACAGAAACAATGGGGCGATTCAATCTCATGAATCAATCCTGGTTCAGGTTATGGATTGACGGATACCTTTGAAAAACCGGTCTTTGTGCTTAACAACTCTTTTCTTTAGCACATCGACCGTGTACTCATTTTTCAAACCAAAAGGTGTTTTTATGATTGATAATTGATTTTTCAATAAAACCTTCGTTGTATTGCAAAAACAATTTCTATTGAGCAATACACGATTGTTTTTCAAATCTCTTTTCATCAATCAGTGGACTTAAAATTCGCTGGTTCACTCACTCCGTGTTGTCTTCTTTGAGACGTTCCGGTTTGAGAACAGCTAGAACAGCTGCGAAACCCTGTCAAGGAGATTCTTAGGAATCCTACCTGATCACAGGCAGTACTTGTACTGATCAACGGGGAACCGTGGGCCGTGTACCTCAATTCAACGAAAGTGATCAAAGACACTTTCGTGCGATTTATTGCTAACTGTTGTATGCAGGTACACCCGACGTTTGCAGCTGATCAGAATGAAGCGGTCAATCCATAGCCGCATGCTCACACTACACATTCATCTCAAAAGAAATTATGATAAGTGCATCAATGACTCTGATATTTTCACTCCATGCTTCTGCTACGCTGCTGCCAATATCATGATTCAACAAATGCTTCCGCTACTCTGATGAGAAGATATCATGATCCAGAATGTGAGCATGTCGGTCCTAAAGTCACAACATCACATAATACCAACACCACAAAGGATGTGTCAGAGATTGTTGATAGCTGATGATCTCAAAAGATGGCTCAAAATTATTATCACGTGGATCAGTAAAAGACCTCCACTTGAAGTAACCAAACATGCAATGTGAAGAATCAATGACTACGAGCTTAGGAGCAAAGGACTACATCAAGAATGCAAGATCAATTGTTAATGTATTATCTGGTTGTATTCAATGTATTTTTGGTACATGATTGAGGTGACCTCCCTTAGGGGGAGATTGTTAGGAATTAGAAATTCCCAGTATTAAAGAGTCGGTCGCCTCAAGTATATGTAATCATTAGAAAGCTCGTAGTCGTAGTTATTTTAAGTTAAGTAGTATTTAGTTAAGTAACACCGTGGAGGACGGACGGGTCTTTACCCACTGTATGCCTGATCCACAGCCCGATGTGTGGCGATTTATGTAAGACTATAAATACTCTCTACCTTCCAAGGTAGAGAGTTGGAGCTCATAATAATATCTTTCACTTTCTCTCACTAAGTTCCCTAAACCTCTAACTTTCTCTCTCTAGAATTCCATCTATATGCTACTTTGTGTTATGGTTTGATGTGTATGTGAAAAGTTATATCTTACATAGTGAAGGGTGCCTTGGTGTCGTATCAAAGGCATTAGTGAAAGGTGCCTAGGGTGTACATTCGATATGGTGCATCGATGTACAAGATAGATTAGTTTGGGTCAAAGGATATTGATATCCTTGTTGATGTTGTAATAAAGAGTGGATCTCCTTTGGGATAGGTGTTGTGTAGTGTTGGGTAGTAGTTCCTTCTTAGTAATGGAACTCGGTATCTAGCCTTGTACCAGATAAAGTGTAGGTGACGTTGTGATAGGTTTGGTTCTACCTTGTGGAAGAACCCGGTGTCTAGCCTTGTACCAGATAAATAGTAGGCGACGTTGTGAAGGCTTCTCCACCACAAGGAGTTTGTGTTGTGTAGTGATTACGAACTCTCTAGTAGGTGACTCGGGGAGTGTGTTGGGTTCGTTATTTTGAGTTGATAATGGCAAAACTAATAAACTACAATGTTACAAGAATGGAACTTGAAGGACTAAATATGACAAAGGAGCAATCTTCTAATTATAGAAGATTACAGGAGGATCTTCTATATGCTTTAGTTTATTTAGTCATTAATTCCCTGTAAAACCTAATTCTCTACTTTATAAAGAGAGTACAGGTCTTGTTTTAGTGTGTGTCAAGATGTGAACACCATTAGTAAAGGTGTGTGTGTGTACAGGCGTTAGGGGACGCCTTGGGTATTGGTTAGTCGACTAGTGTTTAGCCTCAAGGATCCATGATTCCTTGTTATAGATAGATAACACATACTATCATTCATCAAGATAGTATTGGGGCTGTTAGTTGTGTTTGTAATAGTGTAGGAGATGATGACGAAGAAACCTTGTTCAATAACAATTATGTTTTGATGTATTTCGCTGCGTGTTATTGTTAATTGTTATTGTGATCCTAGATAAGGTCTAAACAACCTCGAGCATCGATTCTAACAAGTGGTATCAGAGCGGGTTGCTCTTGATATCTAGGATTTCACAAGGTTTCTTGAAGAAGAAGATAAATTCGAAATTGAAAAAATTTCGTATGGTTTCTGCAACACTGTTTTTAAACGATGATAACTTTGTCGTTAACCGATGGATCGGGCTGTAATTTTGGCTGGAGCTTCTCTACATACCCATCTAAATTTTCACCGGAGGGATCTTCCATCTGAGGTCCGAGTCGAAAGTTATTCAGTCCTAAAAACTGCTGCAGAGGAGGTAATTTGATATTCGAATTTTAGGGTTTGGTTGCATACAAAGTTGATTGCTATAATGTGTTTATTCACACCCTAATCATGATAAGGCTCTTGGTGTTTGAATGAATCTGTGGTGCGTGATGGTTATTATTGCTGCTATGAAACCCTAAACTCGATTTAATTCAATGGCTTTTACACTTAGTATTTTTCATTATTGGTTGAGTTCATTGGTATTAATTTGTGCATGAACACCGACCTGCTTGTGATTAAGTCTATGCATGAGGTTACAACTAATCTCAATGATTGGTTTATTTAATTAAACCTCGTACAACATTTTATCAATTGGTCGGTAATAGATGCATTAATATTGGTCCGTGATATATGCTACTCAAGGTTGCTATTCGTTTTATGTGGAATTCCTTGGTCAACATTTGTAGGCTAATTTCCTATATTATAGTATTCAAATGATTGAGCTTGATAGGAGTCTATTGGTTGTCTACTGTATTGAATATCTACGTGATTGGCATGATTCATTGATGCTACTGTTCGTGATCATGAGTAAGCTGGGTAAAGGGAATCACGAATACATTACTTGGTCACTGGCTTGTGCTGGTTTATTTAGTTTCTACTGTTCGAGGTTCTTTTAAAGCTGCTTGTTGATGTTTCTAAGCGACGGATAGTAACAGTCGGTTTTGCGTCTTGATGGTTTGAGCTGGTTATATGTTAGTACTGATTGTGTTAACATTAGTACTGATAGTAGACAGTTAGTACTGATTGTTAACATGTTAGTACTATTCGTAAAATGAAGCACAAAGTTCACAGGAGTTAATACGGTTCGAACGAAGGAGGTTAGTACTGCTTTCGTGATTTATTGTGCTGTTGTGATTCATGGTTAAAAGATAATCAAGCTACTGTTACGCTGCTTACATATTGATTCATTGGTGCATGGGTCGATGGCTACTACTTGGGACTCTCGTATTTCATGCATGAGTTGCATGATATTATTGATCTATGGTCATTGCTTGATACTCACATGGGACGGTGACCTTATTTTCTGATTCATTTATTATATAGCATATGGGTACTGTTTGTGTATTACACATGCTCATGATTGATTGTTCGTATATTTGAATGGGTTTTGAATGAAGACCAAGGATGTGAGTATACGAGTTATAATTGGGCTGTTTATTATATATGGGCATGTCATGGAATTTTATTATATGCTACTGAAATATGTGGACAGTCCATGATTATTGTTTTTGGTTATCGGATGCGTTTGCGAGATGACTGATTTGGATTGTTGACACACACAGGATTTTTGGAGTTTGATTTTTATATGTTCTTAACAGGTTTTTAAAGGCTTGTTCTTTTTTGCATAATTGATTACGAAGGAAAGTATTTATCACCTAATTGAAGATGAAGTGGAATTATTTGTGTTTGTGTTTTATCATATCTTAAAGTGGGTGTTACACTTTTAAGATAACTTGTTCGTGCGTTCATGTGACAACGAATTGACGAATAGTAGATGAAGTTTTTCGTCAAGGGACTGCGGTCTCCCTATACATCAAGATTGGGTATACGTTCGATGTCATCTTTAGTGCAAGATATAAGACACATGTTTGGATTGTTTTACTTCAGCATCAAGTTGGTTATACTTGGTTTTCTTCATCAGTAATCATTACATGGAGCCTACATTCTTCAAATGGTTAACATATGGGTTTCAGGGGAAGCTTAGTGTTTAAATGTTTAACCATTTATATGCTACATCGAGGTGAAGGTTTTTGCTACTACTTGTTGGTATTTTACGTTGGTTCGGATTTCTTTTGCTTTAATTTCATTTTTAGCAAGCTTTTTGGTGATCATTCATGGAGGGTATCTTGAGGCATTAGAAGGATGGCTTAGTCGTATGATATTGGTTCGTGGTGGTTAAAATCAAAGTTGCTTCACTTAGCTTCTCCTAGTGGATAATGGCAAAAAGGGGAAGAAGAGTCTACTTGAAGATTTGCAACTTGAAGATCCTTGATGGTATAGCATAGCTTAAGGGGAAGTTTCATTCATCGTGTAGTTTTTCAATTATCAACTAGGGGAAGATTGTTGGGTTCGTTATTTTGAGTTGATAATGGCAAAACTAATAAACTACAATGTTACAAGAATGGAACTTGAAGGACTAAATATGACAAAGGAGCAATCTTCTAATTATAGAAAATTACAGGAGGATCTTCTATATGCTTTAGTTTATTTAGTCATTAATTCCCTGTAAAACCTAATTCTCTACTTTATAAAGAGAGTACAGGTCTTGTTTTAGTGTGTGTCAAGATGTGAACACCATTAGTAAAGGTGTGTGTGTACAGGCGTTAGGGGACGCCTTGGGTATTGGTTAGTCGACTAGTGTTTAGCCTCAAGGATCCATGATTGGATCTTTGATGTATCTTACTGCATCCAGGCCAGATATTATGTTCTCAGTATGTGTGTGTGCAAGATTTCAAGTCACACCAAATACCTCACACATGAATGCTGTTAAGAGGATCTTTAGATATTTGAAAGGTCATCCTAAATTGGGCCTTTGGTACTCTAAGGATTCCCCTTTTGATTTGGTGGCCTACACAGATAGTGACTATGCTGGTGCTAGTTTGGATATGAAGTCTACTACTGGAGGATGTCAGTTTTTGGGAAGCAGATTAATTTCTTGGCAGTGTAAAAAGCAAACTATTGTGGCTAATTCTACAACTGAAGCTGAATATGTGGCTGCTGCTAGTTGCTGTGGTCAAGTTCTTTGGATTCAGAATCAATTGCTGGATTTTGGGTACAATTTTATGCATACTAAGATTTACATTGATAATAACAAATACAATTTGCATTATTAAAAATCCTGTTTTACATTCTAGAACTAAACATATTGAGATAAGGCATCACTTTATTAGAGATTGTAATAAGAAAAGGTTGATTCAAATGGTAAAAATTCATACTGATTTCAATGTGGCTGATCTTCTTACTAAAGCTTTTGATGTGGGGAGGTTTCAGTACCTTGTAGTTAGTATTGGAATGATTAATCTCTAAATTCTCAAATTGTTTTGTACCAGTTTGTATAAGAATTGGACTATTATTATGTAATCTTAGTATTGCTATTTTTGTTTCTAACCACTGATAGTTTTATTCAATCCACTGTTGGTTGTTCTGTGTTTCTACTAACCATTTTGCAGATAAAAGACAAGTCATTATAGAGGCTAAAGAAGTACTGAAGTTAAATTGTTCATTCATTCATCAAAACAGTTTACAGCTTACAGCTTACAGCTTACAGCTTACAATGAAACTTCAAGTACTAATTAAAAGACTACTTCTATACATGATTTCCTAATACTATCCTCAGCTGTTGGATATGCATGATTGATGCAAACGAAGATGATGAAGATGAATACAGTAGATGAAGCACAAAGGACATAGTCATATTATACTCGCATCTACTGGTTTCACCAAAAAGCATCATTCCATTTTCCTTTTTCCCTTCCCCTTTACGATGTGTGAAGAAGCACCACAACCTGGCGCAGAAAGACCAAGAACCACCTCTCTGTCCTTTGGGAGTGGTGGATTTCTTGCTCGTGGTTTTGGTTGGGGTTTGGATGATGAAGGTTTGAGGTTTGAAGTTCTCTTCTTAGAGGAGACATCAGAGTCTTCAGAAGCATCACTTGGATTCACCACACTATCATCTTCCGATGATGGAAGAAATGGGGATTTTAATGGTCGTGGTTCTTGTGGAGGTATGTCAAATCGCCATGGATTGGATTCTTCACTTGATGATGAGGATGAGGCGGATATTAGATCCACAGCAATGTGAGGCGCACTGACTGCCTTGGAAGATGTTTCTTCGTCTGTATCTTCATAGGGTGATACATACGAACTTAAAGAAGAGCTATTTTCTCCTTTGCTTGGATTGCTTGACAAATAGTTCTTTTTCCATCTCTCCAGACTGCTGTTGGAGGAGGTGTTGTCATCTGATGAAAGACTGATTGGGTTGGAGCTACTCATTATTGGGGTTCTTGGCCAAATTAGGGTTTTGATTTTGATTGGTATGTGCGTTATGTAAGATTTGGGTTCTTTTTATAAGTGGAGTTTAGGGTTATGGAAGTAAATAAGGGGCAGGTTAAATGTGGTTGAAAAGTTAATGAGTTTCTTGGGAGTTGGACTGATATTAGTTCTAGAAGTTGACCATATTGACTTACCTGTTCAAACCACGGATAGGTCTTTTGAAACCACTTCTGGCTTTTTCTAACCACTGACAATAATAACCTACTTCTCTGTGTTGGTTTTGTGTTTCTGTCTTGCAGGTATGAAGGATGTGTGTGCATAAGGAGCTGCTGTGTTAGCTGCTTGTGTTTGTTTAAAAAAAAATGTGTACTCCTTCATATTTTTGTGAGCTCTTACTAATTGTGATACAGATTTACTTGCTATTTCTCTTGGTCATTTGGCAGAAGTGATTCAATGTATCCGCTGATGGTATGTTTCAACCGCGGATAGTATTTCTAGAACCGCGGATAACATGGTGCTTGGTTTTGGATATTACAGGGGCTGTTTGGTAACATTGGCAAACCTATATCATTCTCCCCAAATCACGGATGGATCATTTATTTGATTCTCAAACCACCTCCAATTGGCGCTCCACCTTAACCCTAATCACTTTCTTTACTTAATTCATAAACCCACTTCATACTGATCATTCATCACAATGGCTGAAAAGTATTCCACTTCACATAACCTAGTTGCTATCCTCACCAAGAATGCTCGATCTGAAGGATTTCATCAAATGATCGATTTCCTAGTTAACAGTCCCATTCACTATGCTTTAACAGTTAAACCCACCATTCTTAAAGCCTACATACATCAATTCTGGCGGAATGCTACACTTGAAGAGGTTATTGGCGTGGAGGTGTTTAGTTCTGCTGTGGATGAGCATGCTATTTCTGTTACTGAGGAGATCATTCGGGAAGTTTTGCAGTTTGATGATGCTTATGGTGTAGATAATCTTTCAGATGTTGAGATTGTTGCTGGTTTAGAGAGATTAGGATATACACATAGGGGTGAAAAGGTACAATTCTTTAAGAGTTTGTTTTCACAACAATGGAAGTTTTTGATTCACACCTTGTTGATGTGTATGAGTAACAAGACCACAGGTTTTAATGACTTTCCTTCAAAAATTGCTACTGCTATTATTTGTTTCTCTGATGGAAGGAAGTTTAATTGGTCTAGGATGATTTATGAGGGGTTAGTACAAAACATTAGGAAGAAGGGTAAATACTATTTGTATCCTAGGTTTGTTCAATTGCTTGTGGAACATCAAATTGAGGAACCTGTTGAACATACTAGGGAGTATGAAGTACATCATATGCTTCCTAAGGTTTTTGCTCATATGAGGAATCAGCCACAGAATGTACAAATTAGAGATGTTCCTTTATTTCCTCACATGCTTACTTTGCCTGTTGATCCTGAGGTTGATGAAGGTCTTGTGTCTCAACCTATTGTTACTGTATCTACTGCTAGTACACCTCAATCCACTGATAGTCATTCCCAAACCACTGTTACACCTATAGTATGGACTAGGAGACAGAAGGGCACTAAGCTACCTCATGCTAGTGTTAGTGGTGTTGTTAATGAGGCTGTCACATGGAGTGGAGGTGACATGATTGGAAGGGCTTCTACTACTGATTCATGCTTTGATGCTGGTCAGGATAGTGGAAACATAAATAAGACCCAACCATTGGCAACTCCTAATGTGGAGAGTTCCTTGGAACTTAACACAGGTGGAGGAATCCCTAGCCAACTGGCTACTACAGGGTGCATAGATGCTCAGGCTAGGTCTGGTGCTATGTCTACTATATCCAAGGATTCACCTCTCGGAGCAGTTAACACAGCTCGAAGTGATGAGGATAGATTGGAACATGAACTTGAATTGACGGATCCTCAGATGGTACATGATGACTTTTCCAATGAACCACCTCTCGGACCAGTTAACACAGGTCGAAGTGGGGAGGATCTCCTTGAACGTTTAAATGAATTGACGGCTAAGTGTGCTAAAATGGAGAATACAATTTCAGGTCTACAGAAGTTGACTGTGTTTCAGGGAAAGGATATTAGGAGATTGAAGCATAGAGTGTTGGTTTTGGAAAAAGTAAGGAGACCTGGGGTTGCTGTTTTGAAAGCTATGCGAAGAAAGAAAAAGATGGTGGACTCCTCTCTGGCTCTGAATGTGGAAGATGTATCCAAACAGGGGAGGAGTGAAGGCATGAATTCAGGGGAGGCTGGTGATATATCTGTTGATGTACCTATGGATGAAAATGTTGATAGTGGAGATAATGAATTTTTGGTATCTGATAAAGATGGGAATGAAGCAGTTCTTGAAATTGTGAAGAATGTTGTAGAAGATGTAGTGAAAGACACAAACACGGATGGTATGTCTGAAACCATGGTTAGTACTCTTGTAACCACTGATGCAGTTTCAGATATCACAATTATACCCACTACTATCCTACCCACTGCTATCATAACCACTTCCACTATTGTCACAACTCTCTCTGAATCACAACCTAACTCTAAGGAAGTTGAGAAAGAAGCTGCAAGTACCTTGATAAATCTAAGCAAAATCTCATATGTTTCTACACCTATCATTGCACCTGTTCTCTCTATTCAGTCTACTGCAACTAAACCCAGAGTTAAAAGTTTAGTTATTGGTGAACCTTTGAAGAAGAAAGTGGTTCAATCTGATGTTGGGAAAGGTAAAGAGGTTGTGCTGAAATTTAAAAATAAAGCAGAACAAGAAGCTTATGATGCAGAGTATGCTAAAAGTCTTGTAGCTGAGGATCAAGCAGCTTTAGTGAAAAGAAAGCAAGATGAAGAGGAAGCTAGTCAGAGATGGTTAGCTACATGGTATGAATCACAAAACTATCTTGAAGCTTCTGAATTAATGAGTAATGAGTATACTGCACAAGAATGGGCTTTGTTTGATGATAAGGAAAAAGCTAGACTTTTGCGTATATTGGCAAGGAAGGTCAGTAAAGGAAAGAAGCAAGTTGTAAGAAAGAAACCTCCTTCTATTGCTCAGATGAGGAATGTATTGATGAAGATTATTAAGAATTCAAGAATACATGTTTCTGATAATCTTAGTAGGTGTTCATTTGAAAGAATTTTTGAGATTTATGAGAGATGTATGAGAATCAATCATGATGATTTCTGTCCAATGAATTCTAAAAAGGAGGAAGAGTGGATTAAAAAGGATGATGAATGGATTCAAAGTAAAAGAAAGAGAAAATCTGAGGTTCAAGAGACATCTGATTCTAAAAGATTAAAATTAGTTGCAGATGGTAATCAAATTATTTCTTATGAGTTTGAGCTTAATGGAAGTGAAGGAGTCTGGAAAATTCAAAGACTCAACAATGAAGTTTATGAGTATAATAAATTTTCACAGATGCTTCAGTATTTTGATAGAGATGATTTGATGAATCTTTGGATACTTTACAAGAATAAGTTTGGTGAAGTACATCCAAATGATTATCATGAGAGACTGGTTTATCATCATTTGAAGATTTTATTTGAACCTACTCATGATGAACCTGAATGGCAAGGACTCTACAATGGTCAAGTTACTAGATGGTTTTTATATCAAACTTGTGGAGTTCATGTTTTAACTGTTTCTGGAGAAATTATTCATATGCTTGTAGAAGGTGATTATCCTCAACTGAATAAGTATCCAGTAGTTATTGCTCAGATGTTAAAGCCTGGTTGTATCAAGATGTTAGTACCCTATGATGGTCAAGCTTACAATTTGTTGCTGAAGTATGAGAACATTATTAAGGCTAGTAAGTGTTTGGCTACATCCTCCAATTCAGATGTTTTGAGCTTAAAAGAAACTTGAGAATTCTGTTGGAATGTATCAAGTTTAGGGGAGGATTGTTGGGTTTTAGGTTCCTTGGATCAAGAATTACTCTAAGTACTGGAACCACGGACAGGTTGGATATAACCACGGACAGAAGGATGTAACCACGGATGAAGACAAACCGCGGCTAGTAGAAGAGTATAACCACGGATGATGATATGTAACTGTTGCTAGTATTGTAATAGTCGATTTAGTTTATTGTATTAGATAAATATGGAAAAGATATTTATCTTGTAGGTTACGTATTGTATAATGTATAGGACTCCTTAGCCTATAAAAGGAGATCCTAGGTTAGGTTAGATAGATGTATGTTTTATATCTAAGGTCGATACACTTCAAGGTTGCAAAACCCTAATACTGTAAGAGTATTCGTATTATCAATAATATTGAGGTGTTGAATGTTTACTATTCTTCTTCTTAAGATTAAGTGTTAAATTCCGCGTAATACTTAATAAGTTCTTTTTTCAAGTTAGTTTCTATATTAGATCTACTATAATCATCAGTGATAACTAGGCAGTACTACTTATGGTTCAGGCTTCTAACAAAGGTAGGTCCAAATAAGTCCATATGAAGCATAAACAGTGGTTGTGTGATGGTGTTTACAGTTTTGGTCTTACAAGAAGCTCTATGTTGTTACCTTTTTGACAGGCCACACACAGTTCCTTACACTCAAAAACCTTTGAAGGTAACCCTCTCACTAAGTTTCCTTTTACCAGTTTATTGATTGTTTTGTAATTGAGATGACCTAGCCTTCTATGCCACAATTTTGACTCATCAACAGATGCTTTAGCAAACAAACATAAGGACCTATTAGGAAGAACATCTTTAAGATCAAAACAATATATATTTTCCTTCCTAAGTACCCTAAGTTGTATAAACTTCTCATCAGGCATCTTAAACTCAGGAGACAACACCACACACTCAGTTTCCCCAAAAAGTACCCAGTTTTTCTTATCACACATTTGAGAAACACTGAATAAGTTGTACTTAAGTCCCTGTACCAAATAGACCTTTTCAAAGTCTAAATTTCCTCTTCTGATTGTGCCTCTGCCAAGTATCTTTCCTCCCTTTGGATCATTGCCAAATGCCACATATCCTCCATCAAAAGCTTCAAAATCTTCCAGGTTGCTCCCATCCCAAGTCATGTGCCCAGAGAAACCACTATCAAAAACTCCTTTGTCTTTTAGCTCAATTTGTAGATTGCCCTGCACATGAAATAAAACAGATTAGTTCCTTTTGTGGACCCAAGCCAATACTGACTTGGGTCTGCCCTGTGCATCAAAATATTCAAATTTCTTTAGGTCCATTGATGCACAGTTGACATGTGGTAAAATCTTGGTCTTAGGCTTCCATTGCCAACTAGCTGAGGCCTTAACAGCATAAAAATGATTTCCAACCACTGTATTAGTTATCACCTTTGGAATTTTTAAAACTTCTTTTGAATCAGAGGTGATATTTTGCTTAACAGTGGTTTGATTCTGCTTAGCCGTGTTTACATTTTGCTTAGCAGTGGTTGGAACCCATTTAGGTGCAGTAGTGACTATTGATTTTGTATTTCCATTCCTCATCAACACTACTCTTGGAATCATGTTTTTGTTTGGAAGAGGGTGTGTATTCTTTGAAAAGTTTTGATAATTTACCCTCCTCCAATGATTCCATACTTGTGGTATGTTTTTATTACAATTTCTCTGTAAGTGTTCAAAACTACCACATACAAAACAAGCCTTTTTAACACAGTGAAACTCATCACCTAATCTGTTAGAAATTAGACCATTTAAGCTTCTTTGATTTCCCCTAGGTTTATATTGTTTCATCTGTTCCTTAGGTATTTCCCTGTACTCTACTACTTTCTTGGTAATTTTAGCTCCAAATCTAGGTACAAGGTTGACTTGCTGAGAATCAACTTTCTTAATTTTCTCTATCTCTTCAGACTTAGTTGATTCAGTTCTATCTTCCTTAGAGTCTGATTCCCAATCTTCAATTATGGGAGCATCAGATAACTTATTAGAACTTATCTTAGGTGTTTCAGTCTTATGTATCTCTTCTACAGGTTTGTTAAAACTGAATTCACTACTAAATGACAGTTCTTTAGCAGGTGGTGCATGTTTCATCAAAGAGGGTGGTGGCATATTATTGTATCCTATTCCAGAACCCTTTTTCATTAAATGACTCTCTATAGATTTATGAACCATATCAGAAGCAAATTGTGTTTTAGCTACCCTAACAACATGTTTTTCTTTTTCATCTAGGGCTTCTTGTTTTACACTCTCTGCCTCTGCTAGTTTATCTTTAAGCATTTTAATCTCTCTATCTTTAAGATCAATTCACCACCTAGTATATTGATCTTTTCTACATACTCAAACTCACATTTAATACAGAATTTTAGCTTCTCTTCCACACCCTCTAGACCAACTCTATATCCTAAGTTATCTAGAGTCAATATCTCTACTTCTTTCCTCATACTCTCAGTGATAGCTTTTTGAGATTCTAAGTTATCAGAACATGATTTAAAAGAACAAGTAGATGTTTTAGAATCATTAGATACCTCAGAATCTGAACCAGAAGATGAAGCATAGGCCATTAGAGCAAAGTTATTCTCTTTTGAAGCTTCACTAGCAAGAAAAGCTGCATTTGGACCTTCTTCAATCTGATCACTCCAGTCATAATCACCAATCCCATCTTGAGCAACCAAAGCTGAAGAAGCAGCAGGCTCTTCTGTAGTCTTCTTTATGCCTTCAATTCTTTTAGGAGCTCGACATTCCCTTGCAAAGTGACCTTTCTTCTTGCAGTTAAAGCACTCCATCTTGCTTTTGTCGAATCCAGCTCTCCTTTGACCATCATACTTAACCTGTCTTCCAGTCCTCCTCAGAAACTTTCTTGCTTGGAGAGTCAACATTGCCATTTTCCATTGAAGATTAATCTCTTCAAGATCATCAGGATCAATTTGATCCAGATCTTGATTAAGCACAGTAACACTGGTAGTTAAATCAGCCAGAAAAGCACAGATTGCACCATCACTGACATTATCACTAACAATGGTATTGTTTGAAATAGCCATGGTTATACCATAGGCAGCAGTGGATACATCTTGTGGGCTTTTGTGATTAGTGGATACAAAAGCAATGTTTTGATTAGCAGAAGATGAGTGAGCAAAGTTATTCTCAAACTCATAAACTTTCAAGTTGTTGAAGAGATTGTCTAGAGTCATCGTAGCAAAATCCTCCTTATTTCTCCACACAATTGTATGAATAGCCCATTCAGATGATAAACTCCTAATGAACTTCAAATTAATATCTTCTTGAAGAAACTTGTAACTCACTGACTTCAGTTGGCTGATAAGTTTTTGAAGTCTATTGTATGTGCCATCAATCTTTTCTCCACTAAGAGCAGTGAATGTTTCAAATTGATGCTTGAGCGTATTCATCCTTGACTTCTTAGTAGCTTCATTACCAGCAAACCTGAATTCAAGAGCATCCAATAAATCTTTAGCAGACTCATATTGATCAAAATCCAAGGCAAACTCATTAGGTATTCCCATGGAGAGAATACTGTGAGCTTTGATCTCCATTTTCCTTTTAGCTTTATCAGGTTCACTAACAATAGCTATCTCTAGTCCATCCTCACCCTTCTTAGGAAGAGTGTCTCCTTTTTCAACGACATCCCAGAGAGCATAATCAATCATACGAATGTATTGCCTCATTCGCATCCTCCAGATTTGATACTCACCATGCTTGAGCATGGGTACCTTAGAAGCAGTTACCATGTGAGTTTCGTCAGACATCTTAACTTACTTGAATAAAGCTTAACAGACTTCTTCTTGGTTACAGTTTCTAGATCACAAGCTCTGATACCACTTGTTGATCCCAGTTGAGCAAACGATCTAATATAGAAACTGACTTGAACAAAGAACTTATTAAGTATTACGCGGAATTTAACACTTAATCTTAAGAAGAAGAATAGTAAACATTCAACACCTCAATATTATTGATAATACGAATACTCTTACAGTATTAGGGTTTTGCAACCTTGAAGTGTATCGACCTTAGATATAAAACATACATCTATCTAACCTAACCTAGGATCTCCTTTTATAGGCTAAGGAGTCCTATACATTATACAATACATAACCTACAAGATAAATATCTTTTCCATATTTATCTAATACAATAAACTAAACCGACTATTACAATACTAGCAACAGTTACATATCATCATCCGTGGTTATACTCTTCTACTAGCCGCGGTTTGTCTTCATCCGTGGTTACATCCTTCTGTCCGTGGTTATATCCAACCTGTCCGTGGTTCCAGTACTTAGAGTAATTCTTGATCCAAGGAACCTAAAACCCAACAGAGTGGAGTAGGGAAATGACGGTGTCCTTGTAGCCGAACTACTATAAATACTCGTGTTGTGGTTTTGTGCTTCTTACTCTTTATCGTCGCTTTACTTATTTATATGCTTATCTATCAACATCCAACACACACATTTAAATAGATTGACATAAGTTGATCTAAATAGTTTAAAATGAAGTTTTAATCGGTAAAACTATTCAACCCCCTTCTAGTTTTCCACAGATTTGATTATTAAGTTATTTAGTTTAGTTTATTTGTGTTCTTGAATATGTAGTTTTTATAAAATTTAGAACATTTTGATAGTTGATTAGTGTTACTTTAGAGATTTTGGTGAGGCCTAATGCAAATAAGAAACCAAACAGAATTTAAAAGTTACATAAGGCCTAATGCAAGTAAGAATACAAACACAATTATAAACTTAGCTCAGGCCCAATGAAAATAAACGAAGGCCAAAACACTAACGATTCACATTACTAAATTTTAACCTTAAAAAAACACACACACATAAATACTTTTCTTACGGTTATCACCTTGAATAATGAATATAAAGGAATAGCACGGGTTCGTAATATATTACGGTATGAACAAATAGATAAAGCCCAGCCTGTGTGCATCACACGGGTTCGTCATGCCTCACCATAACAAAAACTAGTGCTTCATATTAACCGAGGAACAATCAGACCCAAAATAGACATCATATCAATTGCAATGTTATCAAAACATGTTATTTACTCGAAGTAGATTGCTTTTGAATTTATAAGTTATATATTGTTATATATTTTAGCCTCACCCTCATGTTAACAACTCAACAAAATACGCAATCAACAATAAGATACAATTCGTGCAACGCACGGGGTTCGCCAAGCCTCGTATTTGTCTAATCGTGACTTTTAAAATTAACTTTCTTAACTATTGATTCTTATGAAAGAAACCAATTATAGTATTTGGGTAACTAAAATGTATTAGTCCCTGGATCGTTCCTAGCGAAGGATGAATGGAGTTTTAAACTCACGTCGCGCTATTCGGGATTTGAATGGTTAAAAGGATTTTGGTGATTCCTAAACTACGAGGCAGGAAATTATAATAAAAGGCAATTAAATCTACTATATCTATGATGCAAATAAGAAAGTACAACTAAGTATGCAAGTTTTAAACTAAAAACGCAAATTACGATAATTTTTCTACAGCTAAAAATCCTATTTTAACTCCTAAAAGTGATCTAATATTTTTCTACAGCTAAAAATGTTATTTAAAAATTATTCAAAATTTAAAACTAATTTTTTTGGTTTTTCTTGATTTTATTTGAATTAAAAACTACTTTTGTATTTTTAAAATTGAATTAAAAGGCTAGAAAATATGAAAACTTACAAGAAAATTACCAAACTATTTTTCAAAAATATATATTAACTAAAAATAATTTTTAAAACTGAAATTATATTTTTCTGACTTTTTCTCAATTTATTATGAGTTTAAAACTAATTTAAACTAATTAAATATCTAGAAAATAGTATTTTAACTAGGAAAAATCTGGAAAAATACTTTTTATGACTTTTTGATTTATCTAAACCTGAGAAAATTAACTTTGTATTTTTATGACCATTTTCTGATTTATTTGAATTAAAAGCTATTTAAAAATGCTAAAAACTGATTTAAATTGCAAAAAAATAGTAAATGATCTAGGAAAATTATGAAAAATTGCAGAAAAGACCTAAATGCCACTGAAAAGCTATGAAAATTATCAAATGCAACAAATGAAAACAGATTAAGCCACTTGGCTAAGACTGATATGTAAAGCTAAATAAGAAATAAGCTATAAGCTCTAAAATGCTACTAGAATCTACCAACAGCTAAAATAAGTCTAAACTAACTTAAATAAGCCTAATGCAACTGAATATGATCAAATAAACACATATTAAAAGCAATTAATGCACTATTCTATTTCTGAAATCTCAATAGCAACACATCCTGATGTACCAACTTACAGCAGTCCTATAAGCTAGTAACTAAGAGTTTTTAGAAAACCAGAAGTTGGAAACTCAATCCAACCTGGAAAAGAGCTTGTGAGCCAAATTAGAGCCTATAAGAAGCTGTTATGAGCTTATGGGAAGCTAATGAAAAAACTGCGATCACTGAGTTCAAGTGAACAGGGCATTTTTTCCAAAACAGACCAACTTTGAGAGCTTTTTCAACTGATCTAGAAAAATTGCAAAATCATTCTAAAAATATTCTGATGAACACCACCTTGGTTTAAAAATGCGCACATCATTGCACAAATTGCACCCATCATTGCATTGCATTTGAAATTTCGCATCATGGTACCTAATGCGAGGTCGTTCCAGATTGCACTCGCAATTGGACGCAATTTATCGCATTTTTGTAATGCTAGCAATAGTCGCAACTAGCACAATTTGGAATTTGGGATGATTTGTAAAAATAAAACCATTTATACAAAGCCTAACTATTTTAATGAGGACCTTAGTAAATGATGTACATAAAAATATGCATTGACGGCCATAATTTTTGCCGTACATCCAAATTACCCCATTTTTATTTCATTCAAGTTCATAGTGGTGTGACTGATTCTATAAAGTGAGAAATTTTTTTACTTTGATGCATAATCGAATAGTTTTCTTCCTCCTGTTGTGTGATTCAAGTTGTAAACTCACGTATTCGTTTTTTATTATAATAATCACATATGTTATATCATTAGATATAAGGTAAGTTGATTTCTTTGATTCAACGTTAGAACTCATATGTTGTTCAACTTTGACTAAACTTTATAATATTGTCTTTTGTTATTGATTTAATTATGAGTAAATTATGATTCTTTGTTACCGATATAACGTGTAACCTGTAAATCGTGGTTTATTTATAAGTTAATTGCATTTACTTGGTAGTTGGTAAAAATATACTATGTATAAATATATTTTTTATTTTTTTAATACTAAATGCATTAGGTATCGGCCTTTGGGACCTTGAGCGCATCAGATCGCAAAACGCAATTTTAAACCAAGAACACCACCAACCAGAGTCCTGAACTCCAAAATTTTAACTAATTTAGACTTGGAATGAAGCTTTTAAAAATTTAAAAGTAACTGCAGTTTGAATGTGAAATGGACTTTTTGACTTTTTGCAAAACTATGTAAATTGACTTTTAAGAACTTTGATCTCTCTTAACAGATTATGAATGATGTTTTATGATGAACTAAGTCCTAATTATGCTATTCTAACAGATTATACTACCTTTAAACTTAACTGATAATGAAGAATTATGAATTTAAAAGTGATTTTGACTATTGATGAATGTAAGCACAAATTTATGGCCAAAATCTACTGATTATAACTAAATGCAAGTGTCTATACTACTCCTATCCCATATAGTAACCTCAAACTTAGATTTGCAAGCTAATCCAAACACTCCTAACTATGACTGAAATGCAATTTTAATACTCTAATCCACCTACTCAAACTTTAACAAACACTATATCAGATTGAATTACATAGTTTAGAACTAATAGATGAGCAACTAACAGCAAAAACAGATTCCATCCTATGGAACCAAATATTAGCAGACCACAACAGTTAAGTATGCAGATGGATAAACCAAGCTTAAGCAAACCAATGACCAATCATATAAGCAACATAATGATGATATAAGCTAAATTCAACACAAATGAACTACAAACAATTAAGCTTCACTACTAATTTGAATTTGAGATCTCAATGAAAACTTACAAAAGTCCAAGCTAAGCTTAAGCTAACTGAAAACGATAAAACATCCAATACCCCTACACTTGTCCAAATCAAACTCAAGTATACCCCAATGATGATCCAAGTCTAAATTATCACCCCTTATCAGCTTCCAAACTTCACTATTGACTTTTGTTGACCAATTGAGAATTTGAGTTAAAACTGAAATCTAGACTACTAAAGCTCACAAATAGCTAAAGTAAGCTAAAATGAGCTTCTACAGGTAAGAAATAAGCTTATTGAAGCTTGATAAGTTGAAGTTACAAATATTTTTGTATTTTTCAATTATTTTTCTTATTTTTTTTTAAATTTTGAATTTGAAAATAGTTACAAAAGAGCAGTTGAATAAGTAGCTTATAGAAACTTATACTAAACTAAAGTAAATGTGAATAAGCTTATACAATCTTATTTGAGATAAAACGAGTTTAAAAGTAAATGATTGAAATGGAAATTAAACACTTGAATTAAAAGTGAACTACAATTTTATTAATCAAAAGCTCTGAGTACAATTGAAAGAGTATTACAATTAGAAAAATTAAAACTAGATTAGGCTAAGAAATAAAAATGACATAATAACGATGCTAGAAAATAAGGTGCTAAACTAGTGAGGAGGGGGTATTTGCTGAAGCAAGGGCTTGGGATGATCTCAGAAGCTTCTGGGATCTCTAATCAGAGCCATTGATCAAAGATGTCATCATTCCAATCATTGAGAGCCATCGGATCAAGTGCCACCAATCATTAACCAATCATTGCGTCTGGGATTGCCAACGTGTACAATTATGACAACATTTTTGACATGTTGTAAGTCTTCTAGAAGGATTTTAGTTGTACGGGTAAAAAGCTGGGATCAGGGTAAATGGGAGGAGAGGATAAACAGTAATTGGCGCGTCTTTCTGGTTTGGGTATTTTTTAATTGTTTTGACTTTATTTAACTGAGAGTTAAAGGGTAGGGAATATGGTTAGGTTGACCGGGTTATAAGAGGTTTGACCGGTTTGCTTACTTTGGACGGGTAGTGTTTTTTAGTAGGTTGGGCTTAGTGGTTATATTGGGCTGTTGGGATAGTAGGATAGGATAAGTGGACTTGGGTTGGATTTATTGTTTTGGATCCGGTTATAAATATAGGGACCATTCTTGTAAATTTGGAATTTAAAAGGACCAATGGTATAATTTAATGAAAGGGTTGGGGTAATTTTGGTAATTTGGTATTATGAGGGTTATAAGGGTATAAAGGGTAAATATGGGAAAGTTGAGGGGTGAAAAGTGTCAATGTGTGAAAGTTGAGGATGAATTATGAATTTTGGTGAAATGAAAGGTTCTGATGTGAAAACTCCCAATAATGATCCAGAACTCCGTAATTTGACTTTTTGAGCATCCAAATCTTCAAATACACACAATTTGATTTCCCGGCTTCAGCTTTTGCACTCTCTTTCTTCTCGTTCTCGGTTTTTGTCTGGTTTGTCTTTCTTTTGTGTGTTTTGTTATATTCGTACCTGCACATGCATAAACTCAAGAAACCAACAAATATTAGACATAAACGGCTCTTTTCTGGTTATTTTGGGTCTATTTTGGTAAAGAAATGGTATGTGTTTTTGCACATACCAACTACTCTATTATACATTTATTATACATTTGCCGTAAGAAATGATGTCGTTTTAAGGGGCTCCTAAATGACGCCATTTTGAGTTTTTTAACTACTATGTCGTGGAATGACGCCGTTTAATGTGGTGATTCAACTTGGTCCGAAAATGATGTATTTTTTCTTTGTATCTTTCTTGATACGTGTCTTAAAAACATTGTCACGTGTCTTTCTCCTTGATAATACATGTGCGTCTCCTCATTATCTACAAAATTCAGGTGTTTGTGACAAAATATGTGTGAGATTATGTATTTGTTAGTCTCTTGATATTACCGCCCTAGTTATCTTAATTAGATTCGTGTATGACACGTTGGTCTGAGAGTGTTAGTGATTGTGAGACTGTGTGTACGAGATTGTGTGGTTTGTGGTGATTTATTGATGTTATCGCCTAACTCAAGATTGAAAGTAGAGGTAGATTACACATGCAGAGAATCGGTTGCATTTGTGTGATTGTGATTTATCTTTATTCGAAAATGCAAGTTTAGCTTGATAAATTTTGGATATATTGAGGGATGTTTGTATTTGTGTTGTTTATGATTTTTATTATTATTAAATTATTTGCCAGTTTTTTAAATTATAGTGTTAAGTGTGTTTTTCTTTGTTTTTTTCAATTTAGATGCAGTTGTTGTTGTGTTGTTATATGTAACTTATTTTGTGCAAAACTATAAGGCTATACAGTTGTTGTGTGTTTAAAAGGGCTTGGATGTGGTTATTACTTTATGATGCAGTATGTAGGTAGTTTTGAAAGTGTTTGAGATTGTATGTGGATAGGTACTGATAACATCAAATAGTCCTGAATATTAAGTGTCAATTTCCCCCGATAATGCTCGTTATTTATATCATTTATATGGATTTACGCTTGTTTTCCATTGTTTTCCACTTTCAGGTAAATTACGAGCATTGGAGCTAAAGAGACGCGGAAATGGAAACATTACTAAAGATTTATCACAGTATGCTTATTTTGAAGAAGTTACGGCGTAACTTGTCTCTCACATTACGCCGTAACTATTGTGTGACCCAGAAGTCCAACTTATCAAGAAGTTACGGCGTAAATCTTCCAAAAGGTTACGACGTAACTCCATTAGGTCAAAAGAGGTTCCACGCCGCTGATACTTACGCCGTAACCGAGTTTATTGAAGACTACGGCGTAACCACTTATAAGGTTACGCCGTAACTAGCAGATCTAGTGCATTTACGAAGAAATAGAAGGTTACGGCGTAACTCCTCTATTGGTTACGCCGTAACCCAGACCTGGCCTATAAATACCCCACGAATTCCAGCATTTCAAAGCATCCCATTCCACACACAACACTCTGAGAACGTAGGAAAAAGCTCAAGGCAGGTCTAGGGAAGCATACGGAGCTATTTCCAAGGGAGAAGTCACACCATTACGATAAGCTTTAGCGTTTTATATTTCTTTTACTTTCAATTCATGTATTTCGTACCTTTGAATATTGAATTGATGTGCATGATTAATATGAGCGGCTAAGCACCCTTTGGTGCTAGCCTAGTTATGATTCCTTAATTGTTTTGTTTGCGTTTACCTTTACTTTCGTACAATTATTTCTAAGTGTATGCATGCATAGTTCTTTGGTAGTCACCCTTGGTTCGGTAGTTTTGAATGGCGATAGAGGCCAATTGCCTAGGAGATATGACCAACTGACCCTAGGTGAGCGGACTGAGATGGGAAGGGTAAGATATGACCAACTGACGACCCTTTCTACTTGTGCGATTTGACCAACTGATCACCTATCGTTGGGATGAACTTAAGAATTGGGGGGTGTAGTGTCTAAGTTCCTAACGGCCGGGCACTCACTATTTAGAATCTAGCATGTAGCGGTACTTAATGACTCGGCTTAGGGGACCAGGAACAACAGGACTTATGACGGTGCGCCTGATTTCTCCTGTGGTGGCATCTTTGCTGATAGGTTAGGGCGAATTGACTCAATGCTGTCCTCTCGAATTTGACCCCACCTGAAGTAATTGGAAGTAGGTAGACGTAGACAAAACTAGCTAGGAGGATTAACTAGGTTAGCACCACTATTCCTCTATTGATTTCCCTTTACCATTTATTTGCTTTTATATTCTGCATTAGTAGTTTAATTAATTAAATACCTATCGAAACCATTATAATTCTGTGACAATTAGACTTAGTAATAATCCAACACACATAGCTCTTGGGACGACCTCGGCTTTATCATTTACTACACTACACACGACCAGGTACACTGCCCGTTAGTGCATTAGGGTAGACCATAGGTATAACGAGACACTATAAATATTAAGACCTGGTCAGTAAAACCTGCATCAAGTTTTTGGCGCCGCTGCCGGGGAGTTATATTAGGATTAATATTAAGTCTTTCATTTCATTTTTAAACTTTTCTGACGATCATATTTCAAGTTTTCAGGTACCATGGAAGTTGTTAACTTCGATGACCTCACTCTTGAGGAATACTTGGCGTTGACTAGAGCAGATCAAGGGTCGGGTCACGTAAGACCGGCAATCGGAGCGGATGTTCGTTTCGAGATTAAAGACCAATTTATGAGGGAGCTTCGCGCTAACCCTTTTTCAGGAAACAGGGACGAAGACGCATATGAGCACGTTGAAAATGTCCTATACATCGCTAGCCTTTTCAACATTCCGGGCGTGTCTCATGATGCTGTTATGCTCAGGGTCTTCCCAATGACTCTCACTGGAGCAGCCAGAAGATGGATCGAAAGATTGCCCGCCGGGGCAGTTAATACTTGGGCGCTACTAAAGAAACACTTTATTCAAAGATATTTCCCGCCATCAAAGATTTCTAATCAACTCCTTGAGATCCATAATTTCAAACAAGAAGACGATGAAACTCTGTATCAAGCTTGGGACAGATACAACGATCTTCTTTATAAGTGTCCTACCAATGATCTAAATAACCAGCAGAAGGTCAATATTTTCTACAAAGGAATAAATGTAACTACAAGACAGATGCTGGACTATCAAGGACATATCCCGAACATGACTCCTACTACTACAATTGAAGCCATTCAAAAAATGGCAGACCATTCTCAAAAATGGCACGACGGTGGAAGTAAAAGAAACCAAGGCGGAAGTTTCGACGGAATTGCAGCAATCGCTAGTAAAATTGAAAGTCTCAGTCGAGATATGCTGAAGGTCATAGAAACCGTTCATGCCATCCAAGCGGGTTGTGAAAGCTGTGGAGGAGGACATCTTACGAAGAATTGTCCTCATATGGACGAAGAGGATATTGAAGAAGCTAAGTATGGAGAAAATTGGCCATTTTACGGTGATAATCAAAATAGTAATGGTTATCGTGGATATTACAACCGTGGCCTTATGGAGAAACAAAGCCCAGTCTTGAAGAAACAATTCAAAAATTCCTGGAGACTTCGGCCCAAAAACAAAAAGAACAAGATATTTGGTTAAAGGGTTTCCAGGAAAACACTAACAAGAATCTTTCGAGGCACGACGAAACCCTAACAAATCTTGGAGCAATGATCGAAAAACTCAGTGATGAGATTGATGGAATTGAACTTAATGAAGCCAAGCGCAAGGAGGATTGCAATGCTGTTTTTACCAATGATTCTCAAAAGGTGATTAAGGAATGTATTTCTTCAATCGACATATTGGATGTCACGAATACCGACCATCAGGAAGAGTTACGCCGTAACTACTTCCCTGAGTTCCGGCGTAACCATGCTCCGGAAGGCATATCCAGGTTAGGATCAAGTTTATTCTTTGTTAAGGATGTTAGCACAAGCGGAGTAATCTTTCCATGTTCTGCTGGTAAAATTGATATTTTGGGGATAGTAGACTTTGGGTCTTGTGTAAACATCATGCCTCTATCCATATTCTTAAAAATGAGGATAATCCACCTTTGGGAAACGGATATCGTGATTGATTCAGGTACTGAAACTAAGATTACCCCTTTAGGTATTACAGGTGGTATGTGCGTAAAGGTCGATAAATTTACCTCAGCCCCCGAATTTGTGGTAGTCGATAATATGAACGACAAAAAGGAGCATTTGATTCTTGGTAAACCATTCCTTGACACATTGGCACGATACGGTGGAATCTATGGACATATAGTGAAGTTTAAATTGGATAAAACCTTGAGCCTTGAGCTAGTCAAAATTGTTACAAAGGAACCACCAAAAATAGAATTAGATGACTCTGATAGGTTTCCACCTTCATCTTTTAGCCATTTGCAGGAGTCCAAATCCAGCGACAATGAAGATGATAAGGAAGAGATTCCGTTTTCTGTTCCCAGTTACGTTGTAAAAGGAAGAGTTCACTATTGTGTTCCTTTACCTGAAGGGACCAGAGTAATATTTCCCACATGTTCCCCTTTCCAAAAAGGATGTAATGGAGGAGGGGAGTATCTCATTCGGACGATTAAAGAAGCTGCAAAAGTTTTGTGGTGCTGGGAAAAAGATGAAGATATCAGAAAAAAATGGTTACAAGAGCATAGTGCTTTTTGGGAATGGTTCTCCGACATTAACTGGACCATTCATTTCTGCGAACCAGTTATGATGCACGATGAATACACCTTGGCATGGCCTACATGTAACCCCAATCGCAAGATTTGCGATGGAGGAAAATACCCTGAACCTAAATGGCTCAAACGCAAAGAATGGGCATGTTTTGACGAAGATAAGAGGAGCAATGTAGGATACAGGGGAATCTCATTTGAAAATTGATTACTAGTAAAGTTTGGGTATGTTCAAATTGATAAGGAAGAAGAGGCTAGGTTTCGTTTCGAATGGGCAAGAGCTAATTTTCTACAAAAAAGATAATCCATGACTCGTTATGTTTCACCGCATGTTTGGGACCAGCCTTATTCAACGAAAGACATGGAAGAAGTCGGGGATGTCCAAAGCCCCCATAGGAGCCCCGCGGCTCTGAGTCTAACTTAAAGACTCGTTAATAAAGAAAAAGTGATCTTTCAGGAGACAACCCGAATTATCCATTTCTTTTGTTTTTATTTCATTTCTGTTCGGTTTTGTGTTTTCTAACCATTTTTTCAGGAGACAAAGAAGTAATTACTGCTGCAGTTGCTGATCTGAACAGAGTTACGGCGTAACTCATCTTTGTGATTACGCCGTAACCAACATTTTAGCAGCAGAATTCTTGACGCATTACCAATTACGGCGTAATACCATCTCAAGTGGTTACGCCGTAACTATTCGCTTCACAGCTCATTCAAGGTTTTGCTAGTTACGGCGTAACTCTCTAGTAGGAGTTATGACGTAACTCTCCTCTACTTTAATTCTTTCATTTTAAAACACAGTAACCTTGTATTAGTTTTTAAATGAACTTTGTGGGTGTGTTCCCTGTAAACCCTCACGAGACTTCACTCGTCCACTTGGGACACCAAGTGGTTTAAAAGGCTTGTTGCATTCGCTAAATGCAACCGTGATTCCTACGAAAGTGAGTTAGGTTTGTTTTTCATTTTATTTTTTATTTTTAGAATTATGCTTGTCGGTATTGTGATTTCAGGGATTGAAGTTTGTTCATGACGCTTAAACGAAGGCACGGTCTTTTCTTGTGGGCTTTCTTCTTTTTGGAGCAAATTTCAAGGAAGTTCTCGTTCTAATTCTACCTTTCTCTTCACCTTTATTTTAATGCCTAGTAGAAAAGGGACTTTGTACAATTCAAGTGGGGGGACGGGAGTAGAATTATATCTTGAACTTTATCGCCCTCATTTTTCTAGTTTATTTTGAAAAATTATGCCATTTTTAAAATTTTGACATGTTTTTCCGAACCTAACTAGATTAGACCTTAGCCAAGCACATACAACCCTTGATATTACATGGTGAGATTAGCCTTATCCATTTCCAATATTTTACCCCAAATCCACCAAATTATGAGTGTTCCGGTAGCTTGTAAACTTTAGAACTTGGCCTTTGCATCATTTCGGGACCATAGACGAGGTATGTTGAGTTAGCTCGATGTATTTGGACTTTTCAGTTTTAGAAGGCAGTATTATAGGATTATCACCCAAACAACCTACCATTGTGAGTCTATCGATTAGTCACCTCGACTTTTCGACCCCCATGTGAAACCTTTTTGTTGCACTCCCCTTTAGTGCAAGATACCCCTAGATACACCCTTCTGAGCCATTCCTTTCATTTTTTCCACCCAATATATTATTTTGTTACACCCTTACACCTTAGCCTACCCTGTAGTCTTTATTTGTAATTGGGTAATCATCATTTGCCTAAGTTCAAGGTTCGAGTGGAAAGATTTGGACATCACGCTTTCATCGACAACAATTATGAAGATCATTGAAGACCCCCCGAATTCCCATTATTCATCTCAAGTGGGGGGATGTTATGTTATTATGTTATGTTCAAAAAAAAAGTTGATTGAGTTATGATTTTGTAAAGTGCGATGTTATAAGCACTATAGTATCAGCTTTATTGATTAGTATCGAGGAGGCCACCTCGGTCACATTAGAAGATTGGAGTTGGAGTTATACCAACTGAAGAAGAAAAGGTAGTGTGCCCATCACGACGTCCTCTAATGACGCGTCTACCTTGCATTTCATGATCCGGTCTCTAGACTTCTAAGCTTGAACTTTGGGCGGACGGTAAGTGGTGTTGACTTGGTTATAGATTTAGACTACCTGCTTGTTTTTCATTTTACACCAATTATATATCCCATGTCTTATCCTACCCTTTAGTCATGAAGCGTGTCTAGGTGATGCAGCGAGCAATCTTTGGTGTCTTGGCCATGGATTTGGTCATGTATCATTGATTTTTTCCACTTCGCCGTGACATGTTAGTAATGACGAGTCACCCCTTAACCTTTGTCGTGTCTACCCATATTGCTTTCGAGAATTGTTTAGCCCTTAACTCTAGTGGTGGAGATTTGTGTAACCTCCAAGCTTATGATAGAATACATGCTATGATTGTGCGATTGAGTGATCACCCCGAAATTGACACTTAGAATAGTTGAGAGATTTGAGTGTTTGTTCCCCTTTCGAGAGGTGTTCGGCTTTGTTTTATTCTAGCATAAGGGATTTGTAAACTCATATTTTCCAGGTTTTGGGAGATATCCTTTTAGGAATCTATCTAATAAGGTCTACTTGAGGGCAAGTAGAGTTCAAGTGGGGGTATATTTGATAACATCAAATAGTCCTGAATATTAAGTGTCAATTTCCTCCGATAATGCTCGTTATTTATATCATTTATATGGATTTACGCTTGTTTTCCATTTTTTTCCACATTCAGGTAAATTACGAGCATTGGAGCTAAAGAGACGCGGAAATGGAAACATTACTAAAGATTTACCACATTATGCTTATTTTAAAGAAGTTACGGCGTAACTCGTCTCTCACATTACGCCGTAACTATTGCGTTACCCAGAAGTCCAACTTATCAAGACGTTACGGCGTAACTCTTCCAAAAGGTTACGACGTAACTCCATTAGGTCAAAAGAGGTTCCACGCCGCTCATACTTACGCCGTAACTGCTGCATCACTTACGACGTAACCGAGTTTATTGAAGACTACGGCGTAACCACTTATAAGGTTACGCCGTAACTAGCAGATCTAGTGCATTTACGAAGAAATAGAAGGTTACGGCATAACTCCTCTATTGGTTACGCCATAACCCAGACCTGGCCTATAAATACCCCATGAATTCCAACATTTCAAAGCATCCCATTCCACACACAACACTCTGAGAACGTGGGAAAAATCTCAAGGCATGTCTAGGGAAGCATACGGAGCTGTTTCCAAGGGAGAAGTCACACCATTACGATAAGCTTTAGTGTTTTATATTTCTTTTACTTTCAATTCATGTATTTCATACCTTTGAATATTGAATTGATGTGCATGATTAATATGAGCGGCTAAGCACCCTTTGGTGCTAGCCTAGTTATGATTCCTTAATTGTTTTGTTTGCGTTTACCTTTACTTCCGTACAATTATTTCTAAGTGTATGCATGCATAGTTCTTTGGTAGTCACCCTTGGTTCGGTAGTTTTGAATGGCAATAGAGGCCAATTGCCTAGGAGATATGACCAACTGACCCTAGGTGAGCGGACGGAGACGGGAAGGGTAAGATATGACCAACTGACGACCCTTTCTACTTGTGCGATTTGACCAACTGATCACCTATTGTTTGGATGAACTTAAGAATTGGGGGGTGTAGTGTCTAAGTTCCTAACGGCTGGGCACTCACTATTTAGAATCTAGCATGTAGCGGTACTTAATGACTCAGCTTAGGGGACCAGGAACAACAAGACTTATGACGGTGCGCCTGATTTCTCCTGTGGTGGCATCTTTGCTGATAGGTTAGGGCGAATTGACCTAATGTTGTCCTCTCGAATTTGACCCCACCTGAAGTAATTGGAAGTAGGTAGACGTAGACATAACTAGCTAGGAGGATTAACTAGGTTAGCACCACTATTCCTCTATTGATTTCCCTTTACCATTTATTTGCTTTTATATTCTGCATTAGTAGTTTAATTAATTAAATACCTATCGAAACCATTATAATTATGTGACAATTAGACTTAGTAATAATCCAACACACATAGCTCTTAGGACGACCTCGGCTTTACCATTTACTACACTACACACGACCGGGTACACTGCCCATTAGTGCATTAGGGTAGACCATAGGTATAGCGAGACACTATAAATATTAAGATCTGGTCAGTAAAACCTGCATCAGGTACATTAGGCGATAAGTAGTGGTATAGGCTTCCCGACTCGTAAAGAAAAAAAGATGCATTACTTAGATAACTGGAATATCGTTAAATTCATGTTATTAGTGCACATGCAATTGCAATGTGAAATATATGGTACTTCGGCTTATTTTTTGTGTTTCTTTTTGTTTGAGGTTTGTCATAAGACTGATGTTTATCTTATAAGTTCAGCGATGACTCTATACCCTTTGTTTAGATTTGTCATAAGACTACTGTTTAATTAAATGTGCCGGTTTTACATAGTTTGCTACAAGTTGTGCTTATATTAGTTTATAATGTTTCTTATGAACTTTCGATACTTAAAAGCATGAAAATACATATCAGGTTCACTCGACGAAGTATCTTAGAAGCATACAAAAATAGTTCGTATATCATAAGGAATGCAAAGTCTTGGAGTCAAGCATAAAATAAAGTGTATTATTCTCAAAAGAACGTCGGTCATGATAAGAAATATGCCGGTTACGTGATGATTGGGAAGATATACTATCTGAACAAACAAACGAAGTATGCCAGTTATATTAATATGTATGGCGGTCTTCATTTCAATTATGACTTTTGGCCCTAAGAAAATGTAGGAAGAACGCTGGTTTTATCTAGAAGTGCGGGCGTACTTCAGAAGCTTATCAGTCTCCAGCTTATTTAATCCACCCCATTTCTCTTCATTTGATACAACTAATCACAAAACAGATTAACTGAACCTTGTACCTATGAAAATAATCCACAAATCTCAGCCAATAACATCAATTGGAGTAGGATTCTTAGGGGTTTGATTTGTAGGAAAGTTATAAAATTTGGGTCTTCGAATATTTGGTACTAGTGACAGTGTGTAATCAATATATCTTATTCAAAGGTGTATGTCTTCTGTTTCATTTCATATTACTACTGAATTAATGTATGTTATGGCTATGTTAGGCTAAACTCCATGTGATTGCTTGGATATGTTAATATAATAAAGTTGTTTGATGATGCTATGATCTCTTATGATTTCTTATTTATGTTAAGAACCTACTGTGCTTGAAACTTGTTTTATTTGGATATCACTTTTGATTGTATGTACTAATTGGGATAGCTCGAAAGAACCACTTTGTATATTATAATTATCTAATCTTCCCTATGAGTTTTGATCAATTGGTTGGAGGAATCCACTCTGGTTAAGTGATACAATTAAGTTAATGTGTTTTAGTAATCTAGTAAACCTGTGAAAACAAGCTTGCTTGATAATTATGCATAAGTCTTGAATCAAACCGGTTAATTTGTGAAAATACCATTTTTACAAAAATATCTAATCGTGAATTATACTTAAGAACTTGTGAAAATGCCATATTTGGAAGCTCTGCAGTCAAAGCCCAAGTCAACAATTGAAGGCATACGGTGTATGAAACTCTGGCCATATGCCGTATTGATGATCTTATCCATGTCCAAGTATATCGATGATTTGAAGGTATACGACGTATTTAACTCTGACAATACGTCGTATTTAAAAGATACGCATAATATGCTTAGAATATGCTTTCTTCGTCAGCAATTAAGATATCCAGAATACGTCGTATTCCTTATGGAATACACCGTATTCTAACCCTAACAGACTATAAATACAAGCCCTATACGGGAGTTTTTGATATCATTCACTCACCACTCTCAACCACAACCGAATTTCACCATTCCAAGGCCCCAAGATCAGTCCCAATAGCTAGGAGATCAAGAAGAGAAGGTCTCGTATCATCAAATTAGGTTTAATCATTTGATTTGCATATCGATTTCATCATAGTTTCTATTTGTTCTTCGTTTGAATTATCTTCTTGTGCTTTTACGTACATTATGGGCTAATACCCTTGGGTGTAGCCATGTTTATGAATATTATATGATAGTTATTTTGTTTATTTAGATTTAATGTTTAGTATTATTTAGCTTATGTGTTTATCATTCAATACTTGCTTGTTTATATGCTTGAGTATTTTAAGTCTAGTTATCGCATGGACCAAGTTGGTACTAGATGTATATTATGAGAACACCTAAGTTAGCATAGTGCTCTTCTCGCATGGACCAAGTGGGGAAGGGTAGGTATCACATGGACCAAGCGGGTACCATAGATAAATTACATAGATTAGTTGACACGACTTAATGCATGCTTGTAGTCCAATAGGTGCATGGACCAAATGGCTTAGGAGATTACTTGTGTAGAGGCTAGATGCATGGACCAAGTGGTCTAGTCTAGGTTAGATAGGAGTATAGGGTGTTTTCTAGACCAAGGAGATACTTCCCATACATCCTGATGTTACCACTACTTTACAATTGAATCATTGCACTAATAGACGGATAACTAAAATGTAATAGGATTAACATGGCTGGCATTGTCTTCTCCTATTGATCTCAGCACACGTAGTTAATTAGTTTAGTTTAATTTTATTGTTTTGGTAGTTATAATTATCAAATCAATCTATCAAAAACCCCTTTAAACCTATAAAACTCACTAGGTTAAAACTAAGCGTACTATTCCTGAGATCGACCTCATACTTACCCCAATGGCTACATCTGATCGGTTACACTGCCCGTGAAAGTGTGTCTTTAAGGTATAAGTCCAGAAAAATATAAATTTAAAGTTGAATAAAATTACCTACAACAAAACACACATCACTAATCTAGTTCTCAATTGGGAAAAATGTCACTTCATGGTTAAAGAAGGAATTGTGCTTGGACACAAAGTGTCTAGAGCAGGACTGGGAGTTGACAAAGAAAAAATTAATCTTATAGCTAAAATTCTTCCCCTACTAATATCAAAGGAACTATAAGTTTTCTAGGTCACGCCGGAGTTTACCGACGATTTATTAAAGATTTCTCTAAAATAACTCTACCTTTAACCAAACTCCTTGAAAAGGACACTCCATTCGAATTCAATGACGGAGGTCATAACGCATTTGAAATATTGAAAGAATAACATACATGCACACCCATCATTGCAAGCCCAAACTAGAACCTTCCATTTGAGCTAATGTGTGATGCTAGGGACACTGCCGTGGGCGCAGTCCTTGGACCGCGAGATGGAAAATATTTTCACCTTATCTACTTTGCAAGTAAAACATTAAATGCAACTCAACAAACTACAAAGTCACAGAAAAGAACTAATGTTTCTTGTATTTGCATTTTATAAATTCAGAGCTTATCTCGTTTTATCCAAAACGATTGTCTACACTGATCACTCTGCATTGAAATATCTCTTTAAGAAGCAAAATGTTAAACCACATCTCAAACATTCGATATTGCTCTTGCAAGAATTCAATATTATGATTAAAGACCAAAAAGAGCCGAAAATGTTGCGGCCGACATTTATCCCGAATAAAAAATAATGCAGATAATGATCAAGAAATAGATATTGATGATAACTTTCCACACGAATTCTAATGGAAATAAAATAGAAAATGAACCATGGTTTGCTGACTTCGCAAATTATTTGGTTGGAAAAATAATACGGAAAGGAATGACATACCAACAGAAGAATAATTTCTTTTCAGACCTTAAAAATTTCTTCTGGGAAGAACCCCATCTTTTTAAAATGTGTCCCGACAGGATTATAAGAAGATGTGTGGCAGGACTTGAAACTTGAAAAATTCTAGATGGGTGTCATCATAGACCTACTGGTGGACACTATGGACCGTCGGCCACTGCTAGAAAAGTATTAGAATCTGGTTTTTATTGGCCAACAATATTCAAAGAAGCTCACACTTTAGTTCGCATGTGCGATGCTTGTCAAAAAACCAGAAACATATCAAAAAGGGATGAAATGCCCTTGAACAACATTCAAGTACGTGAAATATTTGATATTTGGAGAATAGATTTCGTGGGAGCTTTCCCGAAATCTCATAAGTTTGTATTAAAATTACTCGTGTCGACTATGTCTCAAAATGGGCAGAAGCCCAAGCTCTTCCAAAGAACGATGCAAGAGTCGTCCTCACTTTCTTAAAGAAACTATTTTGTCGCTTCGAAATCCAGACAACACTTATTAGCGACAAGGAACTCATTTTCTAATAATCTAATGGAAAAATCAATGAAGAAATATGGTTTAAACCATCGTTTCTCTACTTCATATCCCCCTCAAATGAGCGTTCAAGTAGAAAACACAAACAGAGCGTTAAAAAGAATTCTTGAAAAGACCGTAAAGGACAATCCATCTACCTGGTCATGAAAATTAGATGATGCTCTGTGGGCTTTTAGAACAGCTTACAAAACACCTACTGGAACCACACCATACAGACTCATATATGGCAAAACATGTCACCTGTCATTCAAAATTGAACATCGTTCGTATTGGGCACTAAAAAATTGTAATGACGATATAATTGCTGCTGGAGAAAAACGAATGTTTCAACTCCACGATCCGGATGAACTCCGTCTCTAAACATACAAAAAATCTCGGTTATACAAAGAAAGAACTAAAGTCTGGCACGATTGTAAACATCGAATACGTAAATATTATTCAAACAAGGGGACAAAGTTCTTTTGTTCCTCACAAAATATAAGTTCAAGCAACCAAAAATTTGATCAAGATGGCTTGATCCTTATATGATTAAACACGGTTATTCATCCGGATATGTTGAATTATATGGACGCGATGGCAAAACATTCATTGTTAATGGCCGACTAAAATTGTACCACGAAGAAGACATTTACAATGACAAAAGGGAAGAAAACACACCATTCTTTCCTAAAACATAATAGCGGAGGATGAGTCTTTAGAAATGATCAGGTAACATTCTAATTAATACCTTGCCGTTAAAAAAAAACATTCTAATTAATACATCATTTACTAGCTATATATTATTTTTCAAATGTCTACAATATTTTTGAAAAATAAACTACACATTTTTACTTGCACGTCTTCTTTAAAAAACTAGACATATACACCAAGGTTATAAATAGCGCGAGGCGTGGCGTGGCGGGATGACCAAGCCTCAGGCTTTTGCGGTTAAGGCGAAGCTTTTGCGTTTATAAGGCGTGGCATAAGTCGGCACAAAATTATGAAAATATTTATATATTCATATCATATTTCATATATATCGAGTTTACAAAAAGATGTGGCATAAGGCAGCGTGGCGGCATGACCAAGCCTCACGCCTTTGCGAGGCCTTGCGGGTCCTTTACGAGCCTTTTAGAACCATGATATACACATTTTTATTTACATGCTGTTTTCCTATTAAAAGAAAATCAAAACAAATATTTACATCATGCATGAAGTCCAAGTTTAAATCGTATAGGTAGAGTCCAAGTTGGCTTGGATTTTTTATTGCTAATAGTAAAAATAGAATTAATATTTGGTTCAAGATCATGCATATCAATTTCATAAACACCATTACGAGGAACAACATTAAAATAAGCAACATTATTTAAAGAAATTGAAATTCCATAACTTGTAAATGTATGAACATAACCATTATCAACCAAACGTGAAACTGAATAAACACCGTTAATTATAGAAAGTGCATAGTGACAATTTTCTAAAACAATAATTAAGCCCGAAGGAAAAACTAAGGAAAAACGTCTGATGGCCTCTACAACTGCACGCACTCCATTGCACGTACATATATAAAGCTCCATGCTTCAGCTTCTTCTCTTCTCTAAGTCTTTAAATAGTGTTACAAATATTAGTACTACATCCAGTGTCATACACCCAAGATTTATTATCGGGAAAAGAGAATAATTCTATAGTGAAGATACCTAAAGTATTGGCGGTAGAACTAGCTTACTTCTTCTTCTTTTGATACAACTCCATCAGATAAGTAGGACAATTCCTCTTCCAATGTCCCACCTCTTTGCAGTGATGGCAAGCTTAATCCTTAGCATGATGATATTTCTTAGCTGCGGGGGGGGGGGGGGGTCTTCTTAGGTTTGAGAGCATAAGCGAGTACCTTCTTATCCTTGCCCTTTCCCTTACCTTTACCCTTGCCTTTTTTTGCTTGCGGTTTCTTGTTGGGTTTCTGGATTCTACCACCTTGAATCGCAAGGACTTGTGGTGTAGCATCCTTCTTGGGTAAGCTTTTCTCATACTAAATAAGCATAGCATGAAGTTCATATATCGTCTTCCCTATGTTATGCATATTATAGTTGCGCACAAATCCTTCAAAGTCCTTAGAAAGGTGATTGAGGATCATGCCAACAGAAATAGCTTGGGGCAAAACATAGTTGAGGTATTCCAATTGATCCAAATAGCTCTTCATCTTAAGAACATATGATCTAACAGATTGCCCTTCCTCCTGTTTAATAGAATGAAAAGTCTGAATAACATGAAACAATTCCACACTAGCTTGTTTCTCAAAAATGTATTTCAGCTCATTCAACATGTCACAAGGGCTATAGTTTTTAAACTGCCTTTAAAGTTCGAGATTAATGCTACCGAGCATCAGAAATGCTACTTCTTTGTGATGATCATATTGAGCATTCCATGCTCTAGCTCCACATTAGGAGCATCAGGAGCAGTAATAGGGATGAGAGGCTGTTCCAGAACTTCAGATTTCTTTTCAACTCTCAGGACAATCCTAAGTTGATGAAACCAATCATTGAAGTTTGGTCCAGAAAGTTTTCCTCTTTCGAGCATCGACCTGAAAGCAGAATTGTTCATTTTCTATGCAGGATTCAGCTACAAAAGAGATTTAAAGTTCAAAAATTAGTATTTTCGATAATATTCCTTAAAAGAATATTAAATAACCACAGTTTAATCATATAAACCAATTAATTTTATTAAGGATAGGACACTAATTGACATATCACCATTATACAGTTGATCTGCTAGTAATGGTGCATTCAAGAAGGTAAGTGTCGAACAATAATTGCAAATCTTGTGCAATTCCTAGATCATTATGGGACTTACTAATGACATTAGTGGCAATCATGTAATGTCATGTAAGCATGTTTCATCCCATCTTATGCCTTAGGTTAAAGGTCTTACAAATTAATTCAATTAAGTCCTCTAATAAAGAACTGTAAATATTCCACCACCGTCTCACGATGAGTGGTAATTCACCTTGGATTGCAATATACCTACGTCTCACGTAGAGTAAAAGGAAATTGCAAGTGTTCTTACAATTGGATAGCATAGACTTAAGTTTTCAAAGGGTATATTTTATTTAGCAAATAACGTTTATATAAAATATGTACGAAGACGCATGCATACGTCTTCGTATCATAAGTTTTGATAAAAAAAACTTTACTCAACTAAGTTATTTTACTATTGTGCATGTCACTTAAATTTATATGCAAAACATGTAAATATAAAAATAATAACATAGCAGTTTTTAAATTGACGATTCAACATGATTTTAAAGTTAAAGTAATATACTTTTTATCGCGATATTGGTAAAACTAATTAAAGAAGACCTACCACTATATCGTACTACTTCATGAGTCAAAGACCCAAGTTCTTTTCATAATTCTCTCATATGTCGAAGCATGTAGTGGGGCGTGGGAAAAATGATGGTCAATCACCCTAAAAACGATTTTGCAAAAGCCATTCACTTGCAAGTTATATCCTGGTTGTTTCGAGTATATGTTCCACACCCTCAATGATTTGCAAGTCATTAGATGATGCAAAACACATCATCGATAAAAGATTGTAAGACTTTAATTTAGAAAACACATTAAAGTTTATTACACATTTTAAAGCAAGTTATATCCTAGTAGCTTCGAGTATATGTTTCACACCCTCAATAACTTGCTAGAACCATGTTTAAATAAACCATCTAGTTTCATAGTTATTATTCTTGTTTATTTTATTTTTCAAGAAACTCTTTACTTTTAGATGAGTCATAACTAAATAAAAAGCAAACAATAAACAATTAAGGTGCGCTTGGTTCAAACTAGGTAATGGGAAAGGGAAAGGTAAAGGGAATACTAAGGAAAGGGAAAGGGTAAGGAAACCGTTCCCCCCAAATTATTGAGTAATAGCCCATTACCAACTATTGGGTAATGGGTCATTGCATTAGAGCCAACCAAGCATTATTAATCATTATCTTTGCTATTACTTACCCCTCAATACCCTCAACCAAGCACACCCTAAAACTATCATAACATTTATCGTAACAATTAACAATTAATAACATGCAAACGGTAAGCTGATGATAACCTAATAAAAGCCAACTAAAGTCAATATGTATATACTTAAATAAGGATCCCACTCGGTTTTTGAGCTAGGTACCAAATGGACCACATACACCTATAAAATCGATAGCGTAAGCCATACAAAAGTATATACCACATAGCACACAAAAAGCTGTCATAAAATTTCAGTCGACTTCAGGCCCTAAGCAGACAAGGAAGGAGTCTTCTTCAACCTTAGCAGTAAACTTCGAAGTTGTAGCCCACTGAGACGTGGATCTACCATAAAAATATTAGATTTGTTTGACTTACAGAGAATTAACTACGAATTGTTTACTAATCAAACAATCCAAAACTAAAACAACTTAATTAATAACATATATATATATATATATATATATATATATATATATATATATATATATATATATATATATTGTTAGCCTTAATAGTTTTTATTAGAAGTGATGGTCATTCACGTTTAGGAACTTTGTAACGTGTGTTAGATATCGTCATAGAATAGTCAACGGGCTCGTGGATTGGGCTAAGCTAATTGGTTAGAAGTTAAGTTAAGCTAGCCTTATATCAATCCATGTCCAACCCAAGCCCAAACGAGCCCATGCCAAGCCCATTAGGGCGTCTACTACTTGTACTATATAAACCCCTCAAAGTCTCATTTGAGGGGTGTGCTTGAAAGTGTGTGTGTGTGTTTTCTTTGGAGCAATATAACATCTTATTGTTTTCATCTTTCTATCTTGTTCATACGCATAACATACACGATTCATATATCATTCAAGTCACCATCTTTCCTTTCTTAATCTTTCTTCTTTACGCATATTGTGTTTGTGGTTTAACGTGTTCATCTTGTGTTTTACGTGTTGGGTTTGTGATAAGGTTGATAGATTTAAGGTCCTACAATTGGTATCAATCGCCAAACGATGGTTTAGGAGTGTTTGGTTGAAGTTTTTTTGAGTAAGTGTTACGCGTAAGCTCTCGGTATCACAAAGTTTTCAAGCTTAAAACTTTACTTTTTGCACTAAAATCTTCAAGATTCTTATGGTTTGAGGTTCTTATAGTGTTAAAGAGTCTAGTTTTTAGAAAAAGTTTGAAGCTTTACGCGTTTTTCATCAGTTTTAAACTCGTGTGTATTCGTTGTTCATTTTTACGCATAAGCTTTCAAGGCACTTTGGGTGATTAATGTCAAAACTTTTGTGTTATTTGAGTGTTTTCAAGGCTTTGAGTGTATCTGAAATTGTTTGAAACGCTGGAAATTTTTTACGCGTAAAGGTCAAAAAGTCAAAACCCTATTTCTACGCATAACTTCTACGCATAAGCATTTGGTTACGAATCTTCGAGCATTAAAGGTTACTCAGTGCTTCCCTCACTTGGATAAGTGTGTGGAACACTTCGACTTGGGAAATCTCACTAGCTTGGAAAGTTAGAGAGATACGATTTGTGTTTTACGCGTAAGCTTGTTTTTACGCATAAGATTTCTATCTTACGCCTAAGCATTAATACTTACGAGTAAAATATTTTTTACGCCTAAGACTAACATCTTACGCGTAAGGATATTGTTACGCATATGAATTAATTTACGCGTAAGGTTACTTTCTACGCTTAAGGTTCAACTCTTACGCCTAAGCTACAACTCTTACGCCTAAGCAAACCATAGCTTACGCATAAGCTTAAGGACTACGAGTAAGATTTTAAGCAAAACTTCAAACGGCTATAACATTTGAACCGTAACTCCGTTTTCAGCGATCTACCCATCAAAACGACCGTGAGAACGAGGAGAATAGACCGTCGAATCAACTAAAGTTCATTTGGGTCAACCTTCAAGTCCTAAAAACGCTCCGAACAGAAGTTATTGAGGTTTTTAAGTTATAGAGCAAATTTTCACTACAACAACCGAGCTTAATCTTCTTCAAACACAACTCCTTTATCGTTGAATCGATCCTACATCAACTTTATCATATCATACCTTCATCAATGGCAACTCAACAAGACATTCATGCAGCCGGTGCCAAAAACCGTCCTCCTATGTTGGAAAAAGGTGGTTATCTTCAATGGACAAGTCGTATGCTTCGTTACATTAAGACCAAACCTAATGGAAAATTGATGATTCAATCCATTACGAATGGACCCTTCATGCCTCGACAAGTCCAAGACCCTGGAAATGCTGATGCAACGCCTCCCGTCCCACCATTTTTTCGTCTTCAAAAAGAATCGGAATACTCTGAAGAGGATCAGAAGCAAGTCGACGCAGATGACATGGCAATTCATATTGTCCAACTGGGTTTACCAAGAGACATCTTTGCTGCTGTAGACAGTTGTGAAACTGCTTTCGATATGTGGGAACGTGTTAGACGCCTTTGTCATGGAACTGAAATTGGTCAACAAGATACGGAAAACAAGCTGCTAACTGCTTGGGAGAAGTTTACATCCACTCCAGGAGAATCCATTGAATCCTACTATGGAAGGTTTTTTACTTTAATGAATGAGCTGATCAGAAACAAGTTGACACCCAGAACTATCGTGAGCAACATCAAGTTCTTGAACAATCTACCAGAAGAATGGGGACGATATGTCACTATTGTCAACCAAACAAAAGACTTACATCAAGTGAACTTTGATCAACTCAACGATTTTCTGAAACAAAACCAAAATGAAGTGAATGAAGTCAGGAAAGAAAGATTAGCAAAGAATCATGATCCATTGGCACTCATTGCAAAGACTCAAACTCCAGTGAATACACAACAACAAGCTTCATCATCCTCCACTAACAACAACTTGCAGCAATACATTCCACAACAACAAAACTATCCACCTGAACAACAACATTACCAGGAACAAGGAATCACTGTTCTTGAAATGGAACCAGAAGAAGCTTTGTCACAAGCATTTGCATTCTTGGGTAAAGCATTCAGAGGTCGCTATTCCACACCAACTAACAACAACCAAAGGATTTCATCAAACACTCGCAACAGGCAAATTGCACAGCCGGGTGTGAACATGGGTCATCAAGGACAAATGGTTGGAGTTATTGGGAATCAGCAGGGATATGCTACTGGATTTCGCATGGGTAATCAGGCGGTTCCGAATCAGGGTAATCAGTTGGGTCAGAATGTTGGAAATCAGATGGGTCAGAATGTTGGGAATAGAACAGTGGGTAATCAGAATGGGAATGTTGCAGCTCCAGTCGTTGGGAATTATGGAAATGTGAATCAGGGTAATCAGGTCAAGTGTTATAACTGTCAAGGATTGGGTCACATGGCAAGGAATTGTCCTACTAAGCCGAACAAGAAGACTGCTGACTATCTTCAGAAAGCTATGCTGTTAGCACGAAAGACAGAAGCAGGATTACAGTTGAGTGCTAAGGAAAATGATTTTTTCGCTATTATGGATGATTTGGAAGACCTAGAGGAAATCAATGCAAACTGCATCTTCATGGCAAATCTTCAGGAGACTAAGTATGACACTGATTCTGACGCACCTCCTGTCTATGTCGCCAATGCAGTATCTGAGGTACCAATCACTGATCCATGCTATAACAATGTCATATTTGATGTGTTTACTCATGACGAACAGCATTCTGTGACATCAGCACCTACTTATGATACATACCTGGACAATCCGAGTTGTAGCAATACTAACTCTGAAACTCCAGATGTGGATCCTAGTGGAGACTGTGTGGCACAAAATACTGAGACTGATGAGGAAACACGTGCTTATTTTGAATCATTAATCAATAACTGTGGCATTGAAATCGAGAAAGTTAGAACGGTCAATCGCGAAGTTAAGGCCGCGATTGCTAAATTGACCGCTGAGCTTGAGAGTTACAAGGAGAACGCAAAAGCCTTTGAATTTCATAAAAACAAAGAATCAGAATTAGAAATTGGTTATCGAAATTTGGTTTCTAAAGAACAACTATTGCAAATCAAGTATAACACACTTGATGTGAATTTGAACTTGAAAATTAAATCTTTAAACAAGGAAATTTCTGATTTAAATGACCAACTTTCTAAACAAAAAGAAATGTTTTCTAATCTTGAAAAAGAGAAGAAGCAGTTGATTACTGATTTTTCAAAACGAGAAGATTCTCTTCTTGATGAAATTCTTGATAAAAATGAAAAAATCCAAACTTTGGAAAATTTGCTTCTTAAAACGGGTCATTCTGCTCAAACAATCAAGATGCTTTCTAATCAAGTAAATCCGCGTTTCCATACTAATCATAGAATGGCACTTGGCAACGACCCTTCTTCGTTCCTCAAGAAAGCTCAGAAATCTCATAATGTGTTAAACAATGGAAATTCTTTACATGAACCAATTATTGTTCGTGATTCTCTTGAAACGTTAGAACTATCTGAGGAGAGTAGATCAAAAATGAAACAAAAGAATCCGGAAATCAAACCAATTGATTAGAACAAATGGAACAAAATTAATGGAATTACTTTTGTTAATCAAAAAGAAAAGTCAAAGTTTTCCATCACACCAAGTGTTTCAAACAAAGAGTCAACACCTGTTTCAAAATCTGTTTCAAAACCAGTTGTTGTCTCAAATTCTCTTTCGAACATTGAACAAATGTCTTCAAATAATCCTTTTAACACAAGTGATGCGAGAAGTATTTTAGAAAATGTTAAAACTAGAATTGCGGATCTTCAAGAAACTGTTAAAACTAAAACCAATATTACAACAAACATCTGGCTTAATAGTTTTGATAATGAAAATAAAAAGTATTTCGAAACTCAAATTGCCCCTTAGCTGAATGCCATTAGTGCAAGGGTAATTCATTTTGAACAAGCATTTTTGAAAGAAACAGTTGACTTTGTCAAGGACCATAAATCCCTGGTAAAACAAGCTAATGACTGTGTCGAACACATCAAATTTTTGGAAAATTTAAATGACTCTCTCTTCGAAAATGTTCTGACTACCGATATTATGTCTATTATTTTACAAACATATTCTGTTGAAGATCATGAAAGACTCCAGTTTGAGACCTCCAAAATTGTTTCAAAATATGAAAAAGCACTTGAGAAACTTGAAAAAGAAAATGTCTCATATTTTAAACAACTTGATCGAAAAACTCAGGAATGCAAGCATGACAAACTGTCGTATGAGTGTGCCTACAATGACATGAAAGCGAAAAATGATCTTTTGAGGGCTCAGCTGGAATGTCAAAAAGGAAAGGCAGTGGATACTAAGATTCCAAAACCATTGACTGAGGAGAAAGCAAATGTTCCCAAACCGGTTTTAAAACCGAAAATGTCTGTTTCAATGCCTCCTCCAAAAGTCAATGAGAAAAATGATTTATCAAAAGCAGTCACTCCACCTGCCTTGCCAAAACAAATTGTTGATAAAGGAAAAGCGGTTATCGAGAAACCAAAAGTTTTAGCTCCTGGCCTTTTTAAGATGAGTACCACTAATGCGTCTGCCTCCACATCTAAACCATATGGAACAAATGACATAAGTTTAGAAAAGCACTCCAAAGAGACTAGGAAAGTGATAACGCTACACGCGTCGTTCGGGGTCAAAGGAACTTCCTTTTCTTCGAGCAAGTTTTATAACACCCTAGGCAGTGAACCTAATCGTTGTAGTGTAGTAATTAGGGTAAGCCACGGGTATTGATATCGTTCTCTAGGGGAATATGAATGCTAGTAGGGAGTTACTACGCTAAGGTTAAGGTTGAGGAAGATTATTTTTTATCTTTTTATATTTTATGAAAATGGAAAGGTACGAATCTCGGGTATTGGATTTGGGGGGTTGGTATTTCTACCGATTACTCTACTATTATCTAATTATCTAAACTAAGGTTGTGGGAGTCTATGTCTAATTAATGTGTGCTCGTATGATAGTTTAAAGATGTGTTTACTTAGTTTGTATTACTCCTTAATTATCTCCTATTGATGGTTGAGTGTCACGTCTTATTCCTAGTTGCGTTGTGTTTCTAAAGTTGTAGGGTATGCGTTTCTCCCTAACTCTTTGAACTTACCAAAGGGTCTTGTCTACAAACCCACTAGAGATTATAGACTCCTACTCTAAGGCGCTCTTCGGATGGTTTAGCCTACAATCACTCAGGTAATTATACTCTAAGGTTCACAAAGATGAATCAAGCATTAAGTGCACAACGGATGACCTATCGCATTACTAGATCATAAATCAACTAAGATAAGAAACAACCAATCAATATTCAATAATTAAGTTTCATACTTCCTAAGCAAACACACAAATAAATTAGCCGGACATGGAGAACATGCAAGCATACACACAAATAATCAAAGACATAATTGAATTAATGAAGTAAAGACTTATCTTGGTGTAAGATAGGGTTAAAAACCCTAAAATACTGTACAAGACACCTTAGGTTCGGTTTTAGGTTTTTACTCCAAAGACTCTCCACACAAAGACTGAAAAATTCGGATTCTATATATAAGATTACAATTACGACGGCGTCACCTTATGTTTAGTGACGCCGTCGTGTCGCCGCCATTAGGGTTTCGTCTTGGCCACGTTAACCTTGCGACGGCGTCACCTTATGTCCGTGACGCCGTCCTCTTCAGCTTCTGACGTCGTCTGGATTGCATCTAGGCCGTCTGAGTAGCGACGGCCTACTCTTTCACCACTAGACGCCGTCTCTTGAAAATACGAGTTTTGGGTTCTGTCCCGTCACAATAATTCTGGGACGGCGTCGCAAATAGCACCTGACGCCGTCGCCTTCTACATTCAGCAACTGTGAATGCCTTGATTTCGACTTTGGCCATTTTCTTCATATATTCGCGCCTTTCCGTCCAAATAAGTGCCATTCCAGCATTTTGCCTTCACGAGACCTAAAAAGTGAAAAGGAACGATATTAAGCAATAACGGATACAAAAGTGATCAAATAAGGACTTAAACGACCCCTCAAAATGGTACCTTTTAAAACCTTATCAGAAAGCTGAAACCACCTCTCTTGATAAAAATGTGAATCCTAATGAGTGTGCCTTACCTTCTATAGGACTAGGAAGCACCTCTATGAGCATCAAACTAAAGCCTAAGAGCAATACAAGGAACAATAGAGTCTCGCTTGCCTCTAAGAGTAGTCGCTTGAATAAAGAGAAGAAAGTAGAAGAACACCCTAGGAATTTACCGGTTTGTAATAAGAAAGACATTTCATCTGAATGTAATGAACCCATGAAACTTGCTAAGTCTAATGAATGTGTTGAATCTCTTTGTTTAACTTGCAAGAAATCGTTAACTAATGTTCATGATGATTGTGCTTCTAAGAATGAGATTGTTAAGCTTGTTAAGAAGAATGTTCCCAAAAGAACTTATGCTAAACGAATAGGAAGACTAGTTGCGAGACTTAGGCTTTACACTACTGATAGGGAGCATAATGTTTACTTTAGGGATGACATTTGGAAACCCACGGGTAGAACTTTCACACTCCAGAATGGTAGAATGAGTGATGAACCTGTCTTACCAATCGATAACTTCTATGAGTATGATCAGGATTTTACCTCTAACCCAAAGGAACCAAAATCAAAACGGTTTCCAAAATCTTCTTCTTCTGTTATTGGCAGGTTATCGAAATATGTCTTTGGATCGTCGACTCGGGTTGCTCCAAGCACATGACCGGCATTCTGAAGCTGCTGATCAATTTCGTTTGGAAATTCATGGGAACCGTACGTTTCGGAAATGATCATGTAACAGCTATCATGGGTTATGGAGATCTACCTTTTGTAAATTATTTAATCACTCGGGTTTACTATGTCGAAGGGTTGGGACATAATTTGTTCTCAGTCGGGCCGTTCTGTGATGCAGATTTAGAGGTTGCTTTTAGAAAAAATGCTTGCTTCGTTAGAAACTTGAAAGCACTGATCTCTTAACAGGGAATCGTGATACAAACTTGTATGCTATCGACATTAACCAAATGGCCTCTTCATCACCAATATGTCTTATGACACGAGCATCTGGAACAAAGTCCTGGTTGTGGCACAGACGGTTATCCCATCTCAATTTCGACACCATCAACAAACTGGCCAAAGACAACATTGTCAATGGACTTCCAAAGTTCAAATACACCAATGATCACTTATGTCCATCATACGAACAAGGAAAAATCAAAAGAGCATCATATAAACCCAAATCCATACCTAGTTCGGAAGCAAGGTTGCATATGTTGCACATGGACTTATGTGGCCCAATGAGAGTTGAAAGCATTAATGGGAAAAAGTATATTCTTGTTATCGTCGATGATTATTCAAGATATACATGGGTTAGGTTTTTGAGATCAAAAGACGAAGCACCAGGCATCATCATCACCTTTCTGAAGCGTATTCAAGTACTTCTTCAATCTCCAGTAAGGGTTGTAAGAACAGACAACGGCACACAGAATTCACTAATCAGGAGTTAAGAACTTATTTTGAAGATGTTGGAATCACACATCAGACATTAGTTGTTAGAACTCCACAGCAGAATGAGGTAGTTGAAAGAAGAAATCGTACTCTTGTGGAAGCTGCTCGCACAATGCTAATCTATTCTAGTGCACCGTTATTTCTATGGGCTGATATTGTTGCCACTGCTTGTTTCACTCAGAACCGATCCCTAATCCATCCAAGATTCAATAAAACCCCATATGAAATAGTGAACAACAGAAAACCTGATATCTCTTACTTTCACGTGTTTGGCGCTTTGTGCTATCCGACAAACGACAGAGAAGATCTAGGTAAACTGAAAGCTAAAGGTGATATCGGAATCTTCATTGGATATTCAGATAGCTCGAGGGCATTCAGGGTGTATAACAGGAGAACTAGAAGGATCATGGAGACGATGAATGTGAATTTTGATGAACTTTCAAAAATGGCTTCTGAGAGACTCACTCTAGAACCCGCACCAAACCCGCAGACTTCTGGACACATCAGTTCAGGACTCGTACATCAAAGAGCTCCATCAACTTTTAATGACACACCTCATGAACAAGAATGGGAGAAATTCTTTGAGTTAATGTTCGATGAATACTATGGTGGAACTTCGAAAAATGCATCAAACCATCATTCCGTTGTACCCGCTCAAAATCATCTACCACCGCCACCAACAGAAGATGCATCTACAACGGTTGAAACCAATGCACCAACTCCATCAACATCATCTACATCTACTCCAGCAACTCTAATTCTTCAAACAGTCTTACCAGCAGTTGATGAGCAAATTCAAAACATATCATTTCAAGAAGAACCTACTCAAAACCAGAACGATGCAACGTTAGATGAAGACTTATTTGAAAACCCGTTTGCTACGGAATCAGCTGAATTATCTTCAAGCTTACGAGAACCATCTAACTCGCACTCGTATAATCTACGATATCCTTCTACTCTGAAATGGACAAAAGACCACCCAATTGAACAAGTTATTGGTGAACCTTCAAGGCTAATTCAGACGAGACGCCAACTTGCCACCGATTGCGACTTATGCATTTACCTTTGCTCAATTAGCAATATTGAACCGAAGAACATTCGGGAGGCAATGGTAGAACCCGCATGGATAGAAGCGATGCAGGAGGAACTTCTCCAATACCGTCTACATGACTCTTGGGATATGGTTCCAAGACCAATTGACATTCGCGTCATTGATCTCAAATGGTTATGGAAGAAAAAAAGGGATGAAGAGATGACTGTAATTCGCAACAAAGCTTGTCTCGTGGCCAAAGGATATAGACAGGAAGAAGGAATAGAATTTGAAGAGTCATTCGCGCCGGTAGCTAGACTTGAGGCAGTCAGAATTTTCTTAGCCTATGCACCTCACAAAAACATCACGGTTTATCAGATGGACATTAAGACCGCGTTCTTGAATGGAACTCTGAAAGAAGATGTGTACGTGAGTCAGCCAGAAGGATTCATAGAAATGGAACATCCAGACTACGTCTACAAACTCAAAAAGGCAATCTATGGATTAAAGCAAGCTCCGAGAGCGTGGTATGACGAACTGTATTCTTTCCTTATTCTAAATAATTTCACCAAAGGAACGGTCGATCCTACCTTGTTTACACAAAAATGCAAAAACGACATTTTGATTGTTCAGATTTACGTGGACGAAATCATTTTTGGGTCCAACAATCCGAATCTTTCAAAACATTTTGAAAATCTCATGAAAAGCAAATTTGAAATGTCCATGATGGGGGAACTAAAATTCTTTCTTGGTTTACAAATACATCAATCCCCACGTGGAATTTTTATTAATCAAGCGAAATATACAACTGAGATTTTGAAAAATCATGGTATGGATAATTGTGACTCTGTCGGAACACCAATGGTAACTTCACCAAAAATTGGAGCCGATTTGTTTGGGAAACCTATTGATCCGAAGAAATATCGGAGCATGATTGGTTCTCTCATGTACCTCACTGCTAGTCGACCCGATATTCATTTTGCTGTTTGCTTATTAGCACGGTTACAGGCTAAGCCTACCGAACTGCACCTCAAAGAGGTTAAAAGGATCTTTCGGTACCTGAAGACATCCATTCACAAGGGTATTTGGTATCCGAAGGAATCCGGATTTGATCTAATTTCCTTTTCAGATGCGGACCACGCAGGTGACCAAGTTACAGCAAAAAGTACATCAGGAGGAGCACAATTTTTGGGTGAAAAGTTAGTAAGCTGGTCTTCAAAGAAACAAGATTGCACTGCACTTTCAACCGCTGAAGCTGAGTATGTGTCTCTATCTGCGTGTGTGCTCAAGTTCTATGGATGAGAACACAACTCACAGATTATGGCTTTACTTTCGATAAAATACCTATGTATTGTGACTCGAAAAGTGCCATAGCCATATCATGCAATCCTGTTCATCACTCAAAGACTAAGCATATCAAAGTCCGCTATCACTTCATAAAAGAACATGTGGAAGAAGGTACTGTTGAATTATTTTTCGTGAAGACTGATTACCAACTAGCCGATATATTTACTAAAGCCCTTCCAAAAGAAAGGTTTGACGATTTAGTTCGACGAATTGGAATGCGAAGCCTAACCCCTGAGGAGTTAGAACGTCTTCTCGAATCTTCTTGAAAATGATTTTCCAAAGAGCTTCGCTGTAAATATTTTTGAAAAACAAAATACAAAATTTGAAAAACCAACAAAAGCAAAATATAAAAATATAAAATCTTTCAAAAATACAAAAACATTAAAAAATCAAAAATCCAAAAATATTCTTCTCACGACATGTCTCTTGTATAATCGATATTTTGTACGTTTCTAGAAATATCATTCAACAATGATACGGGCATGTACAGATGCTTGAGCGAGAGTTCTTTAATGTTTTCTAAAACATGTCGTTTCTCAAATTTCTTCAAAAATGGCTTTCGTATACTTCTGTACGAAACCCGGACAAAAATGATGACTTTTGATTATTTTCAAATCAAAACTCGTTTTTTTAAAGAAAAAATCAAGTGTACGCTTCAGTACACTACATTTAAAACTGGTGAGAAATCATCATCATCTTGAGCACCTTTCAAGATTGTTCAAAAAGATTTTCTAAATCTTTCAAAATATTTTGTGCTCAAGATAACTCCCTCTAAAACCATTTAATTGATTATGCTTTATTAAATGGGGAGTATAAAACTAAAATGTTCCAAATTCATGCTTAAATCAAATCCGTTTGTCTCCCCAAAAGATTCTAAAATGTTGTTTAATCCGTTGATATCAAAAATATCACGTATATGCTATTTTTGAGGGGGAGGAGACGTGATTAAAATGTGATCAAAAAGTTTAATGTTCGTTGTTTGAATCTCAAAATGAGCTCGACTCAGTTAAACAAATGAATTGACGAGGAATAATGTACCATCTCGAGAAACTTTCTATGAACTTGACCAGGACGGGTAATAATTTCAAGCTAGTTCTCTAGTGATGTAAACGTGTCTCGAATTGGTCTAGCTCATTTAAAGTCGATCAATTCAAAAAAGTGCGAACTCTACCCTCTATGTGCAGATTTCTGTCAAAACATATAAGCACATGTGAAGGGGGAGTGTTTCTGAAAATATAAAACTCTCAGAATGTTTCAAACATGTTTTCAATCATAAACACTTTGAGAGATTTTCATAAAATGGTTTTATGGCAACAATAGGACAGTCATGGAGTTATAAGGTGACTAAGGATAGGAAATCCGTCCTATGATCTGCCAGAGCCGGAGGGATCTACCCAAGGACATCACAAACAGTTTAGAACTAGAAGTCCTTAGGTATGATTGAAAAAAGGAGTAATGTGAGAAAGGAGAAAGAAGGGGTTGAAGAATTAAAAAGAAATATAATGAAAAAGGGTGAAAAGAAATAGCCCTCCATAATCAACCTTAGGGCAGAAACCGGGTTCAATACATATGCTACTGGTTGTCACTTAGATGACTCCGGTATTGAAGACAAAGACGTCATGGACCCAGTGACGCACTGCACTAAACCTTCTAGTTACTCAATTCCTCTTAAAAGGATTTGTTTCATTCTCACTGGGAACCCTACATAATCTATCTACTTTCTCTTAGAGATCGTTGATATTGAAGATGGAGACCCTCTCCCTAGTCTCCGCTCAGGAAAACCAAAATTCACTAATTGAGTCTAGAGCCACGAGATTCATCAAAAGATCTCATAGGACCACTTGACATGACATCGCTTGTTGTTCATCAATAAGGGAACAAGTGATATATTCTAGAGTCCTACGCAGATCTTAGCAATCTGCCAGAATATTTATGAGAAGTTTCACATCTGTGATCTTCAGTGATTGAATGGAAACTCCTGCCAGGGTCAACATCAAGCAGCCCTGACAGCAGGTCACTTCGGTAACTCCCCGTGGATTACGCTTAGTGTGTCTCAAACGGTCTACAGTCGTGGAGTGATGCTTCGGTGTACTTCAGCGACTCATCTGAATTGTAGATGTACTTCGGTATATCGCGTTATCTCACTTGTGGGACTCCAGTTCAAGAACGGCCCTTGTAAGAATTAGAGATGTGTTTTCACACTATGCTGTTAACACCCTCAAAATTCAAACCTGTAAGTGCCAGAATCCGCTTATTACTAACCTGTTTTTATGTTTTCTTCTTATGGAAGCTCTGGAGTGGATTGATCGTGCAGATTCTCCACATGCTCATACCAACAACACATGAAAGTTCTCATCAAAATCAAAGGCAACACAAAGTTAAAGATGATTCTTCGTCAATATCAAAGAATCTACAAAGTTTAAAGACTCGAGAACTACATCGCTGGTAATTAAAAGTCAAATAGAAGTGTGTGCATGGTGGAGAATGACGTGGAGACACCTAACCAACGAAGTTGACAACGACAGACAACACCATTGACTGATCACAAAGCATGGAGGAACAAAGAATCAAGACTATTCTATATCTTCACACAAAGTTCAAGCTCGAGAAAAGTAAAGACCTAATCAAGTGGAGCATCTTTTGAATGGCCACCCCTTAGGGGGAGATTGTTAGCCTTAATAGTTTTTATTAGAAGTGATGGTCATTCACGTTTAGGAACTTTGTAACGTGTGTTAGATATCGTGATAGAATAGTCAACGGGCTCGTGGACTGGGCTAAGCTAATTGGTTAGAAGTTAAGTTAAGCTAGCCTTATATCAATCCATGTCCAACCCAAGCCCAAACGAGCCCATGCCAAGCCCATTAGGGCGTCTACTACTTGTACTATATAAACCCCTCAAAGTCTCATTTGAGGGGTGTGCTTGAAAGTGTGTGTGTGTGTTTTCTTTGGAGCAATATAACATATTATTGTTTTCATCTTTCTATCTTGTTCATACGCATAACATACACGATTCATATATCATTCAAGTCACCATCTTTCCTTTCTTAATCTTTCTTCTTTACGCATATTGTGTTCGTGGTTTAACGTGTTCATCTTGTGTTCTACGTGTTGGGTTTGTGATAAGGTTGATAGATTTAAGGTCCTATATATATATATATATATATATATATATATATATATATATATATATATATATATATATATATATATATATATATATATATATATATATATATATATATATATATATATATATATATATATATATATATATATAAGGTTAAAATGGTCGGATTTGCATGTAAAATAATTAACACTTAATCAAGAATTATATATCTCATAGCAAGAACCATTATCCATGACAGAACATGCATGTTTTCATCATAGATATCAGATTAAACAATTAATCATGGAAAACAAGATCAAATAACGTCATGTTAAACAGATAATCATAGGTTATAAACATGTAAAATTGCATACTTCTTAGGTTTTCGTTCTACCAATTTTAAAGATTATCATGATCCAATCTTTTTTATAATAAAAATCGCACAAAAGGCTTATAAAATTCAAGAACAATAAAAACCATGCAAACAATTGACTAAAGATCCAATTTTACGTTTTTAGGTAATATACTACACTATTTAACGACTCGTGATGCCACTGTTGGAGTTTAAGCACTTTTACAAGTAATATAAACAATTAATAACACGAGTCACGCAACAGGAGACTAGATCAAATAGTGCAAGTGAATTAACCTAAACGATTTTACCTTTTTTTACCTTTACGTGTGTTGGATCGGATCACGAACAGAAACCAAGAACCCTAACTAAGGGTTTAAAGTGAATCTACTAAAACCAAAAACCACCAAGAATCAAAGATTTGATTCTTTTGTGTTTTCACACACACGTTCTAATAGCGATTCAATTAGAATGCTAGTTCTTGTTAAACAATAAGCAAGCAAAATTGATCTATGAAAACCAAAACTGAAACCTTGCCTAATTGGGGTGTTCGATCGGATTCAAGAAGAAAGGAGGAGAGAAGAAGAAAAACTTGCTTAGGGTTTACAAGATGTGTCAAATAATGAACCAAGAGGTTCATTATATAGTTACACAAAACTTAGAGTCAAGCAAACAACTCCCACGTCTTTGGGGGTGCTTATTCGGCCGATTTTGGGGAGGGGAAGGTTCTAGAGACTTTTCATTCTCCCAATACTACAACTGAGTCCTTTGTCTTTCGTCTAATGACCGTTATGTTAAGTAACTTTTAGATTAACGGCCGTTACAACTTACTGTTTAAATGATAATTAATATAATACCATATATATTTATTAATTACATTATATAAATTGAATCTTAAGTGCGATCTCATAAACTCATGTATTTTCCGGACATACAATATTCATATTCCAACAAGTAGTATGTATAGTCAATCAATCTCGAGACATGCATTTATTCTTTGGCGACCGAAATTTAAAACTCGAGACAAATACACTAAATTGCAAAGATATATTCTCACTCTCAATTATTCTTTGCTTGTTCTTTCTCTAAACAGGTCTCGATCAAATTCAAAAAAACTTGTGAATATGAAGAATGCAACAGAAGACTGGAATGACATCATAGGCCGTTCCTAAACAAGACCAAAGACAAAATCGGTTTGGAGCATGATCATTCGTTTGATTATTGCTGACATAGTCTACTATATATCGCAAGAACGAAATCTACGCTTGCATAACTATGCCCAAGATCAGAAGCGGAGGTGTATACATCATATATCAAGAGGTTCGACTAAAGTTTATGAGCCTCACGCTTAAAGCCTTAAACCATCAGCTAAAATTACAAAATTAGTTGAATTATGGAATCTCCCGATGAATAGCTCAAGCGTGCAGCATGAAGACAATGAGACACTCGAATAACTTTTTTCAAAACCTATAGAGTTTAGAGTTCTTAGTCATTGTCATTGTATTTGTATAACTTTGTTTGTGATATTAATTATGTGGTATGGTGAATGTTTCAACCAATTTTGTTTATGTGTTTTTTTGGTTTATCTAGCGATGGTCTTCGGGCCTGCATGTCCCGCTAGAGAGAACATGCCGGGTGAGAGTCTCATCGTTAGGTGTATAACATTTTGTGATTAATTAAATTTACCGGAGGCGCCGCCCTCCTTACGTAAATGGTCCGGGTACTAGATTGTAAAGACTGGTCCGGCCCATGGTTAAACCGTGCTAAGCCCCAAGCCTAAAAAAAGGCATAACAAACCTTGAAAGTCGCATTAAAAAAAAAAAAAAAAAAAAAAAAAAACTTGAAGCCCACAAAGTCTTTGATGAAATATATATATATGATATGTTACAAGCTTGTACAAAGTGTTGTACGGTGTGCTATACAGCTTGTACAAAGTGGTGTAACTATCAAATAAAATGGTGTGGGTATCAACACCCTTGTTTTGGACATTGAAAAATTTGTAACATAGAATCAATGAAACTACTTGATCTGTTACAAGCAGAAAAAAGAAATTTCCGGACCGGACCACTCAGACAGAAAAATTGCCTACTATTTCTTTTAAGGGCCAGACTAAGCCTGGATCGGGAGTTTTGGGGCCGGGCATTTTTACCCATGGCAAAGACAAACTCATGGTAGGCACTCTTATGACCGATCGTGAAACAACCATCATACTATCGTCTGTTAACAGTCGCTTAGTCTTTTTGCATTTACTAAGTTGGCATTCATTTTTCCACACTAAAATGTTTGTGTGTTCAATTAGTTTTTTTCATGTTCACAGTTTTGTGTCTCAATTTCCGTGATTTTGAAATCCAGTATTTAAGTTATTTGACTAGAAAGTGCGCACTTGCCTTAACTTGACTACACTGCTAATTATAAACAATCTTCCGAGATGCAATTCCATAGAAGCCTGGTGAAACATGTGTTCTGCTAACTGACTTTTACATATAAAAGCATAAAGCTGGTGTGATTAAATTCCTGTTTCGTATTTGAAATGAAAACTAAAAGTTTACAACCTTTTTATGGGTCAACTTCAACCCATGTCAAGATATGATTATTTTGCTTGAAAGAAAGGCTGTTACAATGTCGCATTCTTTGTCAATTGGAATACAAGTTGTTAAGGCCCCTGTTTGTTTGAATGTATGCCTTCACAACTTATCCAGTATAGCCCTACAATATTCATTATTAATTAGAGCATGTCTTGTGTAGCAAAAAATTTGATTGGTCAACAAATCTGCCCATTCAATATTGTCTTGATTAACAAGACTAACAGTTGAAATCAAAATATGCATTTCTTTTTTATGTTGGCTTTTTGCGAGTTAATAGACAAACATGTTAGCAAATTTTGTGAAAATGTTCGTCTAACTTACTGAACTTTACTTTTGTTTATCTAAGTTATTACTAAACTTTGCGAATTGTTCATTAGTTACTTTGAAGATTGGCTAACGGGTGTTAACCGGTTGACTATTGTCACTTCAGTAGATAAAGGGGTTAATGTACAAATATTTTCCCAAACTTTGTTAAATGTTCACCTAAGTTACTAGCATTTATGTTTTGGTCAACTAAGTTACTGGACGTTGAAAAGTGTTCACTTCAGTTGCAAATGATATTTATGTAGCATGGTCGATTGTTACAATATGATGTACTATAAGTATAAAGAATATGTATGTTAATAAACATTATGTTCGCAAACAAAGTTGTTACTTTTGTTTGCTAATAAGCTCACTGGTTAATATACATTTATCGTGCTTTCGTTTTGATTTAGTATATTTAACTTTTGTTTGCTAATAAGTTGTTACTTTTGTTTGCTATAAAATATATATAAATTGGTGTTTGAATTTATTTTTTTTATTTTTTTATTTTCTTTTAATTTTTTTTCAATTGAAAATAAATGTAAATACAAATAAAAAATAGAGTAAATTACACCGTTCGTCTTTGTGGTTTGCGTTGACCGCAGGGTTTCGTCCTTTGACCAAAAAAGTTGCACCGTTCGTCCTTAAGTGTGAAACGTTATGCACCGTTCGTCCTTTGACCAAACGACGTTAAGTTTGACCGTTAAAAACCCATCATGTGACTTGCACACGAGGGTAAATTCGTCATTTCAACACCATAAGGACGAACGGTGCAAGGACGAACGGCGTAGTTTACTCTAATTTGTTGGTTTAACTCGAGTCTCATCTCGTGCCATTCAGGCACGACTCGACTTGAGTTGGAACTCGACACCAATTGCACCCACTTGGGGTCTAGGGTTGCATGAGTCAAACAAGGCCAGCAACCACTTACACTCCGCGAGGGGAATAACCTTAGCCGAGGCAACAACCAAACAAAACTAATACCTCGAGTGAGGTTTCAAATCTTAGACGAGCTAACAAACTCGAATACAACATGAGATAGCAATAGCATCCGCTAAGCGGGGTGTCGTTTAGAATTTAAGCCGAATGTACGAAATCTTAATAAGCTAATATTTCGGCTGATTACTTATTGGTTACAAACCAATTTTTACAGTTTATATCCTGGTCCTTTTTACCACTTATGCGCAACAACAACAACAACAACAACAACAACAACAACAACAATAACTTGTAATTCCATATTCCTTACGATCGGTAAAAAATATATATATATATATATATATATATATATATATATAGATTTGCGTTCTTGTGGTGACCGACCTTAATGTAAAAACAATAGAACCAATAATTAATCGACAAGTGGAATTTCAGAATTTATTAAAAAGGAAAAATGTAAACATTATAAAAGGGCATTTAGGTAATCTAAGATTCCTTAATTTACTCCATCTTCAGTTCTTCACATAAACCTAAAAAAAACTGCAGTCACTTTTTTATATCATTCATATCACTTGAATGCCACATTAAAAATCAAACTTTATCTTTTTCAATACCACATAAACCTAAACGAAAACTTCCATCTATCTACAACTATTGATTCTCGTTCGCCCGTGACGAACCACAATCATCTCCGTCTTTATCAGATTCGCCAGCCATAACTATTGTTTATAAATGAAATTTTATAATAATTGTTTGGGTTGGGTATGATTCGGTCTTCATCAGCAGACTTATATAATTTGGTTTTTGTGTAATTCATTTGTAGATATTAGCGTTGGCGAATGTGTACCATTATTTATCACTTGTTGAATATGAGTAGGTGTATTAACAATTGATTTTTATATTTTTTTTGTATCACTATTTTCTTTGTATCACTAATTCGAGCATGTACTTGTGCCAAAAATCGTTAATGACTTGTGTGGTTTTTTAGATATGTCCGTTTTTTTCTTGCCCATTGTTATGCTCTTTACATTCCGGTTACGTTTCGAGTTCAAAACAATTTTTAGATCGGGTTTTTGGATAGCTTTTTCTATGTTTTAATTGTGATACTTTGTAGTTGATGTATCGGTGTTAACATCTTTTTATTTGGTTTTTTCTCTAGCTACTGAAAGTGTAGTAAATGGCTAAATGTATAGCATCTATTTATTCGAAATAAGTATGCAAGTTTGAGAAACAGTGCTTACTATGACTTGATTTTCGGTAAGAAAAAAATGTCATGATAATTAGTGTTTCACTACAAATATATTAAAAAACTTTGTGTATCACTAAATATGTGTTAAAGAAATTTGTATGATAAACATAATGTGTCACTATAAATGTATTAAAGTTTTGTAGCGTGTCATTAAAAATGTACTAAAATTTTAGTGAATCACTATAAATGTATAAAAAAGATTAGTGTCACTACATATATATTAAAATTTTAGTTTCTCACTATATATATATGTATCAAGAAATTTAGTGTCACAATACAAATGTGTCAAAGAAACTAGCGTGTCACTATATATGTATCAAGATATTTATGTATATATGTATCAAAATAATTGATGTGTCACTATATATGTATCAAAAATTAATGTATCACTATAAATTTAGTGTGTTATAATTAAAGTATAAAAATATTAATGAAATTAATTTAATATGATCGATCAGTAAGTTTAAAATATTAATGAAATTAATTTAATATGATCGATCAGTAAGTTTACTAGTAGCTTACAATTTATAATTATTTTAATGGCCACAAGGACAATATAAGTTCGAGTTTATCATGGCTACAATATTTAATTGTTAGAACATGATCATTTAGTTAAATAAAAAAAAAAATACTCGTATAACATGATAATATCAACTTTTCAATGAAATACTGAATTGTGGGGCTAGATATGCGGATGCTAAGTTGACTTGAAAGTAACAGTAATTTGATTTTTAACATGCTACATAATGCCACTACTTTTTAAGTTTATTACAATTATGCCATTGAATTATTTTCTAATAAGTAACATCATCATTGATACATCCAACGGTCTAGATTGGTTCCTATTGTTTCTATCTTAAGAGTGGTCACCACAAGAACGCCACCCTATATATATATATATATATATATATATATATATATATATATATATATATATATATATATATATATTGATGACTTTAACAAACTGTTAACATATCAAAAATTAATTCAAGAGTCCTTACAAGAATATGATGCCGAATGGGGTGGGATGAACCGAACCAGGAAAAATTCTAAATTGGACTCGAATCACTTGAAATTGATGAAATTGAAACTTGTATTACACTTCTAACACTTCAATTTACAAAACCCCTCTATCAATTTGAGAAGACCCTAATTTATATGAACCCTAATTTTAGTGATTGTGTGTGAAAAAGGTGAAGAAAACCTGTAAATAATTGATCCTATCTATAGATGAACAAGGAGAAAGCTTGAAATCTTCTTTCTTGGTTCTTGAATTGATGTACTCCTTTTTCTTGTTGTTGTCATTATCATCTTTTTGCTTGAAGAAGAGAAGAGGTCAAGTATAGATGGTGATAGGGGTGACTTCTTTCTTGGCTTGTTACTGATGAGAAGAGGTCAAGTATAGATGGGGATAGGGGTGACTTTTTGCTTGAAGAAGAAAGAGTTCATTCTTGTGTTTGTGTTCCCTGTTTGTGTCGACCAGAAGAAGAGGGAAGGGGGACATATAGGGTAGGCTAGATGAAATGACATTTTTACCCTCATGTGCAAGTCACATGATGTGTTTTTAACGGTCAAACTTAACGTCGTTTGGTCAAAGGACGAACGGTGCATAACGTTTCACACTTAAGGACTGACGGTGCAATTTTTTTGGTCAAAGGACGAAACCCTGCGGTCAACGCAAACCACAAGGACGAACGGTGTAATTTACTCTAAAAAATAAAAGACAAAGAAGAAAATGAGGATATTTTTGTCATTTCAATTGGCTACGTCTTCATCCTTTACCGTTTGTAAGGTTACAACATGTATAGCAAAGTTTAATAACATGTATAAACAGGTACAAAAGTTGAATAATCTAGATCAGTAATTTAAGTGAACTTTTTGAAAAATTCAGTAACGTATGTATAAATTATTCTTCACCCGCTTTTTGGCATATTTAACTATCTATTATTTGCCTAAAATAGCCTCTAGAGCTGGTACGTCTTCCCGTTTTTTAATGTTTATGGTTAGAAGACCATAATTTATAAGTGCAAGCTAGAATCTTACCACAAATAGCATATGTCTAACTTTGTATGTTATATTTGTCTTTTTGACATGTTTCATTGTAATATAACTCATTTTCAGGAACAACATCTACTATCAGAATTTTTAATCTAGATCAATCCGACCCAAAAAGTATATTGCAAAAAAGTAAAATCTTAACGATGATGACACCGATTAATGCAAGAAAATGCTAATTAGTCTTAAGTCAATTAGTACTCATACTAGAACAAGAATTAACAAATGAGTACAAGTCAAAATCAGATAAACTGACTTTAACACCACTCCATTCCACATTTGGTCCACTACAGTAGGTAAATATGTGTTCTATACATTTATACATACATACTGTATATTGCATTATGCATACATCCCTATAAATACCACCACTCTTCAATGTTCTAACCATCATTCCAGTTACAACAAATTAAAAGCAACCAACATGGGTGTATCATCAACTTCCTTGGCTGCTGTTCTCTTTGTCTCATGTTTTATTTACATGCACCTTGAAGTTGCAATGGCACAAAATGCCGCTACGGGCATTACGCGACACTATAAGTTTGACGTAAGTTAAAGACTGGCTATAGATTTTTAATTTTCGGTACATGTGCTTTATTGAAATTTTTTTGTGTTTATAGATACGGATGCAAAATGTTACGAGGTTGTGTCAAACAAAAAGCATAATAACTGTCAACGGACAATTTCCGGGCCCGAGGATTATCGTTAGGGAAGGTGACCGATTGGTGATAAAAGTGGTTAATCATGTCCCAAATAATATTACAATCCATTGGTACGTGTTTATTTCCTAGCTATCTAACAAGTTGGCAAATGTAAACGTAGTTCAAATTGCTAATGACATGATGGTTAAATAATGTTGTTGAGGGCAGGCATGGAGTTCGACAACTTCAAAGTGGATGGGCTGACGGGCCAGCATACATAACACAATGCCCGATTCAAACGGGCCAATCGTATGTTTACAACTTTACCATTATCGGGCAAACAGGAACACTTTGGTATCATGCACATGTTTCGTGGATCAGGTCAACCCTCTATGGCCCGATTGTCATACTCCCTAGGCTCAACACTACTTACCCTTTTGTGAAACCTTACAAGGAAGTCCCGATTATATTTGGTATTAACGGAACCCTATTATAATAAACTTTGGGCCAAAGGTTGTTTTCATATGCTAAACATCCTCTTTGATTAATAGGAGAATGGTGGTACAATGATACCGAAGCTGTGATCAACCAGGCCCTTCAGACAGGAGCTGGCCCGAATAATTCCGATGCTTATACCATTAACGGCCTACCTGGCCCGTTATACAATTGTTCTTCACCAAAGGGTAACTAGCTTTAGTTAATTTATATAATCATATTCATTATAGCATTTTGATTCCTTGTGCGCGGGCTAATAACATTTATCTACATGCAGAAACTTTCCGCCTTATGGTGAAGCCCGGGAAGACATACCTCCTTCGATTGATCAATGCTGCCGTCAATGATGAACTGTTTTTCAAAATTACAAATCATACGTTTACAATTGTTGATGCTGATGCAAGCTACGTAAAGCCCTTTGAAACGGATACAATCTACATCACACCAGGCCAAACAACCAACGTTCTTTTCAAGACCAAAAACCTCAACTCAAATGCCAAATTCTTGATGGCGGCCCGACCCTATTCCACTGGTGCTTCCGGAACTTTCGATAACACCACTGTTGTTGGTGTTCTTGAATACAACAGTAATGTCAAGTCATTCACCAACAGTTCCATCAAAGGATTGTCCCTACCTCCACTTCCAGCCATCAATGCCACATCATACGTTGCAAACTGGACCAATAAATTTCATAGTTTGGGGAATGCACAGTTCCCTGTAAACGTTCCACAAACTGTTCAAAACCGTTACTTTTTCACCGTTGGACTTGGGACCGACACATGCCCGAAAAACCAAACATGCCAAGGCCCAAATGGAACAAAATTTTCTGCCTCAGTTAACAACATTTCATTCACTACACCAACAACCGCACTTCTTCAGGCCCGATACTTTGGCAATTCAAACGGGCTTTTCACCACCAATTTCCCTTCTTTCCCTCTTAACCAATTTAACTACACTGGCCCACCACCAAACAACACCATGGTTTCACATGGTACAAAAGTGGTGGTCCTACCATACAATGCTACCGTGGAGCTGGTGATGCAAGGCACCAGCATCCTCGGGGTGGAAAACCACCCTCTTCACCTCCACGGTTTCAACTTTTATGTTGTGGGCCAAGGGACCGGGAATTTCAATTCAGCTACAGACCCTGCTAACTTCAATCTTGTTGACCCGGTTGAAAGGAACACGGTTGGCGTGCCTTCGGGTGGATGGGTAGCTATTCGGTTTCGGGCTGATAATCCTGGTGTTTGGTTTATGCATTGTCATATTGAAATTCATATGAGTTGGGGATTGAAAATGGCATGGGCTGTTATGGATGGTAAGCTTCCAAATCAAAAGTTACCTCCGCCACCTTCTGATCTTCCAAAGTGTTGACTTTGAATTTATTAGATGCTCACAAAGTGCTGACTTTGACTCCACGAGTCTTTTGTTTTTCGATTTTATAGATTTATGTATTCGTTAATGATTTGTTTTCATGGGGTTCACTTTTGCTGAACTCCAATTGAGTGGTTTTTCTTTCAAATGTAATGCATAATAAGAGATTCAGTTGTGAAATATCAAAGATGAAAATATTTCTAATCAGTGACATTTTATTGCCTTTAACATTATATACCAGATATTGAGTAACAACAACAATGCTGGTCTGCGACATTAGATAAATTATGACCAAATTTAGTCATTATTGTCCGCATACCTCGAATATTGTCACTAGCGAACATTGACATCTTCTCTATTTAATTTTGTTACTAGTTTTTTCCAATATTATCAGTGAACGACTAAGTTTATAGGTTTAATGAACATTTTAACACACAAAAGAAATGATACCAACACAATGACCAGTTTATAAGTTGACTAATCAACCATTTTGTACCTTTGTATCTAAGTATGCCTAGTGACAACCTATAATGATGAAAACTGAAAAGTGACAATTTGAATTCTTGTCACAAACAAAATTATGTATGTCTGCTCTTAGTTATGAAAGTATTAAGCTTGCGATGGCGGTTAGTTATCACTAAACAAAAAATATTTGCTTTGCAGTTATGAAAGTATCTCTTGTGAAATATCAACCTTGTGATGGTTCCGAGAGATATGAATCAGAAGTTAAACTGTATTTTATTAATACATATGAATCAGAAGTTACAAAGGTATCTGGGATATTTGCTCTTAGTCTCACGGTGTTGGTTATTTGAGAGATTAACAACAAAGGACAGTGGAAGTATATATGTAAATTGATACTGCAGATCAATACTTACTGAAGGAGACAAGAAAGAAAGGAAGACCAAACACCCAAAACATGACCTCAAGAGACCAATACTTACTGAAGGAGACAAGCAGCTCCAACAGTTACACTATCTCTCAGTTATTACAGAATCACATTATATAAAACATTAAACTCGAATGAACACTTAATTTCAGCACCCCTTTTTCTTTCGAACTTGGTGACTCCCAAATGTGTGCAAAAACTCTTGAGCTTTCCTGATAATAAACTTTTTGTCATTGTCTGAGCAAATTGATCATCATTCCTGCAACTTTCTTAAAACACTTCACCTTCAGCCATCAATTCCCTTATGATATGTTGCTTGATCTTGATATGATTCATTCGACAAAGGTACAGTTCATTTTCAGCAAGCATAATTACTGACTTGCTATCACAAAATAATATCAGTAGTTCCTTCTTGTTCGACTGCAAGATCACAGAGCAATTTTCGCAACCATATGGCTTGGTATGCAGCAGCAATGGCAGCCATATACTCAGAATCAAGAGATGATACAGCAACAGAAGGTTGCCTTTCTGAGCTCCAAGAAATTAGTGTAGAACCGAGAATGAAACAGCTCCCCATTGTGCTTTCTCTATCTGATGATTCACGAGCCAGCACACTATCACAAAATCCTTTTAGGCTAAAATCTTGAACTTCACGAAACCAAATACCATGTTCTTTTGTGCCTGCTAAAATCTTAAACTTCACGAAACCAAATACTATTTTCGAAAGTATCCTCTATAAACTTTCTTTGAGACATACATATCCCCGCATGTGTTTGTATGATCTCCAAGCCCAAAAAATACTTCAATTCTCCAATCGATTATTTAAACTTGGATATGAGACACGAAGATGAACCGGTGTAAATAATGTCATCAACGTGCATGCTTGCTATAACCATATCAGCCATACCCTGTTTCTTCATGTACAAAGTCGGTACATGGACACTTCTTATAAACCCATTCTTCTTGAAGAAGTCGTCTATCTTAGGGTGTGTTTCCTTTTTAAAAAAAAGTTATACTAGCCCTCTTGCTCTTACCAGTAAGAGGAGGGCAAACGTTTTGCTTGTTTGTTTTTTTTCTTTTGAGTAAGACCCAGTTAGACATATAACATCTTACTTGGTAAGAGGTGGGGGACTTGTCTTATTGCCTCTTACTCGTTTTGTAAACTTTATATAATATATTTGATTGTTTATTAACTATGTTATATTTATGATAAAAAGTGTTGTTTCATATTTACATAAGTTACTTATTATCGCATTGCGTTGGTTTAATAAACAAATTGCAAAAACGAGCACTTAAAATCATTCGGACACCTCTTATTTCGTTCAGATTTAGACTTTCTAGCCACCTCTTACCAGTAAGATGTGGTAATCAGATTCAGACCAAAAACATCTTAATGAAACAAACACACCCTTACTGTACCAAGCCAGAGGAGGTTCCTTCAACCCGTAAAGGCCTTTGTTTAGTCGAAAAACTCTCTTTTTGATTGTCAATTTCAAAATCAGGGGGCTGAAAAACATACAATGCAAGTCGCCATTTAGGAGTGCAGATTTAGCATCAAAATGAAAAACATTCCAAACTAACCGGGTCACCACTCACCAGCAAACAAAACTGATTTTTCCTTGTCATTACTTTGTTATCATATTACTTTCGTTCATTTCTTCACACACCAATGCAGCATCAACACGTATATGAAAATCAACAGGAAACATTCTGCTTGAAGACATGCAGGCTCAAGCAAGAGTTTCATTTGAAGACTGATTTTTAACTGTACACTTCTCATTGTCAAATTGCGCAACGTAACCAGACTCGATCAGTTGACCAACACGCAATAAATTATAAGATAAACCGGGAACATAATGCACATTTTTTTATAAGTTTCTTTTGATTACCTGTCATGACATGTACTATTCCTTTTCCTTCAATTTGAAGTTGCTTACCGTCTCCAAGATGAGCCTTTGATTTGATAGTCTCGTCAAGTACTTTAAACTTTAACTTATCTTCGGTCAAATGATGAGAGCACCCACTATCGATGTACCAAACTTCATTTACGGGTTTATTAATTTCATAGAAGGTCATGAATAGGTACTTGTCTTCTTCTTTATCATCTTTTTCTGCATATTTGGCTGACTCGGGTTTGAAAAGTTGGAAAATTTAGTGCATTTGTGGGATTAGTTCACATCTGGTAATGGGTAAGGAGGTACGGAGTGTACACCCATAAGGTCCATGAACACCTTGACTCTATAGTGGTAAGATTCATAATGATTAGTACTATTGGGCAAAGTTAATATTGCTAGTACTAATGTTAGTACTGCTAGGCAGAGTTGATACTGCTAGTGCTATGTTAGTACTGATAGGCAGTGTTTCTACTGCTAGTACTGCTGGAATCAACTTGTAACAGGCTTTAACATATTCAAGTGGCAGTTACAACTGCTTAATGACCACGTTTAATTGGTCATATAACTATTATTAGCTATAATGAGGATAATTATGATGCGATTAATGGGCCGATTAATTTTCATAATTCCATTTTGACTAGCTAAGAGTAATCTCCTATAAGTAGGAAATCAGTTCATGCATGAGAGATACAAAGAAAACATAAACACTTGTAAGCAAAAGGGTTATTGATTTGTGCCTAAAACATTAACATACATTTGGTTTTATCCCAAGTAAATATTCGTGATACCCAGGCATTAGGGTCGAATAGTTTACTTTGAAAAGTGATAACATGATTCCAAGTGATATCCGATAACCTGTATTGGTATTTGGTTTGCTATTGATTATCTTCACCCTGTTCAGGGATTTTTTACCCATAACAATCAAAGTAAACTATTTTGTGATAATCAATGGCTGCTGCTATGAAGCATATGGCTGCTAACTTCTCCAAACTAGATAAGTTTGAAGGGGCGGATTTTAGAAGATGGCAAAAAAAGATGCACTTCTTGTTGTCAAGCATGAGTGTGGTGTATGTCTTGAGCACACCAATTCCAGATGATGGGCATGATGCTACTCTGAAACAGATCAGGAAGAGGAGCAAATGAGAGAATGATGATTACATTTGTAGAGGTTTAATCCTAAATGGTATGCCTGATTCTCTCTTTGATATTTATCAGAATGTTAAATCTTCCAAAGAATTATGGGATTTCTTGGATGTCAAATATATGGCTGAGGATGCATCAAGTAAGAAGTTCCGTGTAAGTAATTTCACAAATTACAAAATGGCTTATTCAAGACCAATTATGGAGCATTACAATGAACTTCTTGGTATACTTGGAAGGTTTACACAACACAAAATGCACATGGATGAGGCTATTCCAGTCTCTTGTGTCATAAGAAGGAGGATTTAACTCTTATTGAGTTGGGCAGTCATCTGCGCATTGCGAAATCTCTCAGGGTGCAGGATAATGACAAGCCAAAGAGTAGCAATGTTACTGGTGCATCTGTTGTCAATATGGTGGAGCATAACAACTCCACCAGGTACAATGACAACAAGGGTAAATGTAAACATCAGGATATCACAAGAGCAGACCATAACAAGAAGGCAACACCTGCTTGTTGGAAATATGGAAAATCTGGTCACATTAAAAGGGATTGCAAAGGTGTTAAGATTGGTGGTAAAACCAATAGATCAGGCACTAGTGGATCAAGGAATGGTTCAGTTCCTCTGAAAGGTCAGAATATGTTTAATGAATCTCTTCAGGTTTATTATGTTACATATGTATCTGAATCTAACTATGTGCAGGATGATGATGTTGTGTGGTGGGTTGACTCTGGAGCAACTGTTCATGTGTACAAAGATAGAAGTTGGTTCAAGACTTATGAGTCATTGAATGATGGTTTTATTCTTCACATGGGAAATGAGTCAACAGCCCTGGTGCATGGACGTGGATGTGTAGATCTTAGGTTTAGTTCTTGAAAGATTGTAACTTTGTTTAATGTTATTCATGTTCCTAATATAAGGAAAAACTTGGTTTCAAGTAGTGTTTTGAATAATCATGGTTTTAAACAAGTTATTGAATCTGATAAATTTGTTTTGTCTAAAAGTGGTGTATTTATTGGTTTTGGATATTTGTGTAATCAAATGTTTAGGTTGAACATTGTTAATGATTGTGATAATTCAGCCTTTGTGACCACCTTTGACCTGACTGACTCTGCCCTCTGGCATGCTAGACTTGTCCATGTACACTATAAAAGGATGCAAGATATGTCTAAGGATGGGTTAATTCCATCATTTGACATGGACACTGAAAAGTGTAAAACTTGCATGTTGACCAAAATAACTAAGAAACCTTTTCAGGATGTTAAACGTGAAACTAAACTCTTGGAGCTAATACACAGTGACCAGTGTGATTTTCATGCCACTCCGTCCTTGGAGAATAAGAAGTACTCTGTGACATTTATTGATGATGCTTTTAAGTTTTGTTATGTCTATCTGTTACATACTAAGGATGAAGCATTAGATAAACTCAAAGTGTTTAAAACTAAAGTTGAATTGCAACTTGGGTCCCTGATCAAAAGATTAAGGACTGATAGGGGAAGTGTGTACATGGATACTTTGTATTTTCAGTCTGTTGGTATAATCCATGAAACAACTGCTCCTTATACTCCTTAGCAAAATGGTATTTCTGAAAGGAAAAACAGAGTACTGAAGGAGATGGTTAATTCCATGTTGTCCTATTCAGGACTGAGTCAAGGTTTCTGGGGTGAAGCTATGTTAACAGCTTGCTGTTTATTAAATAGGGTTCCCAAAAAAAGAAACAAGGTTACCCCTTAAAAACTCTGGAGTAAAAGGAAACCCAACCTAAACTATCTCAGGGTTTAGGGTTGTAAGGCTATTGTAAGACTCCCTGATCCAAAGCAGAAAACTTTGGGTGAAAGAGGCATTGAATGCAGGAGGGCGTCGCCCTTTAGGGCTATTGTAGGGCTATTGTCTTACAACATGACGACGTCACGCCTTATTTCAGGAGGGTGTCGCCCTTTATTTACACCAGACGACCAAGACTCATTCCAAGACGACGTCCTTAATGAATACAGACGGCGTCACACTTCCTTAAATGACGTCATCCCAACGATGACTTGTCAATAACGAAATTCTAATGACGGCGACCAGACGGGGTCACCCTCAAAAGGCAACGCCGTCGCAAGTGTATATCTATATATATACTTCGAATTTTCTGTATTTTTTATGTAGTATTTTGGAGAGCAAACCCTAGTTCGTTCATTGTCTGACTTGGGCAGTACTTTAGGGTTTCAAACCCTTCTTTACACTCAAAGATAAGTTTGTTTATCCAATCTATCACCATGTTTATCCTATGTTCAATTGTTTGTTTGTGTTCATGCTTATCTATCATGCGTAGCTAAATTATTCTGTGTTTGCTTAGATATATGAAACCTAGTTGTTGATTATTATTAGGTTGTCTCTTGTTTTAATTGGTAGATGCTAGAGTAAGGAAAATTGGCTTCTTCTTTAATTATTGCGACCTTGAACGTCCTAAATAGTAAAAAACTTGAGAGTGCACTTGAGCCATCGTTGTGTTTATTGAGTGAGTTGTAGCTTTAGGATAATAGAGTATTCGAAGGAGATACTACGATCCTTGACGATCCCGGATAGTCTAGAGGAGAGTTACAATTCATAGAACTAGGTAATTAGGCACCTCTTATGACTAACACGGAATACAACGCACAAATTGGAATGAGGATGTGAAAATTCAACCGACCAATAAGAGATAACTAGGGAGTAAGAAAATCTAAGTAAAAACGCTTTTAATTATCATAAGAAACACAATCATACAATCCATAGCTTTTTCTTCTTTTCATTAGTTAATTCTTTTTTAGTTTAAATTATTAAGTAGTTAAAATTGGTAGAATTACCAAACCCCCACTCTTCAAACCTTGAAATTTTACTTGCTTTATAAAATATATAAAATGCTAAAAAGAATCACCCTCAACCTCACATTCTCGTCATACATTTCTACTAGCATCTCTATTCCCCTAAAGAATGATAAACCACCTTGGCTTACCCATACTACACTGCAATGATTAGGTACATTGCCTAATGAGTTGTAAAGCTTGCTCATTGAAAAGGAAGTATTTCGACCCTGAACCACGCATCAATTAAATAGTCAAGCCTCTTTTGGGTTTCTCGATCGATACGTGTGTAAAAGAATCAAAGGGGAAACAACAAATCAAGACCCTGATGAAGGACCGTTTGTAGTAAGTATTTGAAACGAGTCCATGCTTTAGGAAAAGATTCACTATGATGTTGTCGGAACATTAAAATGTAATTTTGAAGTGGAAAGGGTAGATTTTGTAGCGGATTTTGTGGATTAAGTGAAATATTTGGCGGATTCGTGTTCTCCATAATGGCTAACAGAATAGTAGATGGGAAATTTTACGAAACAAAAAACACAAAGAAAATATAGATTACAAGAAAGCTAAGGGCTCGTTTGGTTTGTAGACGGGTTTAGGATTTGGATTTAGATTTGGATTTGGTTTTGGAGAGAGAAAGTATATTATAATACTTATAAAAATTATTAAATTGATACTAAATAATATTGTATTTAAATATAGTATTATAATAAAAATCTAAACTTGACTGTGAGTGAATTGAATGCGGGCCCTACAGGATTTGAAGAAATCCCACCCTAGTAGCATGGAATGAGAAAACATGTGTCAGAGGGCTTGAAAAATCAATTGTTTTCAATCAAACATCTTTAATAAAAGTAACACCCAATCTTACTCATTAAAACCCACCAACCAAACGCCTTGTAATAAAATACAAATAAAAATCTCACTTGATAGGAATCTAATGAGTAGACCTAAACGAGATAGAAATCGAAACCTAAACTATTCCCCGGCAGCGGCGCCGGAAATTTGATAGCGAATTTTGCAAAATCACATAGTTTTACAATCCTCCTATGCAGTATACCTAACCGTTGTAGTGTAGTATAGGCAAGACACGGGGGATTGATCGTTCTCTAGGGGAATAGTATCGTGAAGGTCGAAGTGTATGTCGAGATAGGTCTATCACGTGAAGGATGAGTCTTTTTGTACTTTTATATTTTTTTTAGAAAGAAAGTAAAATATCGGGGTTTGAAGAGTGGGCGTTTTAACTACTAATTAATTAAAACAAAACTAAATAAAGTAAAATATGCAGAAAAGTAAAGTGGCAACTCTTATGATAGGAAAAACGTGTTTATTTAGATTTATTTACTCCCTAGTTATTTCTTATTAATTAGTCGAATTGCCACGTCCTTGTTTTAATTGCAGCGTTGTATTCCATATGCCCTAACTCTATGAACGTATAAGTCTCTCCTAAGAAAGCTTAAAGTCTATTAAGTCTCCTAGGATCTACAAGCCGCAATTCACGCAATAAATAGAATGAGAAAAACCACTTGCGCACTCTAGGGTTTCGTTTAATAAGATGGACAAGCTTGTACATATAAGAATTAAGCCAGTTTTCTTATCCTCACACGAGGCAACCAATTAAACAAGAGACGACAATCAATAATTAATAACTAGGTTTCATTCAATCTAAGCAAACACTAATAGATCTAGCCTAGCATGTTTAAGTGAAGAAATGAAAAACATAAAATCAAATAACACATAGACATATTGAATGATTAAAGATGAAATACTTATCTTCAATAGAACTTGGATAAAGTGGTTGTAAAAAGCCTTACAAAATAGCAGAAAACCATTTAGGGTTTCACCTCTCTAAAATGTTATATGAATAATGGAAAACATACAAAAATATATATAGTCTTACAATTGTGATGGCATCACTTTATGGTTGTGACGCCGTCAGCTCGCCGTCATTAGGGTTTCTTCAGTTGCATCGCCGCCGTTGTGAAGGCGTCTCCTTGTGTCTCTGACGCCGTCAGGATGTTTGACGTCGTCTCTCTTTAAAAAGTCTGAGCTGTCTCGTGTAATTTTTACTTTGAATCTTAGTCTTCAAATGCAAGTGACGCCGACAGGTTATAGTCTTGCTCATGTGTTCTGAGCCGTCACATGTAAAATTTCCATCAAATCATCACGTTCAAATGCAAGTGACGGCGTCACGTTGAGGTTTTGACACCGTCTGGAGTCCTTTTCCAGACTTTTTCGTAACTTGGTTGTTTTCTCGTCCAAATTAGCCCAAAACGTGTCGGTTTTCAGCTTTTACGTCCCCAAGTACCTAAAATGTGAGAAGGATAATTTAATGTAATAATTAATCACAAATATACGAGTTTAAAGCTTAAATGACCCACTAAAAATGCACGTTTTAAATCCTTATCAACACCATAAATGGTTAGAAAACCCTTGTGTATTCCGACTAAGGAAAACCTCAAACCCTAAATCGACACTCTTAAAGGTTTAGAAAACCCTTGGGTATTTCGATTATGGATACGGACATGCAAAACCCTATTAAACATCGTTTAAAACGATGTGGTAGAAAGCAACGTGCGATAACCCTAATTGCCAAAAACAAAAACCCTAATTTAACCCCTAAGCAATAAATCGACTAGACCCTAGCATAACTAAAATCAAGATTTGATTTTTGTGAAAATATTAGCAATTACTAAGAATCCTAACTAGGTTATATATGTGTTTATCAATACTGAGACCAACGTTGTTGTATTTTAACATTAATTTTTTGGCGAGCTTATTGGCAACCAACAATATTCAGCACAATAATAAAATTAGTCTATATTAGAACTAAATTGTACAAGAACTATATAAATTGACGTGATTAGTTAACCATGTCATGTCAACATACTAGCATCCCAGGTAAGGTTCCCACCATTATCATATCAACATACAACATACAACAAGAGTTTACGTCTTGTCCGATGTATTGCGAGCTTAATATTATCCGACGACCATTAATCATCAAAAATCAATTAAAACATCAAACCACAAGCTTTATACCATTTCCAAACAACAAAGAAAAACATAAACGAAACACCATCATCAAATATCTAAAGTTTTTCTACTAAATTACAAATCTTTCAAAGATTTTATAAGTTTGAATAAAACCCATCATCGATCTGTAAACAAAAAGGTTACCCAGGACCTATCATCAATCCAGTAACAAAAAGTTTGAATCAAACCTCATTTATAGCTTTATGTTTTTCTTCATCAATCTGTAAACATTGTGGTGTGATCGGAGATAGAGTGGATTAGATATTGGTTTGATGGAGTGGAAGGAAATTTTTTATGGTTTTGATGCAAATCATTTGAACCAAGTCAATAAAGCTTTAAATGGGTTTAAAAAATAAAATCTATATGGAAAAGATAATAATGAGGTGGAAAAAAAATAATCAAAATATAAACTGTGTTTATTACACTAACAGTTCAACCTCGTCTAACCCAATTTCCACCAAACTATTTTTCCCCGATTTCGCAAAGAACCCTAATTCGTTCAATTCAGGGTAAGTGCACTAGTTGATATCGTGATGGTTAACGGTTAGTGACTTGATGATAATGTACATTATAATTTATATATTTGATAGTTTAATTGATTGTTCATACTTATAACATAGAATGTAGTTGCTGATTTTGTTAAGTTAGGTTATATGAATAGTTTTCGTTAACCTTTTATTTGGAATAATTTTTAGGTATGATGTTTTAGACTTTCTTGAAAAGGGGATGCAAGGAGAATTTAGGTACATTAAGTTTTCAAAATAATCTTCCAAGGAGGATGTGAGGGAAGAATTAAATGTGGGTTACGGTTTGGTAGAAATTAGGGTTTATGTTTGATGCAAAATGGTGAGACTGGTTCAAACAAACGGTGTTAGTTTGGGTCAAGCTATCGGGTAAAAAAATATGAGGTGCAAAGAAAAAATAATAACGTGAAAATTATTTAAAAGTATTTAAATGAGGTGGAAGTTCAACCGGTAATATTAGTGACATTTACACAAACTAACAGGTTTTAAAACCTAACTTGATAATAAAATGACCATATTACGTAACTTTGTAAGATAAAAAAGTTTGTTGGTATTGTATAGACTTAACCTTAAATTTTAGGAGGTGATTAACATACTCTTATTTCTTATTTGCACACTCTAATCTGTACATTCAACAATTGTACGTTTATTATATGTTACTTTGCGAGTTTGTACATATAAATGAGTTTAATGTAAATAAGATGAAAATATTTTTAAGTAAATCCTCATAACAAGTATATGTCAACCTAATCCTGTTACAAGTCTCGCTCATACAAGACTTGTAACATCTTAGATCCACATATAAATTCATGATGATAAATGTAAATATTAAGTGCAAACCACAAGAAATAAATGTATATGATCATTAAGTCCTTGACACCGAAGCCTTAAGTATTCTGTTTTCTGGTTTCTAGTTTCTGGTAGATGTCCACCTAGGACATCCATAGTTCCTCAAAAGAGTATGCGGTCGTTTGACTTACCTAGTCAAGTGAGAAAATCACCCGGATGGGGGAGTTTAATCCCAATAGATTTATTCACAACATTCACACTTACTATTTAATTAACTGTTTATAATATAGGAAATTATTAAAAGTTTGTGCACTTGTGTTCTTAAGTAAACACAAACTATGTATTTAAATAAAGCGAGTAATGTGTTTCAGTAAACAAGTATAGTGTTTCAATAAACTAGTAAAATAAGAATGCATTCTCACTCTAAAAGTAGTTTAAAACAAGTAAAAGTGAGGGTAATGAACTCACCTTAAGCAAAATAGTATCGAAAATGCAAATAAAACGTCAAGATTTGATAACTACTAAGGGACACATATAATTACTCTTTTGCATGTATACATTTCTTAAAACCAACTAATCACTTAATTATTTCATTCTAATAGGAAAACAACACTCCTCCCCCCCCCCCCTCTCTCTCTCTCTCTCTCTCTCTCTCTCTCTCTCTCTCTCTCTCTCTCTCTCTCTCTCTCTAATAACGAGCCAAGACACCCAAAAACAACCATTTGATCTTGATTTTATCCTTGTTCTTTCATGTTAGATCGAAGATTAGTGTTCTTAGTTATGATCTTTCGTTCATTTCACCATTAAACCACATAGATCTCATACTTTTTCATGGTTTTTCTCGCAGTTTTTAGAAGCTTTTTGCAAGAGTTTTTATGGCAGATTTTGAAAGGGTTTTTATTATAGTTTTTGGTTGTTGATCAAAAGTCTCAAGTGGGTTTTTAAGGGTTTAGCTATTAGTTGGAGTATGGGTAAAAATATTTTTGGTGTATTGCCGACTAATTCTAGAGTTTCTTTGTGTTGTATTCTTATTATTTTTCCACCACAACCTTGTTGCTCCTAGAATAATTATCGGCGTCTCATTGCATTAACTGGTTATCTTTATCTCGTTGATTTACGGTGAGTTTCATTACCCCACTTTTACTTGTTTTGAACTACTTTTGGGGTGAGATTGCATGCTCGTTTTACATAAATACTTTACTCGTTTATTGAAACACTCTACTTGTTTACTGAAATACCTTACTCGCTTCATTTAAACATATTGCTTCTTTTATTTATGGACAAAATTACTTTAAATTAGTATACTTGCATAACCAAATGTACTGGATACATAACCAAATGAATCGGCCAGACTATTATTTACATACATAACCGAATAAACTAATAACATAACCAAATGAACCGGTCAGATAACCAAATGTACCGAACAAATAAACATTAAGTCTTGAAAATGAAATTGTGTTAATCAATTTTTTTAATTTTATATCATTATAGCAAATCTCTTTCTTCTTTCGTGGAAGGTTTTGCTCCACGTAAACTAATCAACGGACAATAGATATTATATGTCGCGATCAGATGCACAGTGTACATAGTACACACGCACTTTTTGGATAAATATACCTTAAACAGGTTATAGATTGTATGCATCTAATTTTGTCTTTTTATTTGTTTATTTATACTGTCAGAAACTATACTGAACAATAAGATACATGAATCGTAGTGTTATAGAGGGCTTTGGACACTCATCATATTGTTTCTGCATCTATATACGATATGTAATAAAATAACACTTTTGTTCAGAAATACATGCAAAATACTTTAGGTGGTGATAAAATTAAATAGGCCACAATCAAATTTTAACTAGCAAAATCAATATATGAAGTTACAACGAAAGTTAAATTTATATATTGATTGTCAAATAATTGCTCTTCAGAGAAGAAAAAAAATTGATTGTAAGAGCTGGGTCTACAATGTTGTTTTCACACATTAGTTTTGTGCTCTACCCTACATGGATGTCGATAGAGAAGAAAATGGCAATTTTGTTACAATGAATTATAACCATTTTGTCAGATAGAGAAGACAATGTTGTTTCCCATTTGAATTATCTCTCAGATAGAGAAGAAAATGGCACGTTTTTTAATCGGTTGAACCTTGTTATCTAATATGTAACGTTTTGTATTATGAATTATAACCATATGTCAGATTACAGACATAAAACTTTCTCACCATTTATTGGTTTCACCGTGTGCTAAAAACAGTGTTAAAAAAGGTATATATACTTTTTTTTTTTTAAAAGATAATGTGGAATTGTACGTGTGCATACTCGTATATCTAACAAATATTAGAAGTAGCAAATAAGCCAATAAGATGGAATTTTTCTAAAACGATCAACAAACTCATATACTGATTTATATCAGAAAATATATAACTTACATTGAACAAAGAACATAAATTAAGATTAAGAATCATCGTTATGCTTGTTCCAAGAAACAAGCATGGTGATGCAACGCTTGAGAATGTAGAACCTTGACTTGTGTTCCTTAGTGAAGCTGCTGCATTTGGTGGTAAAGTTTGCGGATTTGGCCCTAGAAAGAGACGGCGAATCTGATGGTTTTAGAGTGGTTTTGAGTGAGGATGATCTTTGTAGAGGCTGTTTGGATGTCTTGTGTGACGAGGATGAGGACGACGATGATGATGCTGAATCTTTCTTTGATATCTTCCATTTCTTCTCCATATTTGCTCTTTAAAGAGAGAGAGTGAGCGAATTGTTGAGCGAATAAGTGAGATGTTAGGAGTATATGTATGTGTGTTTGTTAACAAAAGGAATAGAGAAGGGAAATATTTGATTTCGAATAAGGTGACCGCCAGCCCGTTGCGTCCCTATCAACGGGTCTTATAAGTGTCATTATGAAGAGGTAAATCGCAATGTTTTCAGATAAACTTAAGGTGGTCCTCTCACAAGTGGAATCCCACTTCTTAGAATTAGAGCAAACACTCATAGACAAGATGTGTAATTAAAAGGTGTAAATTGTTTTCAACATTGAAAAAAAAAAAACTCTATCGACCGTTTATTGGTTCTTTGTGGGTTTGTGCCTTCCGCAAAAGATATGTTATTTTCTCCTAATTTCTATTTATATATCCTCCTCACTATATGCCCTTGACACTTGAAATGTTAAGGGTAAAGAACCGAAGATGTTACTTGATAATTGTCAAAATGATACTCGTATGATATAACAATATTTATATATTAACTGTACTCTGACACTCTCTAGATAAAGCCAATGGAAAAGAAGATGTGAACTTTTTTTTATTACCACACATGGGATAATTTGGTGCATGTTGGAAAAAACCATATAGCATTCACATGGGTTACCTTATACCTACCATAATATATTAGACGCCAGAGAAAAATTGAATATAGAGTAGTAGGTTACGAATTTTCGCAGTAAATGTTTTATTTTTTAATCAAATACAAAAATTAATTTTTATTATTTATTTTAAAACATTAATTATCTCACAAACCAATAATCATTACCCGAAACAAATCTGACTATAATGACTAGAATTAAATCATCTTTTTTCTAATGGCTTTTTAAAAGAAAGAAAGAAAAAATCATTTTCTAAAAAGAGAACACTTATATACACTTTCAACAAACAAAAAAATTTTAGAATTTTATTTTTTAGTGTTAAAATTTACATACTGAAAAAGCATTTGTGATTTTAATCTAAATTGACAAAACACATGTTTATACCCAAAACTCACCTCCATTGGTTAGTTTTTTCTTAAATTGTTTCACTTAAATCTATTGACATCTAAAAATATGAACCACAAAATTCAAATTTCACGAATAATTATTATATTAATAAGAACAAACGATTACCAACGAATCCACGTCTGTTAATGTCGGGATGAGTCATGTGAGGTGCACAATTAGTGTCAGGAGTAAACATGGGTCGTACATGTGGGCTTTACATTTGAAGCTGGCTCGAGACACAGATAGACCCATGGTGTCTAACAATGGGACCAAGGTGAGCAGTTTGTTGAGGCCTACATTCGTTTACCAGATTTATATTTGAGCAAGCATAAATTATGATCAAAAAGTAGGTGTAAGTTACAAATATGAAGGAATTGGAATAAGATTCATCTTTAAATAACAACCCAAGAAAAGGATATATGAACCCCAAATTGGTTGTTAAAACGATTACCTACTGAGGCTACGACATTAATAAATAACTTGGAACATGATACAGTACGTAGTACTTTGTGATTCGCAAATTAGTACTACTTAGACCATATTGGTATGTTTTAGTGAAAGGGTAAAAGCTAAAGATGATTTATCTACTTACTGAAAATGACTACAATGAATAACGAACAAGAAAAAGACTCATCCTGAACTATGAAACCGGTTGATAGCCGGTTACTTCTACGCAGTTACCTGCTTGGACGGTCATCTCGTTTTTTTTTTTTTTTTTTTTAATACAATATTCATTTCCACGTCAACTAATTATACAAATAATATAACCTAATTCCCCAACACACCCATCACTTATATTCCCTCCCACCAAAACCGAAAACCCTAATTCCCCAAATTATAACATATGAATTAAATTAACAAAATTCGTACAATGTAACTCTTAATTACATTTTCTTTTGCATTATCTTTCAAATAGGTTGTTATTTACTTATTTACAAAACCCCTAATCAGTTAATAACCTTTTTTTTTGTCCTAATTCCAGGTGTGAATATTCATAAAGGCTTCTTTTATTGTTAATCTTTATCATGATGGGGTTTTTTGTTGAAAACCCCATTCGTTACATAGAAGGTGATTTTAAGGTAATAGATGATGGAATGTAATGGTATGCTTTATGATATTATTAGAGGGTTGTTCTTGTTGCACCAACTAGAATGTGGTTTAACAAAACTGGTGTATCATTGCCTATAGGTCTTAAACCATTAAAAACTAATAAATATGTGACCATATTTGTTAAAGTCTGTTACGAAAATGGTTATACAATTGACCTGTATACTGAACATTTTGGTTATGATGTTAGTGAGTTGCTAGAATCTGCTAGAGCACCAATGTCCAAAATTGATAACACCTAACATGGTCACTCATCTGATGATGTGATGGTTGTTAGATAATAAAGCCTATTGACCCGGCCAACTTGTTTAAGTCCGTTAGTTGCTAGGTTTTGTTTAGGTTTAGTCACTAATTATTCACTTGTAATTTTCATAGTTTATCCGATAATTCAGTTTTTCAGTATTCCTTTGATTTCTACATAATATCAAGAGCTAGGTCAAAGATGAAGAAGAAGAAAAAGGAAAAAAAAAGTTTGGCTTCATCTACCAGGTCTGATTATTTTAATGTGTTAGATTGATTTTGTTAATTTCGGTTGTTTATTGATTGAATTGGTGGATCCAGTAATAGACGTTAAGCTATTTGGTCTATAAAATACTAGTCACATATAATTTAGAGGGGCTACCCATTTAGAGGTTGAATTTTGATCGAAGGAAACCACTTTTCGTATTTTTTTTTTGGAATTTAATTTCATTTGGCAATATGTTTAACGTATGGATCAGTTTGAGTTTCGATAGTGGATTGTTGGTGATATTGGTATTGGTGTTAGTACTAGTTATTGGTATCAGTATTTGCATCGGTTTATAATGGGTTATTGTTGGCTCGTTTTGTTTTGCAATGGTGTTGGTGATGGTTGTGTTACAGTCTTAATTAATCCGACTATGTCTTGAGTAGTTATAATCAACAGCTTGTTTTGGTTTCACATGTAGTTCTGCATCTACTTTCGCCTGGTTTATCTGAATTTTTTGTCTACTGCTGAATATGTATATGTCTGTTGTTGTCTGCCTGCATTTGCTCTTCGTCTACCTCTGTTCGGATCTCTCTGCCATTGAATCTGCATCTTTCTATCTGCATCTGTAAGTCTAATTTCGAAGTTTTCTTGTCAAACTCTCAATGTAGCATTGTGAGTTTGAGAGGGGATGTAAGATAATAAATCCTTTTGACCCGACCCACTTGTTTAGGCCCGTTAGTTGCTAGGTTTTGTTTAAGTTTAGTCACTATTTATTCTCTTGGAATTTTTATAGTTTATTTGATAATACAGTTTTTCAGTATTCCTTTGATTTCTACAATAGTCATGAGAACTTAGATCATCTAAAAGACTTAGTTGATTTGGAAATAAGGGGTGAGGAAAGGGTAGTTATTCCTAATATTACAGCATATGATAATCCTGGGTGTAGTTCCAAATATACTAAAGGTGGTAGTTCCAAAGCTATTAAATCTGGTAGTTCCAAACCTGATAAGCCTGAGTGTAGTTCCAAAGCGAAGTCTGGTAGTAAGAAAACTGGTAGTATTAGTGAAGCAATTAAGGAAAAATGAAAAAATAAAAAAGAATAAGAAAAACATAAGTTAAGGAAATGTGTTGATTGTCCATTTAGATTGTGGGCATCATGGATGAGCACTGAAAAGTCCTTTGAAATTAAGAGCTCATAAGTGTTGTAGAAACTATACAATAGGTAGTTTGGTTACTTTTAGATGGATTGCTCACCATTATGAAACAGATATCATTGATAATCCATGGTTGACACACATATCCATGCAAAACTCTATCAAAGAGAAATTCTTGATAAATGTTAGCGGTTTTATAAAACTCTACAGCAAATTATGGAAATATAGGCAAGCGGTTGGTGGCCACAACGCTGGGATAACGCGACCACCAGTATAATGGTTAGCCCCATAGGCTCACGTTATAGCCTATAACACACCTTCACCGTAAGCTCTAAAGGTGATTAACTTTGAAAAAGGTGAATTATTATATGCCCATGTGTAATCATTAGAAAGATTACATTTATAAGATGAGACTTTTATTCCTTTTCATAAGTTTTAATCTCTTCAACTAAATTGTCCTCGATTTCTAACTTTTTGTTTTCAAAATTGGAGTGATGAACCTCGGAAGATGAGTCTTGAAGACCTTTGCTTAATTACAATTGAGGTGATAATTTTAGAAATTAGTTATGTACGTGACAAAATTGAAAAATGAGACTTCTATACCCTTGCTTAATCACGTTTAAACCCTTGTCTAATCACAATTGAAGTATAAGTTTATTGATTGTTCACTAATTAGGAAAATTTAATCATATATGTGACAAAACTGAAAACTTTGATTAACGTGGCATTTGCATATATATTCTTCAAAATATGTAAAATTGCATAAATATATTCAACATATGCAAAAAGTTCATCATACAATATACAAAATGATATATGGTATATGCAATTAGTCACTTCTGAAAAGATATACAGCAATTCCCCACTAAAATGGTCTAGTTTTTCCCCAATTGACAATGTATGTAATACGAAACACTTTAATTGCCAAAGATTGCTCAATCTTACAAGTGCCAATTCATACAGTTTATGTTATAATATATTAGTTTCTTTGTGTTTCGCGATAAACCCACATGAAAAGATTAGTCATCGTAGTTACACTCTCGTTGGGTCACATTTTGGATAACCTAACTAATAAAGTGCTTCTCGTTCACTTACCATAATACCACTCACCAATAGGGTTAATATACAAAGAAGTTACTGAAATTTGGGAAACAGTTATCCTAACTTACTAAAGTTTCAAAATTATCATCTAAGTTAGTCAAGTTCACGGGTTTATTAAATGGGTTACTCAACCTTTAAAAATGTTACACACTAGTTACTCCTAAGGTGGATAACTGGTTGATAGCTTTGTATCCCATGTTCACATAGGCTTGACACATATTATGCCTTAAAGAAGTTACTAAAGTTTGAGGAAAAGTTCGCCAAACTTACTAAAGTTTCAAAACTGTCATCTAAGTTACTCAACTTCATGGGTTTTTTTTTGGTAAAGTTGTTTTTCTAATAACTATGATTATTAGTATTTTTATTATTATTATTATTATTTTTTGTAGTGTAATTTCAAGGTGAGATTTTTTGGGTATGTGTCTTGTATGTACTTAATTATGAAAGTTAATTTAAATAAGGGAGAATTTCATATATATATATCCCTAATTTGTATCAAAAATACATATATATCTAACCTAACTTGAAAATTACATATATATCCAATCTAAAACTTAAAATTACAAATATATTTAACCTAACTTAAAAATTACATATATATCTAATCTAAAACTTAAAATTACATATATATCCAACCTAACTTAAAATTTTTATATATATCCAACCGAAAACTTAAAATTATCATATATGTCCAATAATTAAAACCTTAAAATACATATTAAATATCATTTGATTTTAAAACGGCCATTATACCTTTGTTCCCTTTTCATTATAGTCACACATAGGGGTGTTAGTCGGGTCAGGTTGGTCGGGTTCGGATCAATTTGGGTCAAGGCTAAAAAAACATGCCCGAACCTGACATTATTTAAAACATTGGTTAGTCGGGTTCGGGTCTATTCGAGTCAAGTTCTAAATAGAATCGGGTTCAGGTATGTTTGTTTAGCCACAACCCGAATTGACCTGGCTAACGCCCCTATGTATAAATATAATGAAAAGTGAAATAAGGGTATATGGTCATTTTAAAATCAAATGATTTAATATGTATTTTATGATTTTAATTATATATAGGGTAAATTGCAAATTTGGTCCCTAATTCATTAAAATGCAAGGATTACACCGAGACAAATTTTGTTGCAAAAAAAAACATTAATGTTTACGTTTTTTTAAATACAGCAGTGAGGGGTACTGTTCACTAACTCTCGTTAGTTTTCTCGTTAAGTGGCACGTGAAATGACAAATTACTCTCTTCTTCCAAAATTTTAGGGACATAATCTGCAATTTACCTATACCTTTTTTTTTTATTGAAAGCCACCACATCACAAACACAACCACCACCACCATCACCCTCTACCACCACACAACCAACACCACCACCACACAACCACCACCAATCATACAGAAATAAGGTTAACTGAGACTTATGTATTTTTAAGGCACCTACCACAGAAAGTAAACGGAAGTTAGCAAGAAGAGTTTGTAAGGATGTCGACATGCACAACTCAAATTTTGTGATCCATCTTTAAAAGTTTAGCTAAAATAATTAGTTTTGCAAAAACCCATAGTGACAAGTTGATCAAGACTTAAGAGAAATAATTATAATATTACATTGATGATGAAGAAGCCATTGGTAATATGTTCACTCAAATTGGAGATATATCTCCATCCAAGTTCATCCATGGCTCCCCTAAATAACAGAAAATGCAGTACATATTAAAGATGTTTAATGTAACCCATTTATTTGGAGCTGATAAAGGCACATCCATGTGACTCAGCTTCAAGATCACAGTAAAAGTCAGAACCAGGCAATTTCCCACTTTCTAAATCAGTTAAATACATAGATTCAAACTCTAACCCTGCACAGAAGAATAGTAGATAATTAATACATTATATTTTTACGTCTCTTACTTTTGCCTTTTACAACAAATTAAGGTTTATACCAAAAAGGTATATACATGTAATATTAGGTTATCAGCATATAGCTTTTCAAAAAAAAAATAAAAAAAAAATAAAAAAAATAAAACTATCGCATGTAACTCACCTTTACATGATTGCTGGGTGAAGCGTTCTTGAATCAAGAATGGAAGATAGTTCATCGTAAAAGAGGATTAACGATATTGGCAACTGCTGGCATGAGGCTAGGGATGTTCTCAGAAGTTCGAGAGCCTCCTTGAACAACTAGTCGTGACTCCTTTTCATGGATCTCCATCGCCGGATCGTATGGGATTATGGAATCATACCTAGGAAGATGATGCAACACGGAACAATGACTGTATATTTTTTACATTGATAACAGTTCATAGTTGATTTTTTTTTTTTTTTTTTTTTTTTTTTTTTTTTTTTTTTTTGCAGAAAAAAAGGGGGATTTAATGGCAGTGGTTGTGTGGTGGTGGTAGAGGGTGGTGGTGTTGGTTGTCTGGTGGTAGAGGGTAGTGGTAGTGGTGGCTGTGTTTATGATGTGGTGGCTTTCAATCAAAAAAAAAAGGTAAATTGAAAATTATGTTCTTAAAAGTGGGGAAGAAGAAGTGGGTATAATAGTCATTCCATGTGCCACTTAAAGAGAAAACTAACGAGAGTTAGTGAACGGTATCTCTCAGTGACTATTTTACAAAAAAAACGTAAACATTAGTGTTTTTTTGCAACAAATTTCGTGTCAGAGTAATCCTTGCGTTTTCGTGAAATATTATGGACCAAATTTGCAATTTACCCTTAAATATAAATTGGGTATTTGAATAATTTTAAGTTTTAAATTTGATATATATGAAAATTTTAAGTTAGGTTGGATATATAAGTAATTTTAAGTTTTAGATTGATATATACGTAATTTTTATGTTAGGTTGGATATATATGTAATTTTAATGCAAATATTGGATATATATATATATATATATATATATATATATATATATATAGGGTAGGGTAGGGTAGGGTTAAAATGAAAAGTTTCTTATAATGAAAAGAATGAGAAGACATGTGGAGGTGACATGTGTCACTTTTGCCACATCATCATGCCATGTCATGTGACATGTGTCACCCCCACCCCCCCCCCCCCCCGTGATGCAGTAAATTTATAACAGTGATGCAGTAACTTATAACCTTAATGCACTAATAAGTTTTGGTGCATCTTTATTATAAGTTACTGCATCATAGTCAATAGTTCAGTGCATCAACTATGATGCACTAAAATCAAGGTTATAACCTTAAATGCACTAAAATCATGATTGTGATGAATGAACTTTATAACTGTGATGCATTAATTTATAACCTTAATGCACTAAAATCATAATTATGACGCAGTAACTTATAACCTTAATGCACTAATAAGTTTTGGTGCATCTTTATTATAAGTTACTGCATCATAGTTAATAGTTAACTGCATCAACTATGATGCACTAAAATCAAGGTTATAACATTAATGCACTAAAATCATGATTGTGATGCAGTAACTTTATAACTGTGATGCAGTAATTTATAACTTTAATGCACTAAAATCATGATTGTGATGCAGTAACTTTATAACTGTGATGCAGTAAAAAATTTGGCGGGAAAAAAAATTTGCCCAAAAAAAAAATTTTTTAGCGGGAAAAAAAATTTCGGGGGGGGGGGGGGGGGGTGGGGGTGGGGTATGGTGATGTGGCATGATGATGTGGCAAAGGTGACACATGTCACCTCCACATGCCTTCTCATTCTTTTCATTATAAGAAACTTTTCATAATAACTCAAACATATATATATATATATATATACTAGAAGGGTACCCGCGCAATGCGGCGGCGGGTACCCGATGACTATTTTGTAGCGAACAAATGTTTTGAGGTGGTGATGTGATGAGATGGTGGTGACAGCGGCGGCGATAAGTATAGTTATATGTGTTTGCTTACCCGTTTAGTGAATTCGTTTCACAACACTTCGAATGTATATGTGTTAGTTGTAAGTGTTTGTTTGGGTTACCCGTAACTTTCACGCGACATCATTATTCCCGCATATAAAAATACCCTCGCAATCTCTTACGCGTCATACACTCCCCCAAAGTTATATGATTTTGACGAATCAAGATTATATTGGTTGGAATAAATGAAATAAAGGTTAAAGTTGTAAAAATTTGAATTAAAATAAAATAAACCCACTAAAAATATAAAAACTAAAAACTCATAAAAATATATTAAAATGGATGTTAAATTAAAGAGCATAAAATTTTAGAAAATATGGTGAAATTAGATTATAATATAAATAAGTAGATAAAAAGATATTTTAATTTAAAAATAAAGATGAATTTTTAGTTGAGAAGTGGCACATGTCATTTTATAATTGGAGCTCCTTATCTTAATTTTTGGTGGTTAGGAGTTAGGCTTGGAGTTTGTTAAGAAGTGACACATGTCATCTCATGATTGGAGCTCCTTATCTTAATTTTACATGCATTATAATAAATCTTTCCATAATAAGCAAGTAAAAAAGTCTGAATTTTTAAGCCTTCTAATTTTAGAATGCCTAAATGCATTATAAAGTAGTATAGATATATATATATATATATATATATATATATATATATATATATATATATATATATATATATATATATATATATATATATATATATATATATATATATATAATTATATATAACAGGAGGCATTTGACATTAATGTCACCTCAATGCCAAATAATCAAATTTCATGCCACATAAGCATTTGTTGTCCAACTAAGCAATATTTATTTTTAATAATTATTTTTGTATATTTCGGATTTTATTTAATTATTTTCGAAAATATTTTGTAAAAAATGAGCCTTGCAAGGATTGAACCCTTGTTGGTTTGTTGAATAACATGTATATTTACCACTAAGGCAACATTACTTTTTGGAATATATTTTGCAAGTTCAAAATTATAAATCTATGCAATCAATTATGTAGGAGAATCCCTATAACTTAGGTAACCCTAAACAAAAACTCGAAAACCATATATTTTTTTCTTTATACTGTTCATTATATTTTTTTCTCAAAAACCCTAATATTTTTTTTCCCTCACAATCTCATCTAATGATTATAATTTTGATGTTGTACATTGTCATACTATTGTTTGAACAGCTAAATTGTTCACGAAACAAAGTTTTACTTATGGTTTAATATTTGTGATCTTTAGTTGGTTCAATTTCGAGTGAGATAGTTTTATACTGTTACAATGTGCTCTTATTTTCAGGTTTTCAATGGCCTAATGTATTTAAACCTCATAAATACAGTAGTTTATTTTGAAGCAAATAAGCAACTTAGAATTTGTGGCATGTTTGGTGATTAGAATTATATTAATAGTGTATGCTAATGAGGCTTTTGTCACAGGTTCATGTGGGACTAAAAGCTGATACATAAAGGATTTCCAATATTTATGAGGATGTGGTTTTAGAAGAAGTTTTTGAGGTGGTTGATGAAAGAAACAATCTCAATGAAGGACTGAATATCCCAGTCAAGGAAGAAGATGTTCATTATCATGAGGGAATTCTAAATTCTGATTCAGAAGACGTCTCCAATCCATCTAAGGATATACACTACAGAATTGGCAAACATAGGAATTATTAAAAAGTTGCAAACGTGTAAAAGTACTGATCCTCAAAGCCAGTCCTGCCTATCATGAGTTAAATCTGGTAAACATGCAATCTTTTGAAACCAAAAATATTAGTATTGTTTTCCTATCAGCATTGCTTTAACCAACATTAGAAATTACACAGATCAAGACAAATGTTTCTTTATTGAATTCATGCGTGAAGAAATATTTTCCGCATATATCAGATAGATATACATTAAGAAATTAGAAAACTGTGACACGCGTCTTCATGTTTGAAGCACGAAGCTTCCATAATGGGTAAGGATTGTAGTAGAAATGTTTAAAAGCGGAGAAAGCATGACTCCATTACTTTAGCTTTTTGAGCACTCATTATATTACTGGAAGCAGCTATTCTTCCTATTTCGTCAACTTCAATAACAGATTTCTGAAATATCTTTGACACATAATAAGCCTCTCAATCTGTCTTCTCAAATAGTCTGGTAAATTCTTTGTCTTCTTTTTAATTGACAATGTCAATCCCATTTTTTTCATAACATCTTCAGGTTTAAATGAACAGGAGATTTTGAACTTCGTTATCAAGATGTAACAAAGTGGCTTCATTTTCAGTTAAAATCTCCATGAAATAAAGTATCGTCATCATGAAAACTTCAATCAGATCCTGCAATCTATCTTTCTTATCTGGGAGAAAGATGTACATGGAGAAAGTGCACTCTCATTCGCAATTCTTTTATATGGTAATTTGATCATAATGGAGTTTATTATGAAAATAAAAGGCATTGATATGTGTGTACTGTGAAATTAGTCGTGCCTAATAACAGGTATAATTGTTTTGTGCATCCATTTTATCTCAAAAGTTATTATACTACACGACCATTTTGTACTATTTGAAACTGGAATTTGTAGGTTTCCATCCCATTGTATAATAGAATTACATTATGCATATTTACATGTATACATGCATTATACATTATGCTAATTTAATAAATTTTATAATTCTGCAGCTTACGTTGAAGGCTGTGAAGATCCTGACAAACAGCAGCCAATCAATCGAATCAACCAATAACCCAAGTTACCAGCCAACCACTAAGTTTCTAACTAAGGTGAGACGAATTAATCTTAGTTGATGGAAATTGAATCATATACTTAAATTGCTAGCTGTGTTCGAAAGAGTTGGTTCCCATAAGTGTGAGAATCAACTTATGACTTATTCGGTCATAAAAAATATAGTTATAATCCAGTTGTGCTTCAAATGTAGTTATAATCTAGCATATTTGATCTCTTACTGGATTGTAGATAGTAATTCTTTGTAGTCCTGGTGCAATTCTCATTACCACTACTAAAGTGATAATCTTATACACAAATAAGTACATTCAAGATAATCATACATGAAATGCAAGTTTCTGAGAAAAATGACACTTTACGCCTTTTGGGTATAGTCCTTGTTGACTATTTGGTAACACCACAAGTCATTGCTTCTTTGTTTGCTTTACCATTCTTATCTCTTTATTTGTTTCACTCTCCGGGAGAAACCTAGGTACTCAAAGAACCATAGAGGATATAGCATATGAACTCTGATAAAGATATTCAAATTTCATCGAATCTTTAAAGAAAGGAGCCAATGCCGTCATCCATGTGATGATGAGTAACCAGTAAATAGTAACTGGCTAAAATGTGTCTGGTATGAACACTGCGAGAAAGTAAAAAGCAGGTGCCCAGACTACAAAACATAGTAACTGATCTCCAAGGCAAACGTTGGTGTGTTTCTGTAAGTAAGTACATCACAGTGACGAAAATCGCTGTGAGGGAAAGGCATCCAAGTAAGATGGATCCACTAAGCAATAGGTAGTTATGAGTTGCTTTTTCTTGGGATATCACGCTAAGATCAACCCAAACTGCTAGCTTGGCAACGAGTGGTGAAAAATCCCATACAGGTATGAACTTGCCTATAACCAGTATGTCCCGTGTACCAAAAATCTGAAAATCTATAACAGTAACTTATATGGTGATACATCCTATATTTCCTATGTTTTGATGCTACATTGTTAACTATATCTATTTTTTATTGCTGAACTATGTGATCAAATCCTTCGATTGCTTTTCAGGAAATGCATGCGATATACTGTATTAGATGGAGAATAAAGTACTGGTGCAGTTGAACTCTTTTTATGCCATGAGAATGTATGATCAAATGACCATCTGCAATAGAGGAAGCATGTTTCTGACCTTTCTTTTCTTGATGACTTTTATTTTTGATTTCAATGTCAGTTATCTAATATTGCTTATTTTCTTTATCTAGTTGCAGCAAACTAAGACAATTAAAAAGAACCTGGAGAAAAAGGAAAGGAGCTGCTTGAATTGGCCGAGAAACTGACTTAAAAAGAAAAAGTGAGTTTGTACGTAAGTGTCTGTGCACGTATTTGATAATTAGTGCTGGCCAAAACAAGTTGTTTAACACGCAAATACTTCTTTACATGGTTTATAAAAAGTTTATACATGATTATTCCGTCAATTCTACAAACTATGGTATGAGATAAGCTCGATGAGTGAATTTATTCGTCTGATCAAAGACAAAGATGACAATAACATGCTTCATTTAGTTGGGAGGACCCAACCCGATTGACATATTTCTACCCGTACTAAATTTGATTTCTCAACCCAAACCCACCTGACTGATCTATCATGCCACATATTCTTCAACCCAATGCCATCTGCTATTCCTATATTTTAAGTGGCATCTACTTGGGGTATATATATATATATATATATATATATATATATATATATATATATATATATATATATATATATATTATATAACAGGAGGCGTTACACGTAGATAATGCCACGTAAACGCCACCTCATTGCCCAGTAATTCAATTTAATGCCACATAATCATTTGTTGTCCACCTAAGCAATATATTTTTTAATTTAATTAAATATTATGTAATTTTCAGATAGCAATATATTTTTTAATTTAATTAAATATTATGTAATTTTCGGATTTTATTATGTGATTTTCGGATATATATATATATATATATATATATATATATATATATATATATATATATATATATATATATATATCTAACTTAATGCCAATCAGGTATGTATATATTTGTTTATCGCTTTTGTATTTGATAAATCTAACTTAATGCCAATCACGTAATATCCTTTGTATCACATTTTATGGTTTTTTTTACAGATCACGTATAGGAAGTAAAAAAAAAACTTTTTCTGGGACTTGTGAATTTTGAGATGCTTCGACCATGAGCTTAATTGATAAGTGTTATACGGGTGCTTGGATGTGTTTTTTCAGTGTGGTTATTACATTGTGGTTATATAATCAGAATAGTACAATTTCTCATGTGTTATGGTTTCTTCTTGTAGTACTAAGAAGTCTACAACATGGGTTCTCTTTGCACCAAGCTTCTTCCATGCTGTTTAGTTTCATCAGAAGATTCGTTGGTTCTCGAGGATCCAAACGCTGGTACGTAATTAGCATGATGTATTAATTATATATTTTCTCGATAAATATTAGTAGGTGCTAAAATGGATGGGTTAGGAAGTGTAATAAAAGATAACCCAATGTAATCTACTTTAACCTATCATATGTTAATATTATTACTGCAAGGAACAAGGATGATGAGGCGAGTTTGTAACACCCCCAAAATTTCACAGCGGAAGCGTTCGGGTCATGGGGTGCTACTAAATCAATATACACAACACAAGGTAATAAAGAATGGAAATTCTATTCCATTTTCAAAAGATATATTAATTTAAGAAATAGTTTTACATTATTGTTTCAAAGTGCGGAAGTAAAGCCCATAAAAATATATGTTGTCCCATTAAAAGTTGTATTAAAATGTTTGGAAACACTTCGGATGCCAGTCTTCAACGAATGCCTTTGCCAATGCCCACGCCAATAAGTAAACCTGAGAAAAACATGCTAAAATGTCAACACAAAGGTTGGTGAGTTCATAGGTTTAAGTAATAAAGTTTTCAAGTTGGACCACAGTTGCACATATAGCATCTCCGTGAATGATACTATATGCAAAAAGGCTATTACGCTAGTACCAAGTTCATGCGACCGAAACTACGACAGTGTGCATGCATCTAGAAGCATGATAAATAAAAGCCCAGCAAGTGTATTTCCAGTACACTCAATCAATACGATATGATATACGCCCGACGTTTGCCTATCCGGTCAAACTCGAACAGGGGTGTCATCCCCAGTAGATCTATTCATAACAATCGCGCCTCCCCAAAGGGAACTAACGGTAGCATAGTTGGGATTCAAGGTTGTTTCACGTAATAGTGTTTTCAGTTTCAGGTCCGAAAAGAGTTTTGCATGTTTCTCACCCCATAGTTTTATAAAGCAAGTAAATAAGAGTAAAAGTGGGGCTATAAACTCACCTTAGCAGTTCGGTAAATAAAGCACAAAGAGGTGATATAGCAGTGTGATGAGTGTGCAAATACTCATCATTTTTAGTCAAATCTGAACTGCAAAACGTTTAAAAATGCTCAGAAATGCATCAAAATACTAAAAATATTCCAAAATTGCATTTTATATGTTTCAGATGCAAAATGTTTAAAATCAGATGAAAAATGAGCAAAGTTTGCATAATTGGCAGTTTCAGTCCCCCAAGTTTCTAAAATTGTCAAAAATAGTCCCTGAGTCAAAATTTCAAAAGAAAAATCACCAAAGGTCCTTTTAAAATCATAAGTTGTCAAATTTAGTCCTTTGGTGAAAAATATAAAAAGTTTGAGAAAATTACAAAATTGGTCCTTCAAGTTTGAAATTTGGCAAAAATGGCCCCTGGAAAATTGAAATTGTCAAGTTTGGTCCTTGTACTTTTTGAGATTGTCATTTTCAGCCCTTGGATCAACTTTGCAGATTTGGCAGAACAGGTCCCTGAATTTTCAGAAAATTGCATTTAGGCCCTTGTGTTATTAAACTTTTTATATACCTTGGCCTTGTCATTTCTATTTTGGACCCTGCCACAACCCGTTTGGACCCCTGTCATTAACACCTTTGGACCCCCCCCTTTTTAATATCCCAGTCAAATGCATTTGACTTATCCCTTTTCCCTCTCCTTCACGAGATACCCAATCCACCATCATCACCCTGCAACCACCTGCTAACACTCCACCTTCTCCATCATATCCCTACTCTAACCCCCCTCCAAACACAACAAGCAAAGGGGTGCAATTAATGCCTTCTCCAGTCTCTCACTCAAGCTCCACTGTTAAATCCAGTTTCCCGCCAAAAAATCAATCTATGGCCAAGAATGCTTTAAGTGATCCAATGGCCACAAAAAGAGGTGGGATTATCTCAGACCAAGAGAGAGAAGCTATTGGAACTATAAAAGAGGAGGAAGAGAGAAGATAGGGCAAGTAGTTAGTTTTAGTTTTACAATGTATGTCGTTTTTAAGTGTTTTATGTCTTAAATAGCTTCTCAAATGTAAAATCAAGTTAATTTGTATCAGTCTTAGTAGTTTCAATGTATTACAACTCTAATTAAGTATCAATCCAAGTTTATGTTCAAATTCCATAATTTATGTTAACTGTTGAAATTTCCATTTTCAAACTCCTATGTCAAAGCCTCTATTAGCTTAGTTTTCAGCTTAAAGCAAGCTCAAACTAGCTTATTAAAGCTTTCTATAAGCTCACATCTCAGTTTTAATCACCTTTGGATATTGGTCAACAAAAGTCAAACGGGTACTTTTTGGAGAAATGGGTATGACCATGGGTATGCAGAGTTGAAATGGTGTGGTTATGGTTCTGTTTAAGCTTCTCAAGAGCTGGATTGCAAGTCAGTTTTCATTCTCTGTTCCATTTAGCTTTGTTGCTTCTGCACATTTGTTTAAACTGGTATTAGCTAGTTTGTATGGTTAGAATTTGATCCCACTTAGTTTGTAGAATATAGTTTCATCTCTATTTTGGTATTGATTGATGAGTTTTCATTGTATCTCTTATGTCAACTAGAACTCTTGAATCTGTTCTGTAGGTTAGCTAAGCTTGGATTGGGAATTATAATTGTTGGTATTTGTATTTTAGTTAGCAAACCAGTGTTTGGAACAGGTTGTAGATCTATGCTAGAGATTAGTCAGTTGACTAAGGGTTGTTGATGCAGGTTTGATAAGGTCTCATTCATTCATTTCTGTGTTAAAATTTACACCTGAAACACTCCAAGTCAATATCTGTTTAATTCTTATTTAGCAGTTGGATAATTGAGATTAGTAGTAGGATTTGCTAGCTTTTTGCTTTAGGATCATATAGGATAGCTGAATTAGGATCAATCATACCTTAAAACATCATTTATCATTAGTAGGATTGATTCAAATCTCAATTTAGTCAAAATTGCAAATCTGTCAACAAAAGTCAAAAGTTATTAAAGGCAATTTTTCCTAAACTGAGTAGATTTATCATTTGCTAGTAATTGATCAACTGCTTTTGGTGTTTTGGACTTGGCTAGTCTAGCTGGTCTATTTTCTATATTTGATTTTTGCAAAATTTTCAAGAAGCTCATTAAGCTCCTATTTAGCTTGTCAAGTAGACCTAATGTGCCCTGTGCACTGAACAACCAGTGTGACAGAAAATTGCAGAGCTGTCCACAAGCTCATAAGAGCTTGTGAGTAGCTCATTTTTGGTTTACAAGTACTTTCCTAGGTCAACTAGAGATTGTAATATTTGGTTCTATGTTTTTGGCTTATCCAGTAACTTATTTTTAAGCTGCAAAGTGGTGTCAAGTCCTGTTTGGAAGTTTGATAGTTAAGATTTTGATTTGGTTAATTTGCTTCTAATCTGAGATTTAGTGTTCATATTTAGTTGCATTAAGTTGGTACAAGTTTGTTTTAGCCTAATTCATGTCCTTGTAGCTTCTGGTTAATTAGTTTAGCTTATAGCTTATTTTCCCTATAATCTTCCCATAGCAGATTCAAAGCAGCTTGCATTTCCATTGATCTAGAGTAGTTTTAACCATTTTTCTTAGATTCTCCATATTATTTTAGATTTCCCCTGAGATTTTCATATTTTTCCAAGCTTATTTGCTATTTTTATAATTTAAATTAGTTTTTAAGCATTTTTAAATAGCATTTAATACAAAAAATTAAGAAAAGGTTCAAAAAAATAATTTTTCAATTTTCTTAAGTTTAAATAAATATAAAAAGCCAAAAAAGTATTTTTCTAGATTTTTCTTAGTTAAAATTGTATTTTTAGATAATTTAAATAGTTTTTAATAGTTTAAAATTCCTAGAAAATAGAAAAATAATCAGAAAAATACAAAAATAGTTTTGAAAATTCTCTTTTGATATTTTAGACTTTTCCAATTCATAAGTTTATTTTTCTAGCTTTGTTTCATAATTTCTTGTATTTTAGGCTATTATTAAATAGTTAGAAATAGTTTTTAATTAATAATAATTAGATAATTAGTTATAAAAATAATTTTCTTTTTCTAAAACTTTTCTTTTATCATTAGGATTGTAAAAATATCATTTTCATATTTTTAGGGTTAATATTGATTTAGTTTCACGTTTTTATTTGTACGTCGCGTAGTTTTTAATTTCAGTTTTATAAAAACATAAAAACAAAAACATCATTTTAAATATAGTGATAGCTTTTATTTAATATATTTTATCTTTTTAATTTCCTTTAATTTGCATTTAAGCCGTTGTAATTTGTTGGCTTTTTCTGTAGCTATAATCATTATCAAATCCCTTTTTCGTTCAAATCTCTCGATCACTTTACGTTTGATAATCCATTGCATAGCTCGCTGGGATATAACGACCCGGGGAAACACTATACTCCCCAGATCTTCATTGCATTCGTGCTTGAGCAGTTTTAAGCTGATTACGGTCTGCCATTCACAAGTGGCAGGCTTGAGTGATTTAGCTTGACTGTTTGGCACGCATCACAGTGGCTCCTACCCGGAACCTAAGAACGAGGTGTCACGTCTCAGAATAATGATATACGTTTGGTTTACGATCGAAAAGATAGAGCATTGAATATATAATTCAATAGAGCGTTATTAGCGTAGGTTTATAAGTATGACGATGTTACCGAGAGTTTTGTTTATTTACTTTAAGTTGTGTCGGTATAGAGTAGTGTTTTCATATATTTGTATACTTATAAATATATATATATATATATATATATATATATATATATATATATATATATATATATGTTTAATTAGTAATTGACGTAATAATTCTCGTTATGAACTCTAGGTCGTCAAAATACTCGTTTTTATAAAGTTGTTATAAGTTTATAAGTTTTCTAAACATTTTTCCAAATTTACGCTTTTCACCCTCAAGTTTGAAAATATACGAGTTTGGCCCTTAAACTTTGGAAAAATGACAATTTGTACCCGATTATGTTTCTCATTCAGAATTTACAGTTTTTGTCCCTCAAAAATCTGCTTTTACAATGTTTATCCAAAAAATTATATTTTCACTTTTAGCCCTTTTTATTTTGATATTTACATTTTTGACATAAAATGTATTATTTCCTTTTTACACTAGTTTCCCCATATTTACAAAATGGACCCTAGGCTTTTTCATGCACACGTAATATATATAATATATATCCTTAACTTCCCATAATGTTTATATTTAACTCGAAATTCAAAGTATTTGCGAATTAAGTCCAAAAATTCATTTTGACATAGATAGCTTATTAAACTTTTTACAAAAACATAGTACTAGCTTATTTATGGCTTATGAGCTTATTTTCGTTTCCAAAGGGTCGGGTTAACTTAAGTTGGGCCATAGTTTAAACGTGTTTATAATTTAGTCGCGATATATGTTTTAGAAGAAGTGACAACGACGTTTTCGATTTAAGACTTGGTTTCATATTAATAAACGTTTACATAGTTGATTGTGAGATTAAGATGAAATGTTAACGTGTGATGGACGAGAACATGGAATGAAAATGGAGTCGAAAGGGGACTTACAACACCAAAATGGTGGCGACGAGGCACGAGTAGTTCGAGCAAAAGAGATACGAGTTAGCCTTGAACCAAAAACCCATACGATCAATGTAATATCCCAACGTGACTTAGACGATCTTGAATTATACACCAACGCCCTTTTCTTTTCCTTTGTGGGTCGACAGTGGAGATGAAAGAATGGAAAATACTTGTCTTTATTTTCGGACTTGTAGGTTTTTGTGGAAGTGATGGTGAGGGTTTTTATAGGAAAATCGGGTATGGTTTTTGCATGTGCCCAAGGTGATGAAAATTGGTTGTGTGAAGGTGGTCTTGATCGTGCATGATAACTCAGCCAAAGGAGAGCATGCTTCGACTGCTACATTCCTTGGGGTGTGAATTGGTGTTGTCTTGGCTTGTCATTCGAATGGCACAAAACAAAGAGAAAGAAGAGTGGTCTTATCAAGCTATTAGGTGTGGGGGACACATGGTCTTTGTAGTCAAAAGGAGAGGCAAAAGTATTTTAGAGTATTAGTTTAATACTTAGGGTAGCTTAAATGTTGGGTTTATGTTTGTGTTTTTGGTTGAGGTCACACGCAAAGGGTGAAAGGAATGCATGTGTCTATGTGTGTCGTGTGGAGTGGCAGGAAACACAAAAGGAAGAAAAAAAAATAATAATACAAGTTACATCCATTTGGTTTTTGTCACATGTTATAACAACACACAATTCTTGTGTTTCCTTGTTTTGGTTCGCAGCTACAACAAGCCCAAGGGAAAGGAAGTGGGCTAATGTGTGACTCTAAGTCCAAGGCCAAAAATGTAAAGAGTTCGTTTGGTGTGGGTTAAAGGAGAAAGTTGGCCCAAGGGAAAAGAAAAAAAATAAATAAATAATTAAATGAATATTAGTAATTATTGTGAGGTTAGTACATTATGAGGGAAAATGATTTTGCCAAGTCGAAAGTCTTTTGGCAGACAAGGAGCAACACAAGGTTTTACATTTTCAAGATAGAAATCAAATGGGCTAGGCAAGAGTTAATCGCTATTGGGCTAAGGGAGATGTTGGGTTATGTGGTATTGGGTCGAACACGTGAGCCCAATAAAAATAAAATATATTGGATCGGGTGGTGTTGGGCTTAGAGGCCCGGCGGGAAATAAAAACATAAAAGTTTATTATATATTTATTTTTTAAAATTTTTATTATCGAGGTCGAGGTGAAAAATATCTCGTGACTTGTCGTGTTTAAAATACGAAACGAAATTAAAAAAAATATGGCCGCGAAAATCGGTAGGGAAATTTACGAGTTGTTATAGTACCTACCCCTTAAAAGAAACCACGTCCTCGTGGTTTACGATGCGAGAATCGTCGAGGTCGATACGGTGACGAGATGTGAGTATAAACTCTTAAAACGTGATATGGGAAAAGGGGCTAGTCGTTCAAGAAATATTCGGTGACGTGAGGCGATAAGTGAACAACAGATAAATGATTCATAAAATGGAATACAACGCGATTTCATAAAAGAGTACGATAGCTGAGTTCAAAACAGAAAGAACAGAGTCGTATGACGTTACGAAGGATAGAGCATAAGAGTGCCATAAGAGATCGTGACCAGTGACAGAGGTGGTTTAAATACGTGTGCGAGAATTAAGTAGTTGTATGTTACATAAAGAAATAACATAGAAGAAGTGATGAGTTGTACGTTACACACAGAAATAACGTAGAAGCAGTGACAAGTTGTACGTTATATACAGAAATAACGTAAAGGCCGATACAATGACAAGTTGTACGTTACACACAGAAATAACGTAAAGGTCAATACAGTGACGAGTTGTACGTTACATACAGAAATAACGTAGAGGTCGATACAGTGACGAGTTGTACGTTACATACAGAAATAACGTAGAAACAGTTATGGGAGCATAGCATAGTGCGATATTGTAATAGTGGGCATGTTAAGCAGTTTAACATAGAGATGTAACAAGTATAAGCATTCGTAGTCTACTCTACACTCTCTTTAAGTTAATTATCCTTAATTTTATTCAGTTTGTTACATCAACATTATTCTCATTTAAACTTCGCGACCCAATCAAACAAGAACAGCCTTAAAGTTTAAATGAGAATGAGGTTATACACATTTAAACTTCGCGACCCAATCAAACAAGAACAGCCTTAAAGTTTAAATGTGAGTTAATTAAGAAACTTAATGAATTTGAGAAATAATTAATTTAATTCAAATAAGAGCTTATACGAACCTAACATATAACAGTAACAGATAGCACGACTACATCGTGTAACAGTAGGCAAGGCATGGCAGACATTGGCAGCTGTGGCGGCATTGAAGTGTTTTTAGGAAAATTTGGTTATAGTTTAGGTTTTGAAAAAATACCTAATTCTCTATAACCTTGGCTCTGATACCAATCTGTAACACCCCCAAAATTTCACAGCGGAAGCGTTCGGGTCATGGGGTGCTACTAAATCAATATACACAACACAAGGTAATAAAGAATGGAAATTCTATTCCATTTTCAAAAGATATATTAATTTAAGAAATAGTTTTACATTATTGTTTCAAAGTGCGGAAGTAAAGCCCATAAAAATATATGTTGTCCCATTAAAAGTTGTATTAAAATGTTTGGAAATACTTCGGATGCCAGTCTTCAACGAATGCCTTTGCCAATGCCCACGCCAATAAGTAAACCTGAGAAAAACATTCTAAAATGTCAACACAAAGGTTGGTGAGTTCATAGGTTTAAGTAATAAAGTTTTCAAGTTGGACCACAGTTGCACATATAGCATCTCCGTGAATGATACTATATGCAAAAAGGCTATTACGCTAGTACCAAGTTCATGCGACCGAAACTACGACAGTGTGCATGCATCTAGAAGCATGATAAATAAAAGCCCAGCAAGTGTATTTCCAGTACACTCAATCAATACGATATGATATACGCCCGACGTTTGCCTATCCGGTCAAACTCGAACGGGGGTGTCATCCCCAATAGATCTATTCATAACAATCGCGCATCCCCAAAGGGAACTAACGGTAGCATAGTTGGGATTCAAGGTTGTTTCACGTAATAGTGTTTTCAGTTTCAGGTCCGAAAAGAGTTTTGCATGTTTCTCACCCCATAGTTTTATAAAACAAGTAAATAAGAGTAAAAGTGAGGCTATAAACTCACCTTAGCAGTTCGGTGAATAAAGCACAAAGAGATCAAGTGTGATATAGCAGTGGCTCCTACCCGGAACCTAAGAACGAGGTGTCACGTCTCAGAATAATGATATACGTTTGGTTTACGATCGAAAAGATAGAGCATTGAATATATAATTCAATAGAGCGTTATTAGCGTAGGTTTATAAGTATGACGATGTTACCGAGAGTTTTGTTTATTTACTTTAAGTTGTGTCGGTATAGAGTAGTGTTTTCATATATTTGTATACTTATAAATATATATATATATATATATATATATATATATATATATATATATATATATATATATATATATATATATATATATATATATATATATATATATATATATAGTGTATCTTTATTATGAGAACCCTTTTAAGTGCGAGAACTGCGAGAACCCCCTCTTAACCGTTAGATCATTTCATCAATGGATGATATGACTTGTGCCATTAATGTAATTAATTAAAAGATTAGACCATTAGTTAAAATACTGCAAGTGCAATTTTGGTATTTGTATTATTCCTAAAAAAGTGTCACCTATCTCTCTAAATCTAATTTACAACCGATCTCCATCATGTTAAAAAAGAACCGATCATTCATCTCTCTCTCTCTTAAAAAACCTAGCCGACTTTTTTCATCAGATCTGGTTTAATGATCGGATTTTTCAACCGATCCATCACACCTTTTTTATTTCTCAAACCCGATCTGGTGTCTCCATCGTTGGTGACTACAACCTATCCATCAAAAGTTGTTTGAATCTGAGCAGATGGATCGTATACCGGTAATTATTGTTATAATTTCATTTTTTTGCTTTTGCACATTCTCTATTAATAATCGCTATTTTGTTATTGGTCATGATTTACTTATTTATTTCATGTGAATTCAATCGATAGTGTTTTGCAACTTTTGATATGCAAAATCATCATGTAAATTTGATGCAAGGATTCACTCTGACGCACATAGCACAATGGTCGCAAAAGATAATTTACTAGTTGCTAGTGGGGATACCAGGGAGTATATACAAGGTACTCACACTTTTTATAGTATTCCATTGTACGTTATGTTACGTTAATAGACTCTTGATTTGTTTAAATACAAACAATTTGTTTTATGTTAAAATATTCTAGTTTTGGAGTATCAAATCTTGGTCAAATATATAGGCTACTGGTTGTCTCATTGTTGAATTTTTATTTGGGGGTGTTCGGATTTGTTTTTTTTTTAGTGGTTATTTCTTTGTTGGCTTTTTATGATAATTGACACTGGCTTTGAGTGCATGGGTAATCTTCTTATGCTTGTGATTATTTGTGAGTCATATAATCAGTTGGTTTTTTTAAGTGTGTGTGTCACCAAACTAGAGGTTACGGCCTTGTGGTCTCATGTCTTGGTAGAGACATGTGTCAGATATTGAGTTTTTTTGAGTTATTTATATCATTGAATCTTTTATTGCTTAGATGATCATGAAAAATATAGTTGTTGATAAAGATGCTTTTGGTTTTGAGGTTTGAATAATTTTTGTTATTGTAGTTACTTTAATCATTATGTTTGCATAGTATTACAAGATCTCGTTCCTTTTTCTTTTTGTTACTGTAGTTACTTTAATCATTATGTTTGCATAGTAATTGGAACATGTACGTTCAAAACATGTATGTTTAAAAACTTGAATGCTTCTAAACATGCATGCTAAAAACATGTATGTTTTAAAAACATGTATGTTCTAAAAAAAAACTTGTGTTATTAAAAATATTTTGCTTTTAAAAATTTATGTTTTTGATTTTTTTTATGTTTAATAGTTTATTAGTAGTTAACAGTTGGTATGACTTTATTATATCTTCATTCATATCTAATTTTCAATACAATTATGCTTCAATACAATTATGGTTCAAAACATGCATGTTTCAAAACACTTACGTGCCAAAGTTTGATTTTGACATAGTTTTAAGTAGAAACGTGGTAAATGCTAATTTAAATAAGAGTCACTCTAAACATGTATGCTAAAAACATATATGTTTTACAACATGTATGTTTTAAAAACATGTATGTTATAAAAAAAACTTGTGTTATCAAACATGTATGTTTTAATTGTTTTTGTTCATGCTTGTTTCAGATTGATGAAAATAACGATATCATTGAAGACCGAGAAGTGGATGAATACAAATATACATGAAGATAATTTGCGACTATTGAAGATATACGATTATTGCATATGTGTTTTTTGTACTTGTAATTAAATGAAATGTAACATTTAAGTATATGAATCTTGTTTTTTCTTTTATAATGGTTTATGTTTTTTAATTTATGCTTCAAACTTCAAAAAAATAATAAAAATGCTAGCAAAAAAACATACATGTACTTCACTAAAAAAAATCATGCTTAAAAAAAATATACATGTACTTCACTAAAAAAAAATCATGCTTAAAAAACATGCAAAAAACATACATGTACTTCACTAAAAAAAATCATGCAAAAAAACATACATGTACTTCACTAAAAAAAATGCATATGCTTAAAAAAAAAAAAAAAAAAAAAAAAAAAAAAAAAAAATCCGAAAATTTAGGAATGATTAAAATAAGGATTTAATAAAAAAAATAAAAAATATATAAAAAATTGTATTTTACTATAATACCCTTTTGGATTAATAATAATTTTTAATATTTAAAAAAATCTCATTGGTTTAGAAGGGTTCTCATAGTTCTCGCACTTAACAGGGTTCTCAGAATAAAGGTCCCCTATATATATATATATATATAGGGTGAAGTTAAAATAAAAAGACAAATATCCGTAAAAAGAATAAAAATATTTTTTTTTCAAAAAAATTTCACGAAAAATTCCCAAAAAATCCCACAAGATCGGGTAAGTTGGTGCATAAAACTTTTGTGAAAACATTTTTTATAATTTTGAGTTTTGATACGTTTTTTTTAATGCACAAAAAACAAATTTTGATGCGCAAAAAAATTTTGATGCACAAAATTTTTAACTTGTTTTAGTTTGATGCGCAATGTTATTTTGATGAAAAAAGTCAAAAGAAGTTGGGTGCAAAAACCAATTTTTGATGCACAAAAAAAAGATTTAATGCGCAAACGTATATATTCATAATTTTTTTTCAGAAAAAATATCCACTTTTAGAAAAAAAATTTTTCACAACTTTTTCATGCACCATCATACCCAATCTTGTGGGATTTTTTTGGAATTTTTTGTGAACTTTTTTTGAAAAAAAAATATTTTTATCTTTTTACGGATATTTGTCTTTTTATTTGATCTTTATCATATATATATATATATATATATATATATATATATATATATATATATATATATATATATATATATATATATATATATATATATATATATATATATATATATATATATATATATATATATATATATATATATATATATATATATATATATATGTTTAATTAGTAATTGACGTAATAATTCTCGTTATGAACTCTAGGTCGTCAAAATACTCTTTTTTATAAAGTTGTTATAAGTTTATAAGTTTTCTAAACATTTTTCCAAATTTACGCTTTTCACCCTCAAGTTTGAAAATATACGAGTTTGGCCCTTAAACTTTGGAAAAATGACAATTTGTACCCGATTATGTTTCTCATTCAGAATTTACAGTTTTTGTCCCTCAAAAATCTGCTTTTACAATGTTTATCCAAAAAATTATATTTTCACTTTTAGCCCTTTTTGTTTTGATATTTACATTTTTGACATAAAATGTATTATTTCCTTTTTCCACTAGTTTCCCCATATTTACAAAATGGACCCTAGGCTTTTTCATGCACACGTAATATATATAATATATATCCTTAACTTCCCATAATGTTTATATTTAACCCGAAATTCAAAGTATTTGCGAATTAAGTCCAAAAATTCATTTTGACATAGATAGCTTATTAAACTTTTTACAAAAACATAGTACTAGCTTATTTTTGGCTTATGAGCTTATTTTCGTTTCCAAAGGTCCGGGTTAACTTAAGTTGGGCCATAGTTTAAACGTGTTTATAATTTAGTCGCGATATATGTTTTAGAAGAAGTGACAACGACGTTTTCGATTTAAGACTTGGTTTCATATTAATAAACGTTTACATAGTTGATTGTGAGATTAAGATGAAATGTTAACGTGTGATGGACGAGAACATGGAATGAAAATGGAGTCGAAAGGGGACTTACAACACCAAAATGGTGGCGACGAGGCACGAGTAGTTCGAGCAAAAGAGATACGAGTTAGCCTTGAACCAAAAACCCATACGATCAATGTAATATCCCAACGTGACTTAGACGATCTTGAATTATACACCAACGCCCTTTTCTTTTCCTTTGTGGGTCGACAGTGGAGATGAAAGAATGGAAAATACTTGTTTTTATTTTCGGACTTGTAGGTTTTTGTGGAAGTGATAGTGAGGGTTTTTATAGGAGAAATCGGGTATGGTTTTTGCATGTGCCCAAGGTGATGAAAATTGGTTGTGTGAAGGTGGTCTTGAGCGTGCATGATAACTCAGCCAAAGGAGAGCATGCTTCGACTGCTACATTCCTTGGGGTGTGAATTGGTGTTGTCTTGGCTTGTCATTCGAATGGCACAAAACAAAGAGAAAGAAGAGTGGTCTTATCAAGCTATTAGGTGCGGGGGACACAAGGTCTTTGTAGTCAAAAGGAGAGGCAAAAGTATTTTAGAGTATTAGTTTAATACTTAGGGTAGCTTAAATGTTGGGTTTATGTTTGTGTTTTTTGTTGAGGTCACACGCAAAGGGTGAAAGGAATGCATGTGTCTATGTGTGCCGTGTGGAGTGGCAGGAAACACAAAAGGAAGAAAATAATAATAATAATAATAATACAAGTTACATCCATTTGGTTTTTGTCACATGTTATAACAACACACAATTCTTGTGTTTCCTTGTTTTGGTTCGCAGCTACAACAAGCCCAAGGGAAAGGAAGTGGGCTAATGTGTGACTCTAAGTCCAAGGCCAAAAATGTAAAGAGTTCGTTTGGTGTGGGTTAAAGAAGAAAGTTGGCCCAAGGGAAAAGTAAAAAAAAATAAATAATTAAATGAATATTAGTAATTATTGTGAGGTTAGTACATTATGAGGGAAAATGATTTTGCTAAGTCGAAAGTGTTTTGGCAGACAAGGAGCAACACAAGGTTTTACATTTTCAAGATACAAATCAAATGGGCTAGGCAAGAGTTAATCGCTATTGGGCTAAGGGAGATGTTGGGTTATGTGGTATTGGGTCGAACACGTGAGCCCAATAAAAATAAAATATATTGGATCGGGTAGTGTTGGGCTTAGAGGCCCGTCGGGAAATAAAAACATAAAAGTTTATTATATATTTATTTTGTAAAATTTTTATTATCGAGGTCGAGGTGAAAAATATCTCGTGACTTGTCGTGTTTAAAATACGAAACGAAATAAAAAAAATATGGCCGCGAAAATCGGTAGGGAAATTTACGAGTTGTTATAGAGTTACCCAACTGCATTCAAGCAATTTACGTTGGAGCAACTTAGAAATGCCACATCTGGTTTCGCTGTTGATAACATTGTTTCTGAGCATGGTGAGAAGGCTCCAAATGTTGTCTATAAAGGGAAACTCGAGAATCAAATGAGGATAGCTGTAAAGCGCTTTAATAGGTCGGCGTGGCCTGATTCTTGACAATTTATGGTACGTTATCAAACTCTATGTGCTTTTAGATGAGCTAGAATTGGGTGTCGTTTTGCTCAGAGTGTTTTTCTTTTTATCCTAGAATAGCTCATTGTACATTGCTATAGTCTAAGCAATATTCAAGATTGGAAGCAGTCTTAACTTTGGGCAAAAAATATGATATTAGATGAAATTGTTTAGTTGTTGGTCAGTTTTCTTAACTCCTGCTCTCTTATAGAGTCTCTTGGTTGGCAGTTGGCTGGTTCATATGCAGCTAAGCGTAAAGTAGTGCTGTAGTGATATTGTACATTTCTTCAACTCCTTCACAGATATTCTCTGCCATGTAAAACATCCATTAAATCACTATATTGGAATGACAAAGTTTCTTGATTTTTACTTTTTTTAGTGTTGATTACCCCCAAAGAAAAAAGGTTCTTAATGGAATTTATAGTATTTATATATGTTGGTTGGGAAAACTTGTCAATATACTTTCTATTCAATACTCTATCGTGCTTACTAATACTATGCACCCATGATAGAGTTGATATATGAGAATGTACTTTTAATAAAAATCAGGAAGAAGCGAAATCTATTGGCCAGCTGCGTAACGTTTGGCTAGCCAATCTTCTTGGTTGCTGTTGTGAAGATGAGGAGAGGCTACTTGTGGCCGAGTACTTGCCTAATAATACACTCTCAAAACATCTATTCCACTGTAAGGAACCACCCACCAAATTCACAAGCATGTTTGTTTTGTGTTTCTAGAGGTGGCTGAAAAAATCGAGCGCATAGAACTTGATAACGAATCTAGGGGCCAGGTATAATCAACAAATGTAAATGCTACTGTTTTTTCCTTTTTGTTATCAAATTTTACTGATACTTTTTTTTATTCGGTCAGATAATGATGGAGCTGCAGGTGATCCATTTGGATAAATCGCCTCAAACATGTGATTTCCGCTTAGACTGTGATGACTTGATATTTCTGGTTGGAGGATATGATGACTTGATGTGTTCTATTGTATCAGGTAGTAACTTGCTATCTATCTCTATGTGTACGTGTTTCAGCATTCAGCATAGACGGTTCAAAGTAACTTACATACAAAAGAGGTGGTCAAATAATATTTAGGAATATATATAGGCATCACTCAAATGAGAAAGTTATAAAAATGTTCGAAATAGAGAAATCGAATTCGATTATCTTCACTTAGGCAAATGCCAGGGAAAGAAGCTGGCAAGAAATCCTTGGTACTGAAGTAAAAACTCGCTAGAAACATTTCCAAAATTACCAACTATAAATATATCAAATTATCAGTATAATGCGATATGGTTCAATGTTTACAGCAAAACCTTGACTAGACAACCTACTATCACATAAGTATAGGTGGCAAGATGGCTGGGTAGGGTTGGGTAAAGAGTCAAGACTGATTCAGGTTGAAACTGACATGTATGGGTCAAAACAAGCTGGACCAGGTTGAGCTAACCCATGACACTTTTTTTGCCCGTTCTTCATATATGAATAAGTATAGCCTATGATTACAAAAACTATATAGATACGCTAATACCTGATCTTTGAGTAAAACAATGTTGGAAGTTATATGCATTAAAAAATTAGGTTGGAAGATGGAATTCATGTTCAGCTCTTGAATATGGTCGTCAAGTTTTAAAATAAATTGAACCCTTTAAGGTTTTTACAGACTTAAACTTATTATATGGTGTGATGGTTAATATTAAATGTCTTCAAATAGGTCCGAACAAACTTGAAATTATCGATCTCTTGCAGTAACAAGATAGTCATCTCTCATTTCATATTTTAGAAGTCTAAACTTACCTTCTCATTCAGGTAAAACTCCTTAAAAGTCGTGTAATGTTTCTTTTAATTAACATTATGCTTGATATGTTTTTGTGTAATGGATGCTTGACATGAGGTTTATCTTCAGAAAATTGTTCTTATAATGTCAGTTTGATAATGTATTAATTCAAAGTCATTGTTAATGTACATGGGGTTAATTTATATAAGGCAGGTTAGCTCAAAGAATTGTGCATGAAGATGTGCGGTACTTTCTCATCACCATCATTACCACTGTTGTTAATATGTTTCTTGATGATCTACGATAATAGTTGGTAAACGCCACATTTATGCCGACTTACTCTTTAACTTCATAATTTTTGCCCTTTTGTATTCATGGTATATGGTAGGTACCACATTGTCCAAAAATACGAACAAACTTAAATACTTTTTGATGATCTAAAGGGTTTTAAATAGTTTCTAAACAATCTAAATCTATAATTGTTTTACATATTAGCTTAGGTAAGAATCTGATTTAAGCCCCTTTAGTTGTTTTTCATGCTTTACATATGTTTCATATAGGTTCATATACTTAGCCAACATCTGGTATTAGACTCTCATTAGTCAAAAATCCCATTTTCACCCATTTTGCAAAATTGAATCTGCCATAAAAATGTCCAAATCAGCTTATGTTTTTGATTTTTCATTTGTTCATTTTAAGCTCTTATGCTCTATAACTTGGATTGCCTCTTATTTAGTTGCTTATCAAGTTGTTAGTAATTTTTACAATTTTTAGAACTAGCTTATTGATAGCTTTTGATGCCTTGGAAACAGCCCCCTCATCATAATCATGCCCTGCACATGCAAAAATCTCCCAACAGCCCTTTTATTTTTTATTTTTAATTTCTTTGTTTTAAGCTCCTATGATCAATAAATTGGTATGCTTAATATTTAGTTGCTTAGATAGTTAATTGTATTTTTTATAATTTTTTGTATTAGCTTATTGACAGCTTATTTTACCCTTGAATGTTCCCCCTTTTGTGCCTTTGCATTCTAGGAATTGTCTCAATCACAACTCTTACAAGCCCTCTAAAAGCCTTTGAAAAGCTTCAAATTTGGTTCAACCTTTTTCTTTTGAGATCTGTGGTGTATGAATTTTATATGCCTTAGCTTAAATTGGAATCTAAAAGTTAATTGCTAGCTTAATTTTAAGCCAACAAGTGTCTTTTTGCCACTGATTAGGCTGCAGTTGCAGCAGCAACCTTGGATCGTTCTTTTTTAGCTTATTAGTCTTTCCTTTACCTTATTTATGCTCCATTTAGTGTTTTTAGGTTAGTTAAATTAAGTATGCTTCATTAGTTAGCTTATTGTTAAGCTTTTAGTAGTTTTAATATCCCTTTTAGCTTAATTCCTCTTAAGTGTTCTTATTTTCATGTGTACTGTTGTGAACAAATAATTTTATTACTATTGTGAAATAATTTTGCATATGTACTGTTGGGAACTTTTTAGGATTTCAATATTTACATCATTTTAAGTGAAAAACAATCTGAATATGCTTCTTTATTAGTGTCCTTGTGTGTCAGCTTGCATGTTCTTATATAGCTTCCTCATTTCAAATTACATGGTAAAAGACGCTACTTAGGGGCCATGATTGATCAAGTGGACTTTGACGTGGAGAAGTTCCCTGAGAACTTTGAGATGAAGAATGAAATTAGAGATGTGGCAAAGAACCAAATTCTCCGTTTCCTTCCAGCCAAAGCCTTAGCCTGATCTCGACTTATAATATAAGCACAAACAATTTGGATTTATAAAATGACAATATTAGAGTAGATATTGGCTAATGTGCAACAGTGTACATAAGCTTGTGACCCTTTTTTTAAACATATATTAGAGTAGATATTAGAGAAGAATTGTCACCTCTTAGCCAGTTGAAATTTTATTTAATGTAGATTCAAGTATATATTATAAAAAGTAAAAATTTTCAGAGTGGGAATCATTACCTGAACAAAAATTGAAACACCCTTCTATTATGACATAGCCAGTAGCATTAGAATGCTTCTGATGGCAACTACTATGCAATACAGTTTACAAATATAATTGTCTGAATGAGTATGCCAAATCAGGAAGGCAAGATTTCGGTTGATGTTAATATTTAAAGCAAGATTGTGATCCATCTGAAATGTTTATTTTTTAACTGGTTATATTCATTTGAAGTATTAAACCATTTGACCCGTTTAAGTTGATAAAAACCAAATCTGCCCGTTCTAATTAGCCACCCTTAACCAAATCCCTTTCATAGATTTTGTGACAACCCGTACTTTCAGGTCATTTCTCGACACCGTTCATGTCTCATTATTTCAACATTTTTAGTAAACTTGGTTTACTTGTTTCAAATTCGCGTAACCTTGGAGGTTTAGCGGCGAATTCATGATCATGACATCACGTACATTTCATATGGACTATGATTAGTCTACATTTCATGAATATCATGTGCATCTCATTGATTCATTCACGACATTTCATTTCACCTTCAACGCGTAAATTTTTATGTTTAATAATTTTTATCGCGTGAGTTTCTACTTTGATTATTTAACCCGTTACTTTCAAAAATGATCCCGAGGTATTTTTAAACTCACATTTAGTTCATAAAAACTATATTTTTAGTTTTCCTAGTGTTTCAAATTTATTTGGTACTTTAATCGTTAAAGTTTAATTATTACGTCGTTTTTCTTAAAATTTTACGATAATTATTTTATCACCCGAATTTCACAAGGAAAATATTTT
>BPTQ01000009.1:115824887-115894047 GCA_019973895.1 Chrysanthemum seticuspe | reverse complement strand
ATTAAGTGTTTGAAGTAACGATTTCATTTTCATGTTGTACTATGAGGTTCTTTCACACGTCTATGGGTGATCCTGTCTTCGTTTAACTGGGACTACAATTACATTTATAATCACATAATTTTAATAGGCCTTACAAAATGTGAACTTTCAGATATTATACTCATAGCAATTTCTAATAGTAGATGTGTTCCGTTGTATTCTTTTAATGTGAGTGACATTGCACATGTGCCATAATTATCAGGGGTACATACACAATCTGCAACTCTCTGCAATGAGTTTATCTAGGATGGCTTTAAATCCACGGGTGTAATCATGAAAATATTCAAGTTCCCATAGACAAGCTTCATGCTTTTAAACAAGTACATTTTGAAAGAACGTGACCAAGTGTGACGTAAAAAGTCTGACCATCTACAATGGGGATTTGATCACTGGCTTGCCTTTCCCACTGAAGCACATTGCGGTATTGAGATTGGTTCAAGCTCAAGTCTTGGAAGATTAGTAAACCATTTTGGTGTTTCATTTTGGCCTTTGTACCATGGTTTAGTCATGAAACAAAGGGAGCATGTTGAAGGAAGCATTTTCGATTGGAAGGATTGTGCAAAAAAAATATGTTTATGTCTATTGTTTCTTTTAGATGCTGGTATCGTACTTTGTAAATTGTTGCACATTTTCTTATGTTTCCAATATCTATACTTATATACTACATCATAAAGGATTTGGGACTCCTATAAAATAAAGTCTTAAAATTTTAAGACAAAAAACATTACTATAGAAGGAAAATTAGAAAATTAATATAAAATTTAAAAATTTAAGTCTCATCTAAACCATATAGTAACCCCCTCCAATAAGGATATAATTTAATAGAACTGTTTATAAGAAAAGCTCACTAAACTTATAACCACCCATCTAATGCTAAAATTTGAAAAATAAAAGTGCTAACTATTTACGCTATTAATAATTTAGATATTTTACTTTTGAAAAACATATATCTACTACGTTATAAAGTACTTGGGGCATGCTAAATAAGGAAGGTTTAAAATAAAAAGCATTTGCTCGTCACAAAAATAGTCACCGGGTACCCGCCGGCCGCCGCCGCATTGCGCGGGTAATGGTATTTTTTGTGATTATTTGTTAACTTTGCAACATACGACATTAGATCAAGGACTACTATATGCCGATGCAAACTATGATGAATTTGTGAAAAACTTTTTACGATTACCCTCCTTCTTTCACTATAGCAAATTATGTCAACAATAATTATAAGACATGCCCGCCCATTGGGCGGGCTTCGACCACAAGTATGTATATATATATGAAATTCTCCTTTTAAATAAATGTGTGTGTTTTAATTATTATGGGGCGTGGTGCTGGTTGGATGAAGAACACAAAAGCAGATAAGATTAAAAAAAAAAAAAAAAAAAAAAAAAAAAAAAAAAAAAACCCTTTTGACCGTTAAACACTCCCTCCATAAGTATATAATTTTGACGAATCAAGTTTGTATTTATTCAAGTTAAGGTTAAAGTTGTAAATTATTTGAATCAATATAAAATAAACCCACTAAAAATATAAATAACTAAAAATAAATTAAAAAATAGTTAAGAAAATATTTCAATTTGAAAATAAATGTGACTTTTTAATTGAGATAGGACACATGTCGATATAAGATGTGGTTCCCTAACATTTGTGAAGAATGAGATGGATGGTCAAGATCAGGCCTCTTTATCTTAACTTTTAATGGACCGACATTGTAAATGCGTTATAATATATTATAGATAAAAAGATAAAAAGACATATTTACCCATTTTCACTTTTTGGCATGTCACATGTTAAAGTTAAAAGTCAAATTAACGGTTTTAGTTGTCAAATGACCAAACCCGTTACGGGTTAAAGCAATAGGCGAACTTTTTTCTTAAGTTGAGTAACTTAGATGACATTTTTGAAATTTTAGTAACTTAGTCGAACATTTTCTCAAACTTTAGTGACTTCTTTGTATATTAACATAAATCTAAACCACTGTACATCGGATTTAACCGGTTATCATATGTCACAAATAAGAAAGTAACAAATTTAACTAGTTGCAACAACTTGTGAAACTTAGATGACAGTTTTAAAATTTTAATAACTTAAAAGACCTTTTTCGCACACTTTAATAACTTGTTTGTATATTAACCCCTCGCCAATATATAACATGAGAAATCTTTCAAGATTAGCTGCTAGTTCTCAACTTAAACACATTAAAGTACAACGAAAACCAACGCAATAGAGTGGTCAGGGTCGTTCTTGAATTTTTGAGAGTCCTGAATGAAATTATATAATGCGGCATTTCAAGAAAAAATGTTATACATAAAGTGTCACCGTTTATAAGATATAATAAAATTAGCTATCTACATTTAACTTATTACTAATTTAAGATATTTTATCATCTAAATATTTTTTTTCTTCGTGAAAAAATATGTATACACGTGTATATAATTATTAACAGGACAAATTTTAAGTCCTTTAAAAATCTTGGAGTCACCCACCTTGCAAATCCTAAAAAACAGCCCCGGGAGTGGTCATCATCTTTTCATCAATTGGCAACACAATTTCCATCGTCAACCAAGAAACTAAATGACTTGTACAATACCACATTCAAACCAAGAAACTAGACAAGCCTAGTGCTTTTAAAGCTTATAGGGGTGTTTGTTAAATCTTATCTTTATGTACGTTTACGAACTTATGTTATTTCAACTTACGTTTTATATGCTAATTTTTTTCTGACTTATTTTGAAATTATAGACTTACATACGCTCCCTCACAGAGGAATTAGACCTTACAAAATAGAGAGTAAAGACAATTTACAAGTGATGAAATTGAGCCCAAAATTAGACCTAACAAAATTTGCAACTTACAAGTACTAAATCATATACTGTATATGGCCCAAGCTCAGCTCTAACTCAAATAGTTTTCAGGCTTCGAGCAAGACACTTTATTGTTAGGATAATGTCAAGTTAGATTTTGATAAACCAATGATTTTCCTTGATGACGCAAGCTGAACACGTCTATAGGAAACTTAAGTAGTGCAAAACATACATTAGACTATGCTCGATTAAACAAGCTCGGTATGAAAGCTTGATTTATCTTTAGTTAGTTGAGTTGCGATCCACTGCAAAGTGAAAAAAATTAAAAAGTTTGCAAAGCCATTCATCTAGTGTCACGCATTTCCCACCCATTATTTTCTTTTCTTTTCGGTTAGAGGGTGTTTTGGTCATTTGATCATTTTTTTAATTCCACCCTAAACACAAACGTGAATAACTTTAAACAAAAAACTTTTACAAAAAACCGATTTCATCATAACTTTTAAAATTTAATTCTCTTCAATTTGGTATGCAGTTTGATATATGAATCGCAACTTTTTTTTCTTCAACTTTTTAAGTGGGTGATAATTTTCTTGAAATTTTCGGCATTTTGGGCTCTAACTTTATCTAGTTTAAGGCCGAATTATGCAAAACTTAGTAACTTTATCTAGTTTTGGGCTCTAACTTTACTAACTAATGAACAAAAAGTACATTTTATTTTAAATAACGATTAAAAAAAATTACTCTTTGAATCTTACATTAATAAAATGATTAATGATGCGTTGTGGTACAAAAGTTAGAGCATTAAATACCTTTTTTACACAAAAAGTCTAAGCTTGACATTTCATCAAACACCTTTTGTGCAACAAATATGACTAAAATGCCATTTTTAACGTGCGATATCTCACTCATTTCATATCAGATTTGAGTGATTCAAAAACTTGTGTAAAGAGTGAATGGAAATCTATAAATTTCATGTTTTAATTTTTTTCACGATTCGGCATTTTAGAGGGTAAATAATAGGGGCGAAAATGCCCAAAAAATCAAGAAAATAAACACCCATTTGATATGTAAAAAAAAGTTGTAAAATTTATACCAAATTAAAGAGGATTAAATTTTATAAATTAGTGAAATCGGTTTTTTCTAAAAGTTTGTCATTTGTGAGTTATGTACGTTTGAAGTTTGAGGACGTAAAAGAAAAACGGGTCAATTTACTATAATACCCCCTTGATAAAAATAATTAAAAAAAAAAAAGAAGAAGGTGACTAGATATAATCCTACGGTAGAGATCATTTTTTAGACTTTGCAAATTGATACACTTTTTAATAGATCTTGTACCTTAGTTAATTACTCCATCCCGTAGAGGCGAAAATTTTTAACCAAATGTTTAAATTTGGGTCAAATTGGTTAAAATTTTAAAGTGAGAGGGGTATAGTTGGGTTTTCTTAAAAAATAAAGATGAGTTTAAATGGGTTAAATTGATTTTAATTAATTACTATTGTTTGGTCAAGTTAGGTGTAGTAGTATACCCATATGGGTCACCTGGATAAATACCCAAAATCGACTCCACTCTCACACAATTCATTTCATTCGTAATTCACTAATTCTTCAATTTTTTCAGTAACTTTTTCAGTAACCAAAATACTAATTCGATCAGATTCTATCCTTTAATTTCGCATCACTTTTTCAGCAAGTTTTTAAATCTCAATCTTCACTTTTTTCATTCGGTTGCAATGAACAATGAATATGTGCCCAATGAATATGTGATTGGAGATCAGTTAATTAATTGTTATTTAGGTGATTATTAATTATTATTTGTGATTATATTAATTTGTGAGGTGTTTGGGAATGCTTCGAATTTAGGGTTGTTTGTGATTAATTATTATTATTTAGGGGTGTTTGGGAATGCTTACTGATTAGGACTTTAGGATCGCATATTATTTGGGTTTGCTTAGGATTGCTTATTGACTTATTGTATAGGTTCCGTTTTAGGTAGATTTTTGTTTAGGTGATGTTATGGATTGCTATTTGCATATGTTTGATCTTATTATGTTTTTAAATGATAGGTGCTTAAATTTGCAGGTCTGCTTAGGATTGTTTATTGACTTATTGTATAGGTGCTTAAATTTGAACGTCTTCTTGTGCTTAAATTTGTACGTTTTTAAATGATAGGTGCTAATATGTGAGAAAAGTAGAAAAAGCTAAACAACAAAATATGTATACGGGTGACGATAAGATGCTAGTCCATCAACAACGAGTAATTTATATTCAAGTGTGTGGCAATATTTTACAATAATACCACTATAACCTAATGGGGTTAAAAGGGCGACTTGTAATTCTTGTAATAAGGTGTTAAAAGTGCATGGACATCTAATATGTGGCGTCATATAAATAGTTGTTTTAAGGTGGACTTGTCCAACAAGGGGGAATGTGATGCCCCACCACCGAAACGTATTTTTTTAGATCAAGCTAAATATAAAGAGAAAGTGACAGTTTCTATTATTAAGCAAAACTATTCGTTTAGTTATGTTGAGCACAAGGGAACAAGAGACTTGCACAAGTTTTTACACCCGGATGCAAAACCAAAATGTAGAAACACAGTAAAGAAGGTAGTCTTAATATCTATGAAAGAGAAAAACTTAAGGTTAGAGAGGAGTTGGAGAAAATAAAAGGTAGAATTTTTTTAACATCGGTTTTGTGGACTTCAATTACTAGAAATGGTTACAGGACATTGACTGCTCATTACATTGACGAAACTTGGGTTTTAAAGAAAAAGGTCTTGAACTTTAGGGTTATTCCCCATCCTCACACGAGAACTCTTTTGGCGGCATATGTGATTAGTTTTTTTTTAAGAGAATGGGGAATTGAAAAGAAAGTGTTTACCATCATATTAGATAACGCAACGAATAATAATGGTTTAGTAGATTGTTACGGCGTAACCATAAGAATGAGTTACGCCGTAACTGTGGACAGATCAGGTCCCCGTTCAGCATGCTGCAACAACTTTTCTCCGTTTTCCTACAAAAATGGTTAAAAACACAAAACCAAACAGAGATGGAAATAAAACAAATGAAAGGGATAATTCGGGTTGTCTCCCGAAAGAGCACTTTTCTTTATTTATGAGTCTTTAAGTTAGACTCAAAGCCTTGAGGCTTTATGGCAGCCTTCGGACTTGACCAACTTCCTCCAGATCCTTCATCAAATTATGTCTGACCCAGGAAACATTTGTAGCGGTGCGGAAATATTCCTTAGTCTCGATTTTCCGCATTTTGCAAAACTTTTCGTCCGGGCCAAAGTGGTATCAAGTGAACTCCTACTTTTCTGCTACAATAGGTGGCGGTTTTTTTATATGGAATTAAGGGAATGTCGAGATCTTCTTCCATGTCTAAAATGACAAAGTCGACAGGAAGAGAAAAGTTATTAATCTTAATGAGCACATTCTCAACTACCCCTCTAGGTATGCTCACCGTTCTATCAACCATTTCAATCTTCATGCAAAGGGGTTTGATAGGACCAAGATTTAATCTTTTGCACATGAAAAATGGCATGATACTTATGCTAGCACCTAGGTCAGCTAAGGCACTAATATTATGCAAATTATTAATTGAGCAAGGGAGAATGAAACTTCCTGGGTCTTTTTCCTTTAGAGGGATCTGATTCAGGACAACTGTTGAACATCTGGCGTTTAACTTCACTTCATTTTCCATAACAACTTCTATTTCAGTGCGTTGTTCTTTTTCTTGAAAGCTTGTATTGTCATTTTTTATAACTGCTTGCTCACAGAAGCCAGCAACTTCCTCTTCATCGTTCCTGAAAGGGGTATAAAGAGGTTTTCCGTTATTGGAAAATATGGCTTTACAGTCACCATCATCACTTGATCTGTCTTTATAACTTTTATTCGCCCTTATCCTATATTTTTTTTTCGGGGTTTTCTAAACCCTCATGACGAGCAAGGAGGGTTTCTCTTGTTTCTTGAATTTTTTGGAACAATGTGTCCCTGATAACCTGTCGCTTTGTATCTTCCTCCAAATACTTATTTATTGATTCTTCGAGTGAGGATTTTTCTTCCTTGAAGGGATTCCGATCATAACCATAATGGAAGGGTTTTCCTTTTCCATACTTAACTTTTTCGATTTGAGGACTTATGTTCTCCATAGGGCAATCTCTAGCTAAATGTCCTCCTCCACATGTATCGCATCCTACTCGAATAACGTGCACATTTTCCTTAAGCTTCTTCATATCTCTTCCAAGGTTTTCTATTGCTTGCGATGGCGGCAATGCCTTCAGAATTTCTCTCCAGGCTTCTTTGGCTTCCTCCATCATGCCTATTTTGAGAGTGATCAACCAGTTTTTGAATAGCTTCAATGGCGAGAGTCGGAGTCATGCTCGGAATTGGTCCTGGTAATCCAGCATCTGTCTTGTAGGTACGTTAATACCTTTGTAAAAGATGTTGACCTTTTGCTGGTTGTTTAGATCATGAGTTGGACACTTGTAGAGGAGGTCGTTGTATCTTTCCCAGGCTTGATACACCGTCTCATTGCCATCTTTTTTAAAATTATGTATTTCCGCGAGTTATCTTGATACTTTAGAAGGTGAGCAATATCTTTGAATGAGGTATCTTTTTAGGAGGGCCCACATATCAATAGCCCCTACTGGTAATCTATTAACCCATCTTTTTGCAGCTCCATTAAGCGTGATGGGAAAAACTCTGAGCATAACCGCATCCTTCGAGACTCCTGGCTTATTGAACAGGCTAGTAATATATTCCACATTTTTTATGTTTTCGTGAGCATCCTATGCAGTATTTCCAGAAAAAGGATTTGTTCTTAATTCCCTCATGAATTGTGGGCTTATCTCGAAATCAGCATCTTCGGCGATGGCCGGCCTAACTATCCCCAGTCCTTGTTCTTCTCTTGTCAACGCCAAATATTCCTCAAGAGTGAGGTCATCAATGTTGTCAACTTCTATGGTACGTGAAACTTGAAAACGATCGTGAGAAATTGAGAAAATAAAAATGAAATACTTAATGAAAAATCCTAAAATAACTCCCCGGCAGCGGCGCCAAAGACTTGATGCAGGTTTTACTGACCAGGTTTTAATATTTATATTGTCTCGTTATACCTATGGTCTACCTAATGCACTAATGGGCAGTGTACCCGGTCGTGTGTAGTGTAGTATTCGGTAAAACTGAGGTCGTCCCAAGAGCTATGTGTGCGGATTTTAACTAAGTCTAAGTGTCACAGATTTTAATTGGTTTTGAGGTCGAAATGATTAACTACTAAAGACAAGAAAATAAAGCAAATAAAGGTAAGGGTTGTGATCAATAGTGGAGAAGTGTGCTAACCTAGTTAGTAATCCTATCATGTTAAGTTCACATTTAATTACTTCCAATTGCTTCAAGTGGGGGTAAAAGTCGCTAGGACAGCATTTGGTCAGTTCGTCCTAACCTACCAGCAAAGGTTTCCACCGGAGATCATCGGGTAACCCCTCGAAAGTCCAGTTGTTTTTAGTCCCCTAAGCCAGGTCATTAAGTTCCGCTACATGCAAGATTCATAACAATGAGTGCACGGCCGCTAGCATATTAAACACTCATCCTTAACTTCTTAAGTTCATCCAAACGGTAGGTGATCAGTTGGTCAAATAGCACAAGCGAAGAAGGGTCGTCAGTTGGTCAATTCTTACCCTTCCCACTCAGTCTAACTACTTAGGGTCAGTTGGTCATATCTCCTAAGTAACTAGCCACTACCACCATTCAAAACTACTGAAACAAGGGTAGCTACCAACAAACTATGCATGCATACACTAGAAACAATTATACGAAAGCAATGTAAACATAAATAAAACAATTAAGAAATCATAACTAGGCTAGCAACAAAGGTGCTTAGCCGCTCATATTAACTAAAACAATCGATTCAATGTTTAACATATCGAAATACATGAATTGAAAGTAAAGAAATGATAAAATGCTAATGCTTATCGTAGGGGAGTGATTTCTCCCTTGGAGATGGCTCCGTATGCTCCTTAAGATTTCCCTTCAACCTTCTACCCGCGTTCTCTGATGTTGTGTGTGAAGTGAATGAATAGAAATGCTGGAATTTGGGCGGTATTTATAGGCCAGATCTGGTTACGGCGTAACTTAAGTTGAGAGTTACGCCGTAACATCCAATTCTTCGTAATTTGCTCTGGAAAAGCTGGTTACGGCGTAACATCAGGAATGAGTTACGCCGTATCTTCAATAAATCATGGTTACGTTGTAGTTGAGGAATGAGTTACGACGTAGCTTGTAGCGGCGCGGAACATCATTTAACCTAATTAGTTACGACGTAATCCTAGGAGGGAGTTACACCGTAATCTTCAGTTTAGTTGGTTTTCTGAGCCACGCTTCTGTTATGGCGTAATGTGAGAGGAAAGTTACGTCGTAACATCTTCAAAATGAGCATACTATCATATATCTTCAATAAACTCTCCAACTCTGCGTCTCATTAGCTCCAATGCTTGTAATTTACCTGAAAGTGAAATATAGAGGAAAACAAGCGTAAATCCATATAAATGATATAAAATACGAGAATTATCGGAGGAAATTGACACTTAATATTCAGGATTATTTGATGTTATCAGTATCCTGAGTTGGCAATTATGGCTCGCGATATATTAAGTATCCCAATTACTACAGTAGCTTCGGAGTAGGGGTGTCCAAAAAAACCGAGGAACCGTACCGGTACCGACCGGAAATGGTACCGTATATTAGAACCATGATACGGTTCTTGGTTCCTAAAATTCCAAAATTTCGGTTCTCAGGATGGTTCGGGTCGGAACCGTCCGGTTCCGGTACTTTCCCGAATGAACCGACTTTTATGAAAATATGTAATTTTATAGGGTTTGTTTGGGATATTGTGTACATGTAAGTATGCGGCCTTTTAAGGGGAAAAAATACCTAAACCTAAAAACCCATAAACCTTAACCTTTAATCCATTGTTTCTATTTAAAGATTCAAGCATCATTCATCAATATGAACGTAAGTTTTTTTCAAAACTGGAATATCGAGTATGCGCATAGCCGTATATCGAACAATTCTGTGTTGCTCAGTAACAACTAACAAGAAGCTGTAAATAACTGTTGGTATTTGTTGTTCATTAAACTTAATGATAAAAGTCGAGAAACAATTAACGATTATGGCGTCACTGCATGATATATTGTCACCATTTAAGTTATTGTAAGCTAGTCACTATGATTGATATATAATATTCTCATCGAGTTTGCAATTATTTTCGTGGATAATGAGTTTGCTATTACCGGATATATGTTTTTTTGTTTGTTTATAAGTCAAGTTGTGGAATACTATTAAGGCTGTCAACTTCTTTCGAAGTTCTACAAACCGAGTACCGTAAATTCACATCCATCCAAAAATATTTTTTTAACACTTTGGTACTCATGGGAATTACCGAAATATCCCATACCGGAACCGAACCGAAAAACTTGGGACGGTTCTTGGTTCCACTTTTTTCCTTATTTTCGGTTCTCGGTTCTTTCGGTTCGGTTCCGATTCGGGACGGTTCTAGTACCATGGACACCCCTACTTCGGAGTCTACTTTTAGCATAGGTGGTCGAATTATAAGCAAATACCGAAGCTCACTATCGTATGAAAATGCTGAAACATTGCTTTGCACTCGTGATTGGCTATTTGATCTAAAAGGTATATAGTTTTTCCATTCTATTTTTATGTATCGACATTTTTATATGTATATATGTTGAACTATTAGTTTGTGCAGATGAAGAAGGAATCGACGAAGAAGAACTAATCGAGGATATTGAAAAGTTGGCTTCGACTCTCTAGTAAGGTAAATTCACTTTAAAACTGCATATCCAAACATCTAATATTGTACTGAAATGCTCTTATAGGTTTCTGGTCACATGTAACGATAATACATAGGTGTGATGTTGGGATATGTATCTATCAGACATAACACGCATGCATTGTAGCACACTGTCCGATGCTAAACTGTAATCTGTTTATTTATGATCCACTTTTGTTTAACAATAACCTTTCTTTTTGTTTAAGGTAACAACATTGATATGCATGTCATCTATTCCTCTTATAGTAGGGTTTCTAACAAAGAATATCACATATAATGCCCTTTCAAAGGTTTATTTCTTGCAATCCAAACTGGTCTATGCAAGATTAAATCACCAAAATTTTAAAACATCAGTTTTTTTTATTTGTTATGTAACTTGAGATTAGAATAAATGTGCTTATATTGGCAACCAACTAGGTTACACATTAGAGGCATATATTAAGAGCCTCGCGTATCAAGAAAGACGGATTTTTATTTACAACATCATCATTGTCTTTTAGTTGGGTACTATGTACTTATCAAACGCTTAGAGCATGCGGTACAATGGCTATTGGCTCAAGCCATCACCGATGGCACGAGCCCGACGGCGTGAGGACCACAACGGTGGCTGGCTGGCGTCGTGGCCACCAGCCCACGCGATCGGCAATTTCCTTTTTTTTATGGCATCACTTTACTCTACGGCACCACTTTTTTGCTTTAGGGGGTGGGGGGAGGGATTTGTGCCATAGCCAAATTTGGTGCCATGATAAAAAGATGATGAGGTGGCATCACTTTTTCCATAGCACCAACCGTACGTTTGTACTTAGTGCTCTTATGGCATCTTATGAGCTAGAAATGTCACATTTTAAATTACAATGACACTATGAATTTTGTGTTGTCTTGTTTCTATCCGAATTTGTATACTTGGCCAACACACAATGTAACGTTCAACACTCCATCGTCAAATTTTCCAAACTAGAAACAGCCCCCATGTTAGGACAATTTATATTTGGTTTAGCTTGTGTCCGTTGAGAAGAAAAACTAAAATGAGAAGAATAAGAAGGATTTCTACCCACATATTTTAAATAGGAAGGATAACTTTAAGGAGATATGCATTTATTTTTGTAGATGCATATGAAATGAGTGGTTGTGGTTTCTTTTCATTATTCTTATTTTAATTTTTTCTTCTCATTTGATCCTAACTCTGTGCTTTTATACCAATTTTTGGTTTTATTAACAGCCATACATGACGAAACTAAGCCAAATAGTCAAAACGTATGGTTTATTTTTCTTTATAAGAGTTAAGTTTTTTTTTTATAAAACATAAGGTTGTTTGGGATGACACAACTTATACAAGTTCCTTTAAAAGTTTCCCTTAAATCATGAAATACCTAATTTCTAAATCGCTTTTAATAAAAAAGAGGGGAGGGAGTGGACTCGGTATGGAGCTCGGGTAGAATCGGGTAGGGCGGTAACACCGCCCCGTGTCAATCGGTATTGGATTTTCGGGTACCAAATTGGGTTGGGAAGCCGAGCGTGGTGACGAGGAATATTTCAAAAATGTGACCGTTGGAGGGTAGACTAGCAACGGCTAGTTGCATTAAAAAAAATTCCCTTTAAAACCAAACTAACCCAAAATCATTTCCCAAAAAAAAACACAAACTCATCTCTCAAAAACACAAAATCATGTATCTTAGAAGAGGTAAAAAAAAGTTCCACCTCGCGTCAAGGCCGGTCTCAACCCGTTCATCCGCAACCACAACAAACTCCTTTTCCAAACCAATTGTATTCTCAACCATCTCCGAATCAATTTTACGTTCCACAACCCGCATCTCCACATCAATATTACCAATATAATATGGCTCCTCCTCAAATGAATCCACAACACTATAACATCACTCCTACAAGCGAGTTATCCCCGTTCGAAAACAATGACGAAGACGACGAGTTTGTAGCCGAAACACAACAACCACCAAACGAAGAAGACGAAGATAAGGACGTTGAAGAAGTCGATGCGGGAGGGAAGAAAAAAGCATTCGGCGGGAGGAGGCCCCGTGAAGTTTGGTCGCCGACACAAGAGGAGGCTTTGGCGAAAGCATGGATTCAAATCTCCGAATGTAATGTTATCGGTAATGAACAAAAGTCCGAAGGTTTTTGGAAACGGGTTCTCGAGCATTACAAGGCAACATTGGGTTCGACTTCGCGAACTTTTCATTCGTTGAATACAAAGTGGAAAACAATGAACAAGGCCATGGGTATTTTCAACGGCTACTACGTCCAAGCGGTACGTGCTAAGGCTAGTGGGTGCAACGACTTGGACGTGGTGAGAATAGCTCAGGCGGATTACTATACAAAAACAAAAAAACAATTTGCTCATAGCTTGGCGTGGGAGGTTCTCAGAGGTCATGACAAATGGACGGAGCAAGAATGTTTTCAAGATGTTGGCGGTGCGACTAGCAATTCTTCAAAAAGGAAGTCGAGGGAGTATGAATCGGCAAGCAACACCATTCCCGACATGAATGAAGACCCCCCCCCCTCCACTTGAATCAAGAAAGATGAAAAAGAAGCAAGGCGCATCCTCCTCGTCGGTCTCAAGTATTGCGGATGAAATCAACTCCTACACACAAAAGAAGACACAATATTTGGAAGAAAAACGCGAGAAGGATGCGTTGGCGAAAGCATTGTTGGCTACACAACTCGAGGGGGCGAAGTTCAAGAATACACAGCGGGAGATGAAGTTTTTTACGGAGCCGCATGATCACATTCGCGATCCCGCTATGTTGGAATTCGTTCTTGCCCAAAAACGTGAACTTGCGGCGAAACACGGATGGGCTTGCAATTTTTAAGTTGTAGTTTCATTTGTTTTTTATTTCAACTTATGTACTGTTTTTTTTTTTAAGTTGTAGTTTCAATTTTTAGAGCACTTACAACAATAACACCATAACACCAATAACATCGTCCACGTCAGCGCCACATCAGCTTTACCATTTAACATTAACATCCTCAAAAAACACTCACAACAATAACATCCCAATAACACCATAACACCACTAATATTTCATATTTTCAATTTCAACCCCTAAACTAAAACAAACACTTCATTTATTAAACTAAAACAAACATTTCATTAAAACTTAAAACATATTACAATACGCGATTAAAAAAAATACAACGAAATAAAAAAAAATACAACGAAATAAAAAAAAAATACAACGAAATAAAACGTTACAACAAATTAAAGGAAATGACGAGAATACGATCTACTGACGAGGTTTCAAGTTATATTTTGCGATGATTCGATCTTTTTCGTCATTGATCCACTGCACGACCATTAGATCTTGCCCCTCAGTAGGCGTCATCAAAAACTTTATCTCTTCCAACCGGGTTATTGTGAGATCTTTTTCCTGCGCGGCCCGATACGCCGCTTCGGAGACTTCTCGTTTCATACGAAACTCGTTTGCCATAGTTTCGGTGAAATAAACTGACGAGCTCGTTCCTCCAGTGCTTGTTCCCCCAATACTTGTTGTAGTCTCGGATCTTGCTTTCTTGGTAGCACGTTTCTTTTCCATGGGGCGAGGTTGTTCATCTTGACCAAACAAATCCTCGTTTGTTTGGCTTGGGACTTCGCCGGTTAAATCGACCGGTTCCGGCGTGTTCCATTTCTTATAATGACGCAAAACCTCCCAAGCGTCTTCGAGACCAAAAGTTGATCCCTTGGTTTCCTCACGATACCATTGCTTTGCCCGTTGCATCACATCCAACTCACTTTCCCCGCTTCGTTGATCCCGTTTCGCACGTTTGTAATGAGAGTTGAACTTTGTGCATATGCCGTTCAAAGTTTTCCACTTGCTTGACAGCATGTCCTTGTTGCGCCGTTGAAAGTTGTTTTTATTGAACTCATTTCGCACCCGATACCAAAACGTATCCCTGGGTTGGCACTTTCCAACTTTCGGATCCTCCGAAACAGCTATGTAACATGTTGCAAGTAATGCTTCCTCTCCTGGAGTCCAACGTGCGTTAACAACAACTTCGCCTTCATAAGAATCAACTGGTTCGGGCTCGGGGTCTTTGGATTTCTTTGATTTTCGCTTAATGCGACCTTTTCCTTTTTTTGGAGGAGATGTGGGTGTGTCAGCAACATCATGTGTTTCAGTTTGTGATTGTTGTGTGAATTGTAGGTTTTGAAAGTTGGAGTTTAAGGTGTTTTGTTGGTTTTGTTGTTGCCAATACAGAAATGCTTGATGTTATTGATACATTTATTGGCTCGATAAGCCTAGTGGGCTGTGGTTTGAAGATGAACCCGCGTTCGGGTTAGATGATGAACCCGGGTTTGAGGGATTCCACCCACCAGCGAGAAGATTGTAGAAAGTATCGTCGTTGCCTCCCGACATTGTATTTTTTCAATTAATTGAAGTTGAAAGATTGAGAGTATGGAGAGGATTTAGTAGTGGAAGTGTGAAAAAAATGGTGTTTTAATTGGGTATTTATAGTGGTAAAAAAAGATTTTTGAATTTTTTTTTGAAAAATAACGGCTAGTAGCCGTTTAGGGTGGTTTTTGAAAATTTTTTTGAAAAATAACGGCTAGTAGCCGTTTAAGGGTAGTAAAATGTAAATTTTTTTTTTTTTTTTTTTTTTTTTTTTTTTTTTTTTTTTTTTTTTTTTTGCGCCTCTCCTTAACGCCCGTTGCTTTGGCAACGCGGGCCTCTTTTCCTCTCTTTAACGCCGAGCTCACAACGGGAGCAACGGCTATAACGCCGTTTTTTGCTCTTTAACGCCGTTATGGCGTTACCATTGGTAGTGCTCTTAAGTTGTAGTTTTTTGAAGTATTATGTAATGTTTTTATTTTTAATGAAATGGTATGTTTTTATTTTAATATTGTATGTGATTTTATGTATTAAAAATATATGGAAAAAAAAGAAAGAAAAGAAATTGGGTAGGATTGGGTACCACTCCCTCCACTTTGGGTAGTGTTATGGTAGAATTGGGTAGTTTTGAGTTGGAGGGTTTTTATTGGATAGAGGTGACGTGACAATTTGAGTAGTGTTGGGTATTAGGTTACCACTCCCTCCCTCTAAGATTCTCTCTTCTAACTTCAGCTCCGACTCGCTTTGAAAATATAATAATATGGTTACGATGACTTAAATATTAGGAAATATACACCTTCGACATTGCAAACCACATACTATTATACACTTTATTTAGATATTTTTTTCAAGTCGATCAACTTAGCAATGAATGATCAACACACTATAAAATTAAAATAACGTCAAGCTAAAGGCATCTACTATAATAAACTTATAAAAAAGTTTATACATTTAACACTTTATTAGTTTATAAACCTTTTCAATTAATAAACATATTTTCATTATAAATAAACTTATTCATAAACCTTTTCATATTATAAAACATTCTCAACACTCTCAAAATACATATATTTTAGACCTCTTTAAATCCTAGACCTATTCATGCCAAATAGGCATGGAAAGCGGATCTAATAAAAAGGGAGTAATATTTGCAAAGTCTAAAAAGTAATATCAACCGTTGGATTTGTCAAGATTACAAAAGAGGGAAATCTACACATAGGGGCATGATGGTCATTCCAATAAATAACCAACATCTCAGATCCAATCTCAAATCACCACTCATCTACCAACATCACTGCTCATCTTATTCAGCTAATACATATCAACCAAATCTTTCTCTCAACTGAACCATACACACTCCTCGATGGCGTTCTCATCTTCTTCGCCGCTGATGGCACCAGCGGCACGATCAACGGCGGCGACGGTGTCACCAACGACATTTTATCAAGCTCTGTCACCTGAGCGTTGACCGACGAAGGTGCGGTGGTTTGACCACCGTGACCAGACATTGGTGATTTCTTTTGGGAGAGAGAGAGAAAGGGAGTTTATGTTTTCAGGTGTAAATAGTGTATGCAAAGGGTGAGAGTGGTGAGTGGGTTTCTACAGCAAGATGTTATGGGTTGACTTGGGTCAACGTAAATGAAAAGTGCAGGTCCAATGGTCTTTTGGTTTCAGCTTTTTTGGATGATTGAGTGGTCGAGAGGTTTGCAGTTTACATAGAAATAAAAAATGAAACAAAGTGCTATGAAGGAGACGAAGGTGCTGACTGAGAGAACATGATTAGCCAATAACAGGTGTTTACTTTATTAATAAAGTAGTTTTTTACTTGTAAGGTTTTACTTTATTATTTAATAATAAATGTTTTTACTTATATTACTTTGATTGTTAATACGAATTGTATGTAGGTTGTAGGTTAAGATTGATGATTGTTTTGTTAGAAACTGAGTGAATCATTTGTACTTGATTTAAATTATTGCAGTTGTTCATTAATTTTAACGTTCATCAGTTATTTTTGATATTGTTCATCAGTTATTTTTTATAACGTTCATCAGTTATTTTTTATAATGTTCAGCAGTTTTCGAAAAAATAACGTTCATCAGTTATTTTTTATATTGTCCATCTGCTATTTTTGATAACGTTCATCAGTTATTTCATCAATAAAATGAGTTGTTCATCAGTTCTATTTAACTTTGTTCATCAGTTTTATTTCATCAATAAAATGAGTTGTTCATCAGTTTTATTGTTCATCAATTTTATTTCATCAATAAAATGAGTTGTTCATCAGTTTTATTTCATCAATAAAATGAGTTGTTCATCAGTTTTATTTCATCAATAAAACGAGTTGTTCATCAGTTTTATTGTTCATCAGTTTTATTTAACATTGTTCATCAGTTTTATTTGATATTGTTCATCAACTATTTTCTATAACGTTCATCAGTTGTTTTTTATATTGTTCAACGGTTTTCGAAAACAATAACGTTCATCAGTTCTTTTTGATATTGTTCATCAGTTGTCTAAAAGAAATCGCAATGTTCATCTGTTAGTTGTTCATCAGTTCATCGATTAGTCTTGTTCATCAGTTACTATTGTTCACCAATAAAAAAAGATATTCATCAATTCTTTTAAATTTTGTTCATCAGTTTATCGGTATTCAAAAAAAGTCATAATGTTCATCAATTGTCGAAAAAATCATAATGTTCATCAGTTATGGTCACAATGTTCATCAGTTTATCATTTGGTTGTTCATCAGTTAAAAATAAACCAAAAATAACAAAAATAACAAAAAATGTATTTTGGTATACCAATTAGTGCATTTGAATGTACTTTTATAAGAAAATCTCTTTTAGGCATTTTATCAAACACTTTGTATGCACTAAATATGATTAAGATGCCATCATTAACGTGCAATATCTCACTAATATCATATCGGATTTGAGTGATTCAAATTTCTGAGTAAAGAATGGTCAAAAGCCTACAATTTTCATGTTTTAAGTTTTGTAAAATTCGGCGTTTAAACTAGTCAAAATTAGAGCCGAAAATACCAAAAATTTCAAGAAAATCAACACCCACTTAAAAAGTTGAAAAAAAAACTTATGATTTATATATCAAAATGCATACCAAATTAAAGAGAATCAAATTTAAAAAATTATGGTGAAATCGGTTTTTTATAAAAGTTTGTCGTTTGAAAGTTATTTACGTTTGAAGTTTTAGGGTGAAATAAAAAAACATGTTAAAAGGACCAAAATGCCCCCTGACCAAATTTAATAATAAAAAAAGGAGGGATTAGCTGGAGGACACATGGCAATCAATGATAGGCTTTCTAGCTTTTTTATTTTTTTTCACTTTGCAAGGGATCTCAACTCAATAGGCATGAAATGATTTTCACTATGGTACATAAATTCTTAAACTTTTTCAAATTTTTTTTGACCTATTCTCGAAACACAATAGCGGACGCTCTAAGTCGGACACCCAAATCACTTACATTGATTTAGATACGTTTTCAACTCAACCAAGCAAGCAACGAACAATCAAACCAATAAAAAAACGTCAAGCCACATGCCAGATGGTTACTTTGATCTAGATATTTTCTCAAGTCAGCCAACTTAGCAATAAGTGATCACCTCAATAAAATAACTTCAAGCCACATTTCTAATCACATATTTTTATTAAGATAATTTCCTAAATGATCAACGAAGCAATGAAGAATCAACCTACATAAATTAATCTAATTAGTTGCATCATTTAACCCTTTCAAGAGATTTTGACCGAATCAGGAACAACGTGATTCAAGCTTTGATGTATGATTTCATTTTGACATTAACTATGGACGGTGAGGATGATGATGAATTATATAAGCGTGTAGGAATATACTGTTGCCACGTATAAAGTGAATGATGAGGCTAGTACACTTTTTCGTGGCTGATCCCTAGAAAGATTGAACCACGTGGGCCAATCCAACTCTAGATAGTAGATATTTACGTGAGGGATCTAAACTTGTGAATTACGGAGTACAAGATATTTTTCATTTAAGGGGGAAAATATACCAAGGTTGCAAAAATCGTGAATCGGTAGTCGGGCGGTCGACTCTTTTGTAGCTTGTAATCGGTAAAGACGGGATTAATCGGTAATTAATCGGATTGGCATTTTCGGCAAGTTTTGGTATTTTCGGCAAGATTTGGGTATTCTAGACAAGACTTTCCTTGAAAATCATCTTGTAATAGATAAAAACATCAAATATAGTTGATTAAAACTTGTTCAAGACAATTTTTGGGTATATCCGACAAGATTTGCAAGTTTCCGGAATATTTGACCACCGTTAACAGTCGTTGACCGCCATTGAACGTTGTTGACCGATTTGTTTGACCCAGTTACACAAATCGGCAAGGTTGGTGGCCCAGTAGCACCTAATCGGTGATTAATCGGCCTTGTAGGCCTTGTTTTGCAACACTGATATATACACATTAAAACTTAACAACTTGCATATTTCCTCATAATACAAGTTTTTATTGCACAATGTACAATGCATTTTAAGCATGTTTTGGGTATATATGCAAATCTGCAAATTTTAGTGGGTATATATGCAATTGCCCCCTAAAAAATATATAAAATATATATATAAAGTGGAGGAATTTTCAAATGCTTACTCTTATTTTGATGCTTACCAAGGGAAAATTCTCACCATCCATCTAGTTTGATATAATGGTGGGATTAACTTAAGATTTAATATGTCTAAACCTAAGTCCATGTTTTTTTCTTGTCTTTTTGTTTTTTTATACACATTTTTTTAGTTATTCACGTTTTTAGTTATAATCACGTTTTTTTTTTTTTTTTTTTTTTGTTAATATTTACGTTTTTTTTTAATTCACATTTTTTTATATTCACGTTTTCTTTTATTTGTTTGTTTTTTTAATTCGCGTTATTTACGTTTTTTTAATCCACCTTTTTTTTTCTTCAATTTCATACGTTTTCGTTCGTTTCCATACGTTTTCGTCTATTTTTCATACGTTTTCGCCCCTTTTCATACGTTTTTGTCCGTTTTCATACATTTTTGTTCGTTTTCATACGTTTTCGCCCATTATTCATACATTTTCGTCCGTTTTCATACGTGTTTTTACGTTTTCATACATATTCGTCCATTTTCTTACGTTTTCGTCCGTTTTCATACGTTTTCGTCCGTTATTAAACGTTTTTGGCTGTTTTTAAACGTTTTCATACGTTTCTGAATACTACAAGTGATATTCTGAATAACACAAGTGATATTCTATGATATTCTGAATATCACAAATGATACTGTGAATATCGCAAGTGATATTATGTGATATTCTGTGATATTCAGAATATCACTTGTGATATTCTGAATACCACAAGTGATTTTTTGAATATCACAAGTGATTTTCAACTAATGTTTTGTAACATGAAAATCACACGTGATATTCATAATATCACATAATGATATCCAGAAAATCACAAGTGACATTCATAATATCACAAAGTGATATTCAGAATATCACAAACTGATATTCAGAAAATCACAAGTGATATTCAGAAAATAAATAATCACAGGTGATATTCATAATATCACAAAGTGATATTCAGATAATCACAAGTGATATTCTGAATATCACAGAAATCACTTGTAATAGTCAGAAACGTATGAAAACGAACGAAAACTTAAGAAAATGGACGAAAACGTAAGAAAACGGACGAATTCGTATGAAAATGGGCGAATACGTATGAAAGAGTAAAAAGACGTCTGAAAACGGACGAAAATGTAAGAAAAATGATGAAAACGGGGGGAAACGTAAGAAAACGTATAAAAACAGATGAAAACGTATGAAATCGAAGAAAAAAACACGAATTAAAAAATGCGAATTAAAAAAAAAACGCGAATAAAAAAAAAGAAAAACGTTAATTTAAAAAAAAACGTGAATAAGAAAAAAAAATAACAAAAAATAATGTGAATAAAAAAGAAACACAAAAAGGACAAGAAAAAAAATATGAACTTAGGTTTATCTACTAAATCTTAGGTTAATCCCCACCATTAGATCAAACTAGATGGATGGTGGAGATTTGTCCCTTGATAAGCATGGATTTATGGGTAAACAAAATAAAGTGACTCATATAAAGTGTACCATATTATTAGTCTCACTTGATGTGGGTTTTGTGTTTGTGAACAATTATTATAAAATAGAAAAAGTAGTACTTAAAATACTTAGGTTTAAAATACAGTAATTACGGAAGCCATATATAAAATTCTTGTAAACATTGATAACCGGTTGGCACATGTTTGCATGTTTTGTTTCAAAACTAGTATCAAAAGACAATGTTTCGAGAAAAGTTTAAATCGGCGGAAAATCTTAAACTTGTGCGCTTTTTTCAGTTGACGACTAGGAAAAAACAGTTTTTCATCTCTAGTATTATGCAAGGGTGTTGTTACAGGTACATCTCTAGTAGTTAATGTCACCCCCTAAGTCACTTTCACCCATTTTGTTTAGTTTGTGGACAGGAAAAAATAATTTTTCATTATTTTTTGTTTCATATGTTTTGTCTATTAATATTTTTGACTTATCAAAATTTACATTTTATGCTCCATACATTCAATTTTATAGTTTTATAATATAAACAAATTTATAAAAATAAAATAAAGAGTACAAAAAAAATAAATAAAAAATAAAAAGGGGAGGGAGTGTCAATATCCAACTAAGCGAGGTATGCATAACCAACCTCATTATGCAATGAGCACATATTACAATGATATTTAGTTAAGAGCTAGAATTAAACTCGTGATCAATTTTCACAACACACTTATTAACCAGTCAACTAGACGTTTATGATGCGGACGTGGTACCACTGAGCTAGAGCTAAGGGTGTCAGCCCGCTATAAGAGAAATTATCATTAAGGTGCAAAAATTTCTTTTTCAAAACCAACAAAGCTATATGTTGAAGGCTTGCAACATATAAACTATGCCTTCTCGATTATAGTATTCGACAATTACGAGCTAATGACGATGTTACAATTCATTTGTGATTGCAACCGACAAATTGATAATTTTGATTAAGACCTTTTCCTTCTAAGAGCACAAGGTGAGGGAGATACCAATAACATGTTATTGGTATGCCACCTCAGCGCCACATCATAAACCTTTCAATAACACACCAATCACTCAAACACCCCTCCCTCATAACACACTACTAACATGTTATTGGGTCCCACAAAATACCCCACTAAAAATACCCACCCACTCACAATACTAAAAAAAAACACACACAAAATTGCATTTGGCTTGAGTTAATGGAGTGGCTCAAATGTATTTGGCATGGATTTGGCATGTTGAGGTGGTATGGCAATGACATGCCATTGGTATAAGTTTTTTTCTTTTAACATGTTATCAAGCACCATACCGTGTGCTCTAAAAGAATAAAATAAACGCTGAGGACCACCAGATGACGATGTTAGTTGAATAACTATAAATGTTAATAAAGCCAAAAGCGAGTTTTGTTTTACATTAGAGAAATTAGATCGTGTTGTTATCGGTATGGTAATACAAGGAAAAAAAATGGTCATATCATTGAGTACTGAGAATTGACAGCCATCATAATTCTAGCATATAAAACCTCCCAAGAAAACGAATGATGTTTACTTAGCAATATAATACATGCATATACCTTCCATAACATTTTTGATGAGTCATCAATGAACATAGTTAAATTATTAGCTTCCAAAGTACCATTACCAAATAATTTGCGCATGTTAAAGAATCTTGCTTATTATATGTCTCAACAACTATTGCTTTTGTGGGAAAGTAATATTTGTCAAAGTAGTGTTTGCAAGGTTAAACTAATGTCATTTTTTATTGTTTGCTTACATTCAAGATCAAGTGTTCCTTACATTTGTATGCCAACATACACCTTTATTGATTAAAGAAAGATGACATGATGTAGTTCTTAACCAATGAAAACAACAAATTGAATTTGAACTCTTTTATTTTTGGATGATCAATGTTATTGTTTAATCATCAAGAACTCAAACTGCTCAATACATTAGAGCAAACACAATGGTAATTAACTTGATTTATTTTATAACACCGTCCACGTCAGCGTCACATCAGCTTTAACATTTCACCTTAACATCCCTAAAAAAACACCCACAACAATAACATCACAATAACATCAATAACATTTCACCTTAACATTCAATTTATTTATTTATTTATTTATTTATTATTATTTTTTTAATACGCCTTAACGGGCGTTGCCCGTATAACGTCTCCACCATTTTGAGCAAATAACGCCGTGTCTCCAAAGGTAATAATGGCTTCAACGCCGTTAATGGGTCTTCAACGTCATTATGGCGTTACCATTATTCATGCTCTTAGAAACTAGTGCTAATGTTACTAAGTACAAACTCACAAGACATAATAGAGATATGATAACTACTGCTTTTTTGGAAAAGTGTAAAAAAGAGTTGATTTGCACATTTTTACTTTTGATTTGCAGAGATTAACATATGCTATAAACAGATGTACATTCATTATATGCGGCTTATCCATATTGTACACTGAAGTGTGCGAATAATAATAAAAGTATGCCAATCAACTCCCTTTGTCAAAGTAGTGTTGCAAGATTAAACTAGCCTCATTTTTTATTGTTTGCCTACATTCAACGCCAGTGGTGATTGTTTAGTTTGTTTGGTGTTGTTGCATTTCAAAAGCTTTAAGTTTATAGTTACTATTTTTATCGGTTTTCTTACTAAAACACACGAGAAAAGTATACCCATTCGTTAGAGGTAAAGTATTGGTAAAACCAAGTCGTTCCACAAGAACAAGTGTTATTCTCGCTATCACAAAAGTACAAAGGCTTACAAGGAATGATTTAAGCAAATAAGCAATTAAGGACGTTTTATGCAAATTTAATAATAAACGAAATATGATTGCTCGTATTAGATTATATAAGTCTGAAAGGTGGTTATGATTATGATGATCAAGTTGGTTATAAACGCAAAGATTATATTTCTCAATTCTTTGACTATGATTCACAAGTAGGCAATTCTCGTCAAAATCACTTTCTTACAAATCATGCATTAGACACAACCAATCAATTCAAGACTTATTGATGTGGAATTTTGCAAAACCAATAAGTTTTACAATCCTCTTAGGCAGTGTACCTAACAGTTGTAGTGTAGTATAAGTAAGACACATGAGATTAACCATTATCTAAGAGAATAGTGTTGTGAAGGTCGAAGTGTATGACGAATTACGTCTAGAGGTGTAGGATGAGTATTTTTGTATTTTTATATTTTTTATGAAAGCAAGTAAAATTTCAGGGTTTGAAGAGTGGGTCTTGTTAATACAAATAAACCATAAAAACGTTTATTTATATTTTACGATCTTCTAATATTTTTTCGATAACAAACGTAAAATCATTTTAACGAAATAAATAAAATATTTCATCTTTAATATTTTTATATATCTGACTATCAAAATCCAAATATAAAAAAGATTAAAATAAGTCAATCTAAATATTTTAAAACATAGTTTTAATTGGTAAAATTATTCAACCCCATTCTTTTTTTTTACATATTTTTTAAATAGTATAGGTGGCCTGAAAAGTTAAAACGACATCGTTGTTAATGCCCTAAGACAACATATCAACAAAATTACCAATGACCTAGATTACAATAATATTTACAATATTTCTGACGTTAATAAAAAGTTAAGGGTAAAAAAAACATGAATACTTACTGAGTTAGTGAATAGCAAAGCTATCCGATTTTTCTAAACATTCTATGTGTTATAAAAATGTATAATATCATAAATATTGTATTTATTCTGATTGTATCGCTGAGAAATTTTACCAGTAAATATTTAAAAATATAAATAATTGAATTGTTTTGCACATTTTGGGTGATTAATCCACTGAGTTTAAACTCATAGTCACGTAGACTCAATTCAGATAAAGGCATCCTCTTTTTAGTTCCGTCGTATAGAAATTAAATTAAGATAATCCATTATAATATTTTTTTCATTAGTAAATAGTTTAGAGGTAAAAATTACAATTTTTATTAATTCACTATACAATCCATAATTGAGGGTGTTTAAAAAACTTTTCTATGAATAGTAACATGAGCCATATGAATGTATATATAATGTGAAAACGTAGAGGGGTGAATACGTTACCGTTTAAAAACGTTAGATCTTTTGTATCAAATCACTTATGAAGCTTGTTATAATATGAAAGTACCAATTATTGTTTGTGACTAATATAAAGCATAGTAAACCAAGTTGTCACACAAGCATCAACATCAAACCACATCACAAGCAATTATAAAAGTAAAGAGATAAAGAAAGGAAAGTGCAAACCGAACACGAGGATTTATAGTGGTTCGGTCACGGATCTCCTCTCCGCCCTACTCCAGTCCCCGAGTACCCAACTCGAGAGTTACTTCACTAAATCAACAAGCTCCCTTCTCGGCGGAGAAAACCTTACAATCTTCGCTTACACTTTTTCCGGTACAAAGCTAGATACCAGGTCCTAGTTTGAGGTAGAACTAACCTAACGTCGCCTATACAATATTTCCGACACTAAGCTAGATGTCGAGTTCTTTCCGGGTACAACCACTCCCGTTATGTTTTATGGCCCAACATAACAAACCTTGTGTTTTATGATACAAACACATAACTCATATAATCTAGTTTGGTGAAAGTGTTGTGATGATGCAATAATGTTTACAATGATGATCCATGACATAAATGTCTAATGGATATGAATGACTAATCTAAATGATCTTCTTAAATAAGAAGTCTTTAATCAATGAGGATATCAAGAGATCTTGAATCTTCATATGTTGATATGCTTTGGTGAATGAGGATGGCTAGATCTCCAAGCTTTCCTTGGTTGATCAAAATGTAAAGTATGCTTACAACAAAGATGAATGTTAGAAGCATTATGATCATGTGATGATGAGGGTGATTAATGTATGTTACTACATGGTTATCTATAGATCTAATAGATGAAAGAAAGATAAAGAGAATGTGTGTTGGAAGGGATGAAGAAATAAGAAAACAATAGGTTGGTATTTATAACCAAAGTGGTAATAAAAAATATAATAATTTATTAGATTTTATATCTTAGAATATATTCCAAAATCTTTTAAAGATTTAGATGACACTATGCATGAGGTAATAAAAGAGTGTTTTCCTTTTTATGAAAAATACATTTAAACAAATGTATATACTTATTTAAAAGGTAAGTTACTTGTAAATAAAATGTAAGTAACCTTTTGTAAAATAAAATATCTAGTTGAGTGCTTGTCAAAATAAAATATATTTTTTCAAGAGTAAGTAAACTTTAGTACTTGTATGAATATTATAACTAGTTTACTTGTACAAATAAAAGTATATATTTGTTAGACATTTTACAAAAGATGTATTTGTATAAAATACTTGTGAATGCAAAATGTAAAATGAGGTTCGAAATAGAATGGTTAACCTATTAAAATACTTAGTGACTCTAAACATATTTTAAACATTCTAAATGATTTGTTAATGGGTTTGATCATAATGCCACATAACAAACATGTACGAACCTGTGTTGTAACATATGAGGACTTGAGACATCAAGAGGTGTTGAATGTATGTTGAGACAAAATGTGATTACAAGTAACTTGTACATTTTACGTTATGTATTACAAGTTACATATTTGTCATCAATCAAAACAAACGAGACTGTATAAATTAAATATCGTAATATTTGCACTAACATATAAGATAATATTAATTTTGTATTACTTAATTTTGTATTTTTTTAATTTTGTATGTTCGAATGTCTTGATGCATTTATTGGATGGAGAGTCATCCGACCATTATTTATGGTATAGATAGATTTTAATGTACCTATAATTATTAAGCGGGGTTTTATTTGTGTGTTTAAAAATATTTAATTTTATATTTGTGTACGATAGGAAAATGGGCTAAATGACGTTTCATATCTGTTAGAATTTTACATCGTTGCGTATCCGTTACAATTGCATACCGTTGCAGAATCCAGCGCTAGTTTTAAATTGTTGTAAATGGTGGTAAAATTATTCCGTTTCAAGAGCGAAGCAAAGAATTTAGGACTTGATCCCTTCCGAAAAGGGTTGCTAATTTACAAAAAAATTTCCTTTGTCAGAAAACCATGGCAATTTTTTTTCACTCGTTAGAAATTTGTTACAATTTTCTATCTATTGCAAATAGTCATCGCAACAGATTTGCAAAAATTTCCACAGTAGCATTATCCTAGTTGTATTGTAGGATGAGTACCGTTAAATTACAAACCCTTTAATATGTTTAATACTAATTTTCATAATCCAACTTTTTTTAGACGTGTAAAAGATAAGAATAAGCTACCTTATCTCCAAATGATGCTTATCAAAAGAGTATACCAGCTTTTGTAACTGAAACTTTAATAAAACTGATTATGTTTCACATGTTTCATAGGTCTAAGCTCATAAAGATGTTTCATGAATTAATAGTAAATTAGTATTTGTTGTGCTAAATAATTTTTCGGTCTCAAAATAAGTTCCTATTTTGATTTTGATTTTATTTTTTCAACTTGAACTTTAATTATTTTTTTGTGTTATATAATACTTGATGCAAAATGTATAAATGAATTGGATTTTAAATATATTTTCATTTACATAATTTCATCAAATATTATATAACACAAATAAAATAATTAAGATTAAAGTATAAAAAGATTTTAAAAAGTCAAAACATAATACATTACTTATTTTGAGAAGGAATGTGCAGTAGATAACAATCAAACTTGGGAACAATGTTTCTCAAGTTGACGTTTACAAACTATCTTGAATTTAATTTGCCAATAAATGAATTTAGCCTAATTTTGGTAAACGGACATATAGTAGTTGGTATGTGTGAATGTAATATGAGTTGTTTCTCTATGCTAGTGACATCTGTCCCTGACCCACCTCACTACAATCCCTTCAAGGCTTCAACATACTATATAAATGTACCTCATCAGCTAATAATATCATACGTTACAAAACTGCAACTCATTGTTGTTGCCATAATATAAATCCCAGCTACCTTACAAAAAGCACTCATATACACCGTATCTCTGCCAACGATGTGTGTCGTTTCGCTAGAACCACCGCATTTTGTTCTTTCGCCGTTCATTGGTTTTCTGTTGTTGGTGACGTTTGTGTTTAGTTTCATAAGGTGGCCTCATGGCGTGGCAAAAATTCCAAAAAATGGGAATCGGCGCCTGCCACCTGGTTCAATGGGTTGGCCGTACATTGGTGAAACTCTTAGCCTTTATACACAGAATCCCAATAGTTTTTTCTCCAGACGACAAAAAAGGTTTATTCGCGTTTTCCAATTCCTTTTTAAGAAACTTCATAGTATTTATTTGCTTAAACTTTGACATTTTGACTCATTTAGACGATTCAATTCTTGAAAGGAAATGATTTGCACATTCTATTTTTTGATTGACACACTTTAATCTGTGCATTAAACAGTTATACTGTTTATAAATTCTCCTTTAACTAGTTTTATATTGAAGTGTGCAAATCAAAACCAAATGTGTGCAAATCATCTCCCATTGCTGAAATAGATGACTTATTTGCTACTTCAGTAAAATTGAGCAATTTAATTAGTTGAAAGATTCACATCTTACTACCTTTTTCAATTTACCTCTTAGAACATGTTTCGTTTAGTTCATGAAAGATTATAATTTTATTATATTTATAGTAAGAATTAATGTAGCAGCTTCAATATCTTATGCCTGATTTTCAATGGTAATTTTGATACACTTAGGTATGGAAAGATATTCAAGAGCCACATATTGGGATGTCCATGTGTTATGATATCAAGCCCTGAGGTAGTCAAAATTGTGTTGGTAACTCAGTCTCATCTTTTTAAACCCACATACCCTACTAGCAAGGAGATGTTAATAGGCCCTCAAGCAGTCTTCTTTCATCAAGGTCCATATCATTCTCACCTCAAAAAATTGATTCAATCATCATTCCTTCCTTCAGCCATCAAGGGTTCGGTTCACAAGATTGAGGCCATTGTCCTCAATCGTCTTCCCATATGGGAGAATGCCCACACTGTCAATACCTTGGATGAGATGAAAAAGGTATGATAACTTCTTAGTAAAATTAAAAATAATTCTACTAATCTACTATATGTATTACTATAGATCATATACACAACTCATTGATATATATATTTCTGATATAATACTTATGGTGTTGTTTGTGATGTATAGTATTCGTATGAAGTGGCTATGATATCGGTATTTGGTAAGAAGTTAGAGCCACATGAGATGGATGGATTGAAGCATTTATATCATTGTATAGAAAAAGGATACAATTCAATGCCTTTGGATCTTCCTGGAACTCCATTCAAGAAATTAAAGCAATGAAGGTAATAGATCATCATTTACTTTACTTTCTAAAACTAAAAGATTCTTTTATAATGTTGCATGAAGAGTCCTGCATCATTTCCTAAAATGGATACTTTTGGCATGGTGAAGAATGTTTATCACATCAAGATTCATTGTATTTCATTTTTGTCTTCAAGCAAACTTGTCGATCACTTGAAGAATGACATGATCAACGTTTTTCATGACATCAAGAATAATTGTACTTTTCTTTTGTTTTTAAGTACAATTGTCGATCACTTGAGGGAGGGGGGAGTGGTCACCTAATACCCTAGGTGCCACCTCACCTCCATCCAATAAAAACATTACACATCAAAAGTACCCAATTTTACCCTAACCATACCCTAAGTGGAGGGAGTGGTCACCTAATACCCTAACCTCACCTCCATCCAATAAAAACATTACACATCAAAAATCCCATCCAACCTCACAAAATAACTCTCGGCTTGGTAAACCGATTTTGGTACCCGATTTTGATACCCGAAGGGGCGGCGGCGGTGTTACCGCTTGGGTAAGGGTACCCGAATCCCTTACCCGTGCCCACTCCCTCCTCTCTGATAAATGAAGTAGGGAAGTATGATAACAAACTTTTCTATATACACATATGTGTATCTGCTCAGTTTGTCATAGTTTCGTAGGTAGAAATATGAATGAAGAGAATTAAGGGCTCGTTTGGTTGGAGTGTATGGGTATGGGTCTATGACTTTGAAAGTCATTAATATTGTTTGGTTGGTTATGAGGCCCACCACAATGGAATGAGGATACCCAAATATGAAGGTTTCCTCATATATTATGTGTGTGGGTGGTTTCTTCATACCCTCCATTATCATTCCACTCTATACCAACACCCATACCCATTGTGATTCATAGCGACAAACCAAACGCACCCTAAGTAAACTAAACGAGTACCCGCGTATAGCACCGGTTTATAGCGATGAATAGTTATATTTGCGGTTTTTTGTGTGATCTCAACACTTAAAGATTCAATTGTAGCCGTTGCGAGGGAAAAAAGTTTTGGGTTAGATCGGAAAAATGATAAATTTGTGGATTTATTTATTTATTTATTTATTATTTTTTTAACTATTAGTTTAACGGTAGTTTAACTATTTTTGTAATTATCATTTTTAATTATTATTTTTTAGTTGTTAGTATTAGTTTAACTATTAGTTTAATGGTTGTTTAACTATTGCTTTTTTTAATTACCATTATTTATGGTAGTTTAACTATTAGTTTAATGGTAGTTTAATATTTTTTTTTAATTACCATTTTTTTAACTACTACCTCCGTCCCAAATTATAAGTTCTTTTGACTCAAACTTTGACCCTAAATATTTTTGTTTGTATTATATAATACTTGATGCAAAATATATAAATGGATTGTGTTTTAAATGTATTTTCATTTGGTATAATTTTCATCAAGTGTTATATAATACAAAGGAAAATATTTAAGGTCAAAGTTCGAGTCAAAAAGTCAAACTGGACTTAAATTTTGGGATGGAGGGAGTATTAGTTTAACTTTTGTTTTTTTTACATTACAATTTTTAATTAAAAATATATTATAATTAATTTAACGGTTCTTATTTTAAGAGTTTTTAAGTAAATACATTTTCTCTTTATATATGTTATAGATAACAGAAGTATGAAATTGTTATCAACTACATAATCTTGGAACCCTAGACATAAATAAAACCCAAATGGCCAATGAAAATCTTGCAACCTTTTCAAATCTATACATATATTCGGATTGATTTGAGAAACTTAGGGGCCGTTTAGTTGGTGAAAAATTTCCCATTTTTCCAGGAAAATTTTCATATGAAAAGGGAAAAATTGAAAATCCGTTTAGTTACACTTTTTTCCAACAATTTTCCAAAAATGTGAAATTCTCATTTTCCAAATTTTAACTACAAATTTGAAAAGCTCATTTTACTCTTCTCACTTTTTTCATTCTCAATTTTTATACATCCGTTTTAATACGCTTTCATCCGTTTTTTCGATTTTATAAGTTTTTATTCGTTTCTTTACGTTGTCGTCCGTTTTCTTACGTTTTTGTCCGTTTTTTTTTTTTTTTTTTTACATTTTTGTCCTTTTTTTTACGTTTTTAAAAAACGAAAAATATCAATCCATCTAAACGGGTTTTCAAAATTCTCAACTCTTTTCTAGAGAAGAAAAACCAATCCCTTCTCTAGAAATTTGAAAACGGAAAAACAAGAAAATTTTTCACCAACTAAACGGCCCATTAATTTCACAAATCCATTTTATTTCTTTCAACATCAGTTGTTTAAAAATAGGGATTATGTATTGAGAGGCCACATAACTATTAAACTTTTTACTTGTAAGCAACTCATTTACCAAAACTAACTTATAAGCCGCTCATTTGTCTATTTGTTTTCATTAATACCAATTTCAGATAAATTTTTCTTGAAATCTTTGAAACAATGAGAACAAAGCTAAATATAACATATCAAAACAACACAAATAACTATTAGAATGTAAAATATCAGTTTTAATTAGGTATTATTTAAGTACAACTTTATATAGCCAAAAGTGATTTATGATAATTTAACTAATGTTCTACGTTTAAATTTTTTAGTTTATTATTTTGACATGTTAAAATTAGCTGTATACTTGAAAATGTATAAATTTTCGGAAATAATTTGAACGAGATTGGTATAAACAAAAATAAACACATATTTGGGTGACCCATAAGTTAATTTAAATAAATGCATGACCTAAAAGTAAAAAGTTTAATAGTTGAGCGGTCTCCAGATACATAATCCCTTAAAAAATAAAATACAAGCATCCTTGATGATCTACATGGCTCATATACATGTATGTTGACGTGCGTGTTTGAACTACAGTTTTGTAATGTGCATCTCACACATGTTGAAAACCATAGTTTAAAGACATGTTTGTGTGAGTTTTTATCTTCAGGCACTTAAGGTTTCAATTTAAAAGAGTAGACTTCTTTTTAGATCGAAGTACTAGTCATCTTATGGCACATCAAATATGGCAAGTACGAGTATTTTGAAATTATATTTACTTTAACAAAGACTAGAGATGATAGCCAATTTCCAAAAGTAACCATGCATAAAACTATAGATATAATGGCTTAACTGTGTTACTCTAGTTGATCTTCGTGTTCTCCTTGTATATTAGCAAAATAGAATAGTGCATTACTTTTTCAACTGTCATCTACTTTCAAGGTTACCTTGTATAAAATTTTGCAAATTGAATAAGTGTGCGTATACGGTATATGTATGCATATGTACTTGAAAAATCATTCAAGTTGTGGCGAGTTTTAGCTAATATAAGAAATTTCCAACATTTATAAGTGTGTTCCAAAATGTGGCAGTTTCTTCATTGACACCATGAAATTACAGGCAAGGAAGGTATTGAATGAAATATTAAGGAAGATTATAGAGAAGAGACGGGAGACTGAAGATCATGGTGGAGGATTGCTAGGGTTATTATTGGGATTAAAAGGCAAAGATCAACTAAGTGACTCACAAATAGCAGATAACATAATTGGAGTAATATTTGCAGCACATGATACAACTGCAAGTGTCATAACATGGCTTCTCAAGTACTTACATGATCATCCTCATCTCTTGGATGCTGTTAAGGTATTTAAAATTTTTCATGCTCGGAAATTTAGAACAAAAAATCAATTGATGTTTTTAAACAATTATTCCGTACTCAAATGTATGAGATACGGATATAAACCTGAATAACTTTCATTGAAAAGTTGGTATGAATAAAATCAATTGATTTGTCGTTTTTCAAACATTCTTAAAATTGTTACAAGCAACAAGCAACCCGACAAATTATGTTAAGTAGAATATATGTATAAAATCGACGGATTGGATCTTGTCGTAAATAGTAATTATGTTAACACAAAAAAGCTTAGTTATATAAATACTCCGTAGTACATATATATATTTCTTTACCAAGAATGAATTTAAATACAGATGGAACAAGAAGTTATCAAGTGTAGGCGACTTGAGTCTAACCGTGGGATTACATGGGATGATACTAGACACATGCCAGTAACCACACAGGTGTTACAAGAGACATTGAGAATCGCAAGCATACTCTCATTTACTTTTCGAGAAGCAGTTGAAGATGTTGAAATAGAAGGGTATCTTATCCCGCGTGGTTGGAAGGTTCTACCCCTCTTCAGAACCATCCATTACTCCTCAGACTTCTTCCCAGACCCCAACAAGTTTGATCCTTCAAGATTCGAGGTTAATATTTACTAATACTTATTTGCTATTTTTATGGAAAGAACATGCATACCAGAAAAATGGTAACCTAACCCTCTGGAGACTGAACACCGATCCCACGACCAACATGACCGTTCCCATGCATGTTATGATACGTATCGATCATTAATTCGTTTTGATAAATAATAGGTAGCACCTAGGGCGAACACGTTCATGCCATTTGGTAATGGAGCTCATTCATGTCCGGGAAGCGAGCTAGCAAAACTTGAAATGCTCATCCTTCTACATCACTTGACTACCTCATTCAGGCAAGTCTACTCTCTCCGTATTATTATTCGTCTTTGTATATTTTGCTTAAATTACACTTACATCGATAGAGGAGTGTAATGAGTTATGGTACAAGATCTTTATCCACCTTCAATGCCTAAGCTTTTTGTTTTGAAAATTTATTTCAGATGGGAAGTGGTTGGAGAAGCTGATGGGATACAGTACGGTCCTTTTCCCGTGCCAAAACAAGGCTTGCCTATCAAACTACACCGCAAAAGTGAATTTGATGCGTTCGGGGCCTAAATATATGGTTGTCATGGGATAGTTAGAGAAATATCAAGTAGGGTGTGGATAAATCGAGAGAAGTTAGTTATTGAAATTTGAAAATAGATATATAATGTTTGAGGTTTTATGCGTTTTCCTGCAACTATTTGATCATCAATCTATGCTATGTGTACGGTATGGATTATGTTTCAGATTTGGCCATCATTTTTTGGCGTTTTAAGTTGCCAATTTTTTTGTTGGTTCTGGCATCGAGTAATTGATTGATGGGTATCCCTTCTAAAAATGACACTAAAAGAAGCATAAACCGTTTCTTTAGTACGTATACATCTCGACGAAAATTGCAAGTGGTTTCAGACAAGTTTTTCAAACCCGGGTCGACCAGGCCGGTTCAACCGGTCGGATCAGTGCCCAGCCACAAAAATGGGTAAAAAAAACCCGGGTTTCTAAACCCGGGTTAACCGGTTAGACCCGCCGGGTTTTGAGTGACCCGGGTTGACCCGGCGGTTGAACCGGTGATCGAATCGGTTGACGCGGTCGGAAAAAATAAAATAATAATAAATGAACAACCGGGTTGACCCGGCGGTCGAACTGGTTGAACCGGTGTCCGATGACTCGACCGGGTCGATTAAAAACCCGGTTTATAAAACATTGGTTTCAGAAATGGTCAAAAAGAACATAGTTGGTGTACTTGTGTCTAAAAGTGAACTGTGATCTAGCGGTTAAAGTAATTGTTACCACCAGGAATTCAAATTTTTATCTAGGATGTTTATCTTGTTTTGATTTGTTTTATTTAGGATAAGGTCTAAGTCTTTAGGGATTATCAAGTAGCTATTTGTTAGGGTTTTTTTCCCTTTAAATGTAAGCTGCCTTTCATTAATGAAAATCAGAATTTTAGAGTCAAAAACTAATTCAGTTTCAACTGAGTTTTGAGATCGTTGGGTTCTCTCTATCGAGCCCTTAACCCCATAACTTGATCACATACCCGGGACCGTAACAAATTGGTATCAGAGCCAAGAGTTATGGGTGGATCAAGTGAAAACCTGGAGAAGATGTTTTATATGTTTTTGGAGATGTACCAAGAGGATCGTCTAAAAAAGCAGACTCAAACGGAGAAGCTTTTTAGCCGAATTGAAGAGCTCTCAGAAGGCATTAAAGCCTTACTAAAAATTGAATCCTCTTCTGAGAAGGCCGAATTGAAGAGCTCTCAGAAGGCATTAAAGCCTTACTCAAACGGAGAAGCTTTTTGTATAAATTATATGTTTGAATTTTTTTACAATCATAGCACAAAAGTTAAAAAATCATTTGGACTTTTAAAAAAATTATATCAAGTATTCGTATCCAACTTTACAATTTATTGGTTTCTAAATAAATAAATTAAATGAATTGAAAACAAAAGTACAAAAGCAGTGGTTTACAGAATATATTGAAAATATTAAGTTAATATGCTACTCACACAAAACTTCTTTTTGTTTCTTTAGTGTCTTCTTCTTCCTCCCTAAAGTCAATCCAACCACCACTATAGTTGGTCGTAAAGTTATATTCGAATGAAAAAGGGTTTTTCGAAAGTAAGAACGAGTGTCTATCAGACATCATCATCACAAAAACTCTCTATAACATAAAACTAATTCCCCAAACGAGTTTCCATAAGAAACGTGACTTTTTGGGCCAGAAACGTTTCTCCAAACGTTTCCTAGATAAGGATCGGCGTACCCCAATTGAAAAAACGTTTCTACTTTTCCTGGGATGATTCCCAGGTGTTTCCCGAAGTTTCCCTACGTTTTCCATTTCCGAAACATTTTGGGTACGTGATACGGCATCCAGACGACGTTTCCGTGAATCCTAGTTTAAAATATTTGGCATATATAACCTTGCTACATTTTCATTTGAACATACATTTACAAATATACGTTTGCCATGGATAGGTAACCAATCATATTTAATCAAAACGAGTTGGTAAGCCTCTCGCACGTGGCGGCGGGGCCAATTTTTTAATTTAATTTTAAGGAAACGTTTTTGTTTAAGTTATGCATAACGTGTTTTTTTATGTGACACATAATTATGACTAATCTATTTTGCTAAAATAAGAAGGAGCCGACTACAATAAGCAAATACGCAAATACTTATAACCAGGCGTTCATGCATTGTCACACCCCAAAAATGGCGCAGCGGAATGACATTTATGGAGTATGACTTCATAATCAAGAACATAAAGTGTCTAAATAGAGAAACACTAAATGCATAACATATAAGAAAGATAATAGTCACAACACTCCCATAACCGGGATAAGTACTAACATCGATAAGGAGTTGTGTAAAGATTTTGAGAACTTGGTGCATGATATGTTCCAAATGAGTTCTATGGGGGATCTTACTTTCTTTTTAGGGCTGCAAGTGAAGCAGAAGCCAAATGAGATATTTATAAGCCAAGATAAATATGTTGATGAGATATTGAAGAAATTTGGTTATGCAAATGTGAAGAATGCAAGCACTCCTATGGATAATTCCAAGCCTTTGCTCAAAGATGGAGATGCTGAAGAAGTTGATGAGCATTTATATAGATCCATGATTGGATCTGTAACACCCCAACCCGACAAGGGTCAAAATGTCACACTATAGTGTCAATCAGAACATAATAAACGCAAGCGGAAGTCTTTAATATATAAAATATAAGTTATGAAACCATTAACTACTAAGGAATGCAAAGCTGGTCCAAATTCGTAAACGAAAAGAAATCGACAAAACATAAATCTCAAAATGATTCCAAATGACAAAGAAAACTAAGGTTGGGTAGGTCCACTAAAATCTCCTGCTCTCATCACTCAATCCCAACATCCCGCTTAAAACCTTCCGCATGGAAAAGAAAATGCGGCTGAGCTAACGCTCTGTGAACATATATAAAATGAAAAGTAATAAGTCAAAATGAATAAGTGAAATGAGTCCAACGAAAACCTGTTGAACAAATGTTTTAAATAAGAGAAGGACTGAATATGAAATAAGGAATAATCAGAAAGGTCATAAGGAAATAACGAAGTTGTCAAGGAATGCCCAAGTGCCTAAACATGCTACATGAATAGACCAAAACAATCAAAACAGATATTTTACATCATATTATAATAAATCATAACAGATGGAGTAGCTAACTCCCAGACGTGTATGGCGCGCGCGCGCTCGCGCGCGCGCACACACACACACACACACACACACACACACACATATATATATATATATATATAAATATATATATATATATATATATATATATATATATATATATATATATATATATATATATATATCATAACTGAGTACCTAGGATGCATCCATACGCCCCCTGTCAAAAATAAAAATCACGTCCCTAATACACTTGCTTTGGGCAAATATACAGGCACGTGAATTAGTCATACAATAATCATAATAAAATGTATGCACAGAAAGGAACGATGTGGACAAAATCACACCTCCACAGATAGCGTCATGCCACCGGTGCCTCAGTGACATGGTCATGGTACCTCCATGACTAGTTAGTACCTTGGGCAACAAATTAGGTCAAACAATACAAGTAAATATAGGGTAACGATCAAAGGTTGTTAATCAAAGATAATGAATAAACGGAATGAAATGAATAATCATCAATGGCATAACCAAACGAATATGTTGGGAATTAAACAATGGCAGTACTAACTGTGCTTGATACTGCCAGGCATACAAATAGTCTAGTGAAGAATACACTAGCAGTACTAACTGCTAGTATACATATGGTTTGTACAGCTAATAGGATATGCACACGCTTTGTATTTTAAGAATGATATTGTATATCTTATACGATTTTATAGTGATAGTTTTCTTGTAAAGGACTCCTTGTCCTATAAAAGGAGGTCCTCAATCAATTAGAACAGTCGTATTAAGAACTTCAAGGTTGTATACCCTGATACTAGCCAAAGTATCCGTATTATTGCTTAATAATATTGAAGTGTTTAGATTATTACTTTGTCCATTGCATATTCAATGTTCTATTGATTATTCTTCGAAGTGTTACCAAGTAGATTCCGCGTACTTGATTAACATTAAGATTTGTTTCATTCACAATTGTTTTGGATTCATACAAGGCAATATACTTATACAAGCTAAGTAGATATAAGGTTTGGGACTTACAATCGGTGTCAGAGCTTGTGTATCTGAAACTCTGAATTAGAAGAAGCTCACTCCAAACAAAAATAAATTAAAAACAGTCAAACACATGTTACTGCAAAGGTCCCCAAGGTGAAGCAGGGAGAATTTGATGTGTGGAGGATAAAGATTGAGCAGTATTTTCTGATGCAAGACTACAATCTCTGGGAGATCATTGAGAATGGAAACTCCTTTGTTGAAGTGCCCATTCCAGGAAAAGAAGGAGAACTTTCAACCATTCCAAAGCCAACATCCACTGATGAAAAGATCAGAAGAAAGAATGATCTAAAGGCAAAAAGCATGTTGCTAATGTCTCTCCCTTATGAATTATTGTTAACTTACTCCAAGCATCAGGATGCAAAGAAGTTGTTTAAAGCTATTGAAGATGGTTTTGGTGGGAATGAAGCCACTAGAAAGACTCACAAGACTCTGCTAAAACAACAATTTGAAAACTTATGTGCAACCAGTGCAAAATATCTTGATTCCATATACAATAGGCTTCAAAAGATTGTTAGTAAATTGTCCATTTTGGGTGTGGATCTCTCTATTGAAGATGTGAACTCTAGGTTCATGAGAAGCCTACCAAGTGAGTGGAATACACATGTAGTGGTTTGGACTAACAAACCAGATTTGAAAAGATGAAACTAGTTGATCTATACAACAACTTTAAAATTGTTGAGCATCTAGTTAAGAAGTCCACTACAACTGCAAACTCAGAGTCACCAAATCTTGCATTTGTGGCTCAACCAAGCACTGGAAACACCAATGATGTTCTTGAAGTTAGTGCTGCTAGTACTAATTTTGGTACTGCTGGCACACAGGATACTTCTAGTAGCCTAAGTAATGCCACTATCAATGCTTTTTTAGCCAGTCAGCCAAATGGATCTCAAGTTATTCATGATGATTTGGAGCAGATTCATGAGGATGACCTTGAAGAGATGGACATTAAGTGGCAAGTGGCTCTCTTTAGTTTAAGAGCAAAGAAGTTTTTGCAGAAGACTGGAAAGAAGATCATCATCCATAATGATGAAACTGCTGGCTTTAACAAATCCAAAGTAGAATGTTACAACTGCAAGAAGCTTGGACATTTTTCTAGGGAATGCAAGAGCCCAAGGTCATAGGATGGAAGAAACAGGAGCAAAATTGTCAATGATGAAGATTCATCTTCCAAGTTTATGGTGGCCATTGATGGAGTTGGGTATGACTGGAGCTACATGGCTCATGAAGAAACAGCTCCTCCCAACATGGCACTAATGACGTTTTCAAACTCTGAGGTACACAATGATAAATCTTGTGCTAAAACTTTTCTGAATAACTATGAATCTTTGAAAACTCAGTATGATAAGTAAAGGATTGAATTTAATCAAACTGAGTATGACTTAGCTAATCATAAGAGAGGATTGGCCTCTGTAGAGAAACAGTTAATATACTACAGAGAAAATGAGGAAGCTTTGAATGAACAGGTTGAAGTCCTTAAAAAGGACATGTTGTATAAAGATGCTGAAATATCCTTGCTTAAAACTGACATAGATAAAATCAAGTTAGAAAAGGATAACATTCAAGCTCGTGTGGACAAATATGCTTCTTAAAAATTTTGTTTACATAGGATCATAGAGGCTGGTCTTCTTAAACTAGGAAAAGGTTTAGGATACAATAGCTACAATAGTGTTGCACCACCCACTTCAGGTTTATACAAGCCTCCTAAATTTGAGCCTGCTAGCACGGGAATAGATGATTCTAAGGAATCTGAAATGCAATATGGGCTAAAAAGGGATGAAAATGAAGTAACTAGTGAGGTTAAGGACAATTCTAATACCTCACAGGTTAAAACTTCTCATAATGATACAACTCAATCTGTCCCAAAAGTAGTGACTGTTTATCCTAAACAAAAGGCTAAACTATTAGGGAACACAGTCAGATATGCTAAGATGTATAGGTCAAAATAAAGATCACCCACTCCTAGGGGAAACCAATGGAATTGGAATAGATAACAATCACAGGACCCAAAAGATGAGTTTGTTAGACACAACAAATAATGTTTTGAATGTGGAAGCCCTAAGTATCATCAAATGGGAAATATGATTCATGAGAACAATTTTGCTAGGAAGGATGACTATTCTCAGTCAACCTATTTCACTCCAAGAGCAGTTCTCTTGAAAACTGGCCTTAAAACTGTCAATGCCTCAAAGCCAAATTATATTGCTCACCCTCAACCAACTTTTTTTGGTGCAAGACCCAAGAAAACTTTTGCAAAGCAAGCACCATTAACGGACCCAAGACCCATTAAAATAAAAACAACATTATCCTTTCAAAACTTTAATCAACAGGTTGAATTTTACAAAAGGAAGTTTAGTACCACCAAACCAGCAGTTTGTACTTGTAGATCTAAACTTGATACTGCTAGACCAAAATCAACTTACAAGTCTGTTGTATGGGGTAACAAAGGGAATGTTGCAAAGACTACACCTTTTTGGGTGAGAAAGACCGTCAAACCCAATTGTGCATCTGTTAAAGAGAATGAAAGATCCAAGCCAGCAATGGTTTGGGTTCCTAAAGGAATCTAATTTCCTTTATTTTGAAATGTTAGTCATATTTTTTCCTGATAAAATGGAAATACTTTGTTTTGTGTTTCTTTGGTTTTAGACTAACATTTGCAAGTAAGGCACACCACTTTGAATGGATTAAGATGTGTGAAATCTTGGCAGTCCTAGCCAATGGGGAGGTATAATCAGAAATTTTTTGTGCTGATAATCATGTAGATGCCAAAGCATTATGAGGCATCTGGAGCTTTATTGAACATGAATTGATGGTTATAGTTAGACAGTTTATTCTGATCTAACCCACTCTTTGTCATTCTATCATATTACATGATATTGTGTTATTCTAAGGAGCTCTGGCATTGAGAACAGCGAGCAAAAGTGAATCTAACACTTCTGTGTTGGAGGTAACAACTGCCACGAGCTGGAAACCAAAAAGGCTCTTTGAATGAGTCTATCTGTCATAGGCAGTACTAAGTACTGAAACTATTGGTCTTCACACAACCAGAGTTCATATGAGACCGGACTTTGATTAAGTGTCTTCCTTTACACTTAATCCCTTCATAAAACCCAATGCAGTATTGTTTTGAAAGAAAATTGAGTTTATATTGCTTAGAAAAATATTTTGGAAAAGTGTGTACTGCTAGGCAAAATTTTGGTACTACTAGCATAACTTTGTACTGCTGGAAATTTTATAACTACTTTTTGAAAATAGCCGTTGAGAGTTTGTTATTTTTAAAGGGCGTTTAACTTGGAAAGTATTTACTTTCTTTAACAGATTATCCTTCTCTCAAGTTTTCTAATAATTTGAGTCGGTCAATCTTGAAACCCTAAATCTTGTCTATAAAAACTCAATTGGCTATCAGAAGTATCATTCCTTCAAAAATTGATTAAAAACCCAGCATTCAAAACAATCTTTTACACCTAATATCTAAATTCTCTTTAATGGAACCTCTTGAATTTGCTGCAAAACACAACTGATAACATCAAATAGTCTTGACTTTTAAGTGTTAATTTCCCCCGATAATGCTCGTACTTTATATCATTTATATGGATTTATGCTTATTGATGAGTGTCTAAATACTCATCATTTTTATACAATCTAAACTGCAAAATCATCTGAAAACGCTCAGAAACACATCAAAATGATCAAAATATCACAAATCAGTGTTTTATGAGTTTTAAATGCAAAAATATCAAAATCAGATGAAAAACATATCAAATTTGCAAAAATTGCAGTTATAGTCCCCCAAGTTTCAAAAGTTGTCAAAAACAGTCCCTGAGCACTTAATTTCAAAAGTAAAGTCACCAAAGGTCCTTTTAAAATCAAAAGTTGTCAAATTTAGTCCTTTGGTGAAAAATATAAAAAGTTTGAGAAAATTGCAAAAATGGTCCTCCAAGTTTGAAAATTGGCAGAAATGGCTCCTGGAAAATTGCAAAATGGCAATTTTGGTCCTTATACTTTTGAAGCTTGTCATTTTCAGCCCTTGGAACAAGTTTGATGAATTGGCAGTTCTGGTCCCTGGAATTTCAGAAGTTACACATTAGTCCTTGTAATATTTAATCCTTTATACCCATTTTGGACCTTTCACACACCTTGGACCCCTGTCAAAATCAATTGTGAACCCCCCCTATTATTAATACTTGCCTGGTCAATCTTGGTCAAATACTAACACCCGCCTAAAGTCTCATCTCCTACCTGCCTTGCCTGCAAACCAGGAAACCCCATCCCTCCTCCTCAAAATCCACTCTCCCATGTCCCCTCCACCTTAACAAACATCCAAACATCATTTATTGCTTTCCTAACCTCTCACTCAACCCCACATGGATAAAAGAGAAAAATGGCGCCAAAATCTGATTTGAATGGTTGAGATCATTTCAAAGCCATCCAATGGCTTAGATTGGTGGGAAAGGTTCAGTGGACAAGTGGAAACATCTTGGTTTATAAAAGAAAGAAAAGGGAAGCAAGAATGGAGAGTAGTAGTTTTAGTTTATTTTTCACTTATGTCGTTTTTCATTAACAGCTTTTAATTTAATGTAATTTCTGAAATATTTTGTTTCTTAGTATCAAAGTAAGGTATTTGTATCAGAATTATCAACTTTTAAGTATAAACTCAAGTTATTGTTCACATTTCAAACTTGTACACCACTGTTGGGAATTTTAGTTTCTATTTCTTGCATCCAAGCTTCAATAAGCTCATTTCTAAATTCCAATAAGCTTATACAAGCTTCTAATAGCTTTCTATAAGCTCACATTTAAGATTTTAGCAAAATTGAACTTTGGTCAAAGAAAGTCAAACAAGGGTGGTTTGGGCAGAAATGGAAATGGAAATGGAAATGGGTTGATTCAGTTGTGGATTTGAGTTAGTTCAGAAGATATGGGTTAGATTAGAGTAGCATAGAGTAGTTCTGTGTTTGGTTCTATCCTGCATATAGCTGGACACATTTGATTATATGCAGTTGCTACAGTTCTGATTTGGTTCTGTTGGATTTGGATCTGGAATGGGATGATGCTGATATTGGTTTGGATGTGAGCTGGAATTGGTTAGGATTAGATGTTTGTTAGGTTAGTGGTCCTTGTTTCATCAGTTTTGCAAGCCATAGTGGCTAAGGAATTTTGTAAGTCTCAAATCTGTTTTTGATCATATTATCTGTTATTGAATCTGTTCATTAGTGATAATTGGTACTGTTTGATCTGTGTTTGTGTTTGTTTAGTTTAATATAGTTATAATCTGTTAGTTAGTTCTATATTCAGTAGCTAATCTAGTGTTTGGAAGTGGTCCTTAATCTGTGTTAGAGAGTAGCTAATCAGTTTTGAGTACTTGATACATACTTGTTTAGTTGATTGTGAGTCATTTCAGGTTTTTGCTATAGCATTTTCAATCAAATAGTCAAATTCATTTGTAAACTGATCTAGAATCTGTGTCTGTTAGAATCAGTAGCTCATAAGTTGCATATTAGCTTTAAACTGGTAGATCTAGCTTAGAGTTATAATCATTAGTCTTATATCATCATAATCAGTTTAATAATTTGGATCAAATTTGAGTTTGGTCAAAGTTTCATGTCTGTTCTTCAAAAGTCAAATCCTGTCAAAACAGTTTTGTACCAAACTTTGTGAATCAATATTTGATTCATCTCTGAGTTTTAGTGTTTCAAATTTTGGAATTTACAAGTTCAACTGGTCTTATATTGAAAACATCTTTTTGCTTAATCTGGTCTAGTTATCTTAAGCTCTAAATAAGCTATTCAAATCAGCTGTGTCTCCCCTGTTCACACTCAGTACATTGCTGAGTGTGAAGCAGGCTACTTGCAGCTTGAACATTGAGTTCAATTCAGAGAGTTATAAGCTCAAATTTGGTCTAATCATAGTTTGCCAGGTGGACTTGAGGTCTGCTTATTTGGTTTTCACTCTAGCTTACTGATTAAGCTTGTGCATAAGCTTAAACTTAGGCTTAATTACTGTTTGGCTAAAGTAGCAGTTTAGCTTAATTCATTGAACTGAGCTTAGAACTTGTTAGGAGTAGTTATAATCAGTAGCTATTAGCTTATTTTAGCACTAGTTAGCTTTAGTCTCTGTTTGGTTGCCTATATAGCTTGTTAGCTTATTTTGGTAGCTTATTCTAGTATCAGTTGCACTACATCTTTCAATTTTCACACATAACCTGTTGTTTTCTTATTTTTCATAGATTCAGAATAAGATTTTAGTATTTTCCTGAAATTTTCATTAATTTTGGTCACTGTTTAGTATTTTTCTTATTTAAAAATAGTTTTTAATCATTTTAAAATAGCTTTTATTGCAAATAATTGAGAAAAAGTTCCAAAAAAATAATTTTTCAATTTCAATAGTTTAAGATAAATATAAAAAGCTTAAAAAATATTTTTACTTATTTTTTCCCTTTTATTTGGTATTTTTCACAATTTAAATTAGTTTTAAATAGTATTAAATTAATAATAAATATATAAAAAGTCTAAAAAATATATTTTCAGTTTTAAAATTAGTTTTATCATATTTTAGATTTTTCTAAATCTTAATTTTATTTTTCTAGTCTTATTTCATATTTTCTTTCATTTTAGAGTATTTAATAAATAGTTAAAATAGTTTTTAATTAATAATAATTAATTAATTAGTTATAAAAATAATTTTTCTTTTCTAATAATTTTCTTATATAATTAGGATTGTAAAAATGTATTTTCTATATTCATAGGTATTTTCCTTCTTTATTTTCACGTTTTATTCTGTACGTTTACGTTATTTTTATTTAAACGTAAGTTTTAAGTTTTAAGTTTTAAACGTTCATCACTTTAAATATAGTGATAGCGTTTATTTAATAGATTTTAACTTTTTAATTTTCTTAATTTGCATTTAAGTCGCTTTTATTTATAACCTTTTTCAGTAGTGTAATTATCCTATCCGAATCCTTTCCGATCACTATCATTAGTGATCATTCTATCGTCTGAATCAGTGTTTGCACACCATTGAGTCTCCGTGGGACTTAACGACCCGGGAATTCACTATATTCTCTGATCTTCATTGCATTTGTGTTTAAGCTGTTTTAAGTTTCTTGCTTGCGTGAGAAATCTTGACGGTTTTGCGCGCATCAAATTTTTGGCGCCGCTGCCGGGGAGCTGTGCTGATAATCTTACGTCTAGCAGATTAGTGATTTGGATATTCACTCTTTGTTCATACCATCCATCTGTATATGTTTATATTTTCTTATCCAAAAAACACAAAAATATTCTTCTCATTCCTCTTATTCGTTGATTCTATCTCTCTTACCCTCTTTTGCCGTTTAATTCTATTCTTCGTATCCTCTCAACCATTTGATTCTCTTCTTAATCCTCTATATGTTTAATTCTTATGTCGACATTCGTCAACTTCATCGTCAAAAATGTGTGTGAGCGGTGTGGAGGGCCTAGTTCAAGCGAATTTTGCAATTCGTGCGAATTATCCATCAAAAATGCTTTTCAAAGTTATTTCGACCACCCGCCACAGCCTGAAATACATTCTAATCTTGACAAACCAGTTCAAACGTCGGAGCTACCCCAAGCACCCATCGAGGATTACGAGGACACTTTCTTTGAAGATAGAGCCCGTAATCTAATCGAACAAATTCAAGCCGATGAAAAAAGGTCGAGAATTAGAATTGATTACGATGAACCCGTTCAAACACCGGTGACTAGCAAGGATGACTTGCCTAATCTTCACGTTTCTCAAGAACCAGAACCGGAGACCATAACGGAAGTGGTAGAAATTGCTAGCTCTCAGAGCACACCACTTGTCCCACCTCCTGATCTTTCTGAATGTTCTTCGAGACTCAATAGTCATTCGGATCATCATATTAGTTTTGTTGATTCTTTGAATAAACCGATTCCTCTTCATAACTCTCAAATGCAATCGTTTATTCCTTGTGTCGGTTGTGGTGAGCCTCTCTATGGTTCACCCTGTCGTTGGTGTACTTGTGTACAATGTGGTAATGATATTCATAACGGGAGCTGTTTGTTTTGTGGTTCGAGGAATTCATTTGATTATGATCCTAATCAGAACTCATTTAACGACTCCTCAAACTTTTCCAATTACCCACCCTAGCCCGACCTATATTCATATGATCAACATTACTGTTGTGAATTTTGTGGAGGTCCTCACCAAGGATTTGAGTGTCAATCCGGAAACACGTTTGTCTATGAACAGTTTTCCGGTGATGCTCAGAGTTTTGGTTATGACCAAAATCCATATGATTCACCTGTCCAGACTCAACAGTTCTACTGTTGTGAGTACTGTGGAGGTCCCCATTACAGCTCTGATTGTCAAATAGGGAACCCAGTTCCTTGTAACAATTATGACTCTCACATGTTTGATAATTTCCAACCTCCACAGCACCATACGGCTCCAACTCCACCTGAGCCGTTGTCTCAAGAAATCTCTCACGATCTTGAAACCGCAATGAAAACACTTGAGGATATGATGAGTAACTTTAAGAATCAAGTGAGTGGTGAAAAGACCATAGGAGAATTGCTTGCCAAAGAGCGAGAGGCTCGCAAATCTAGGGAAGAATCATTTATCCTAGAGCAAGCAGCTCTAAGGCGTTCCCAATTTCTCAAGGCAGCACTTTATGACGATGACGAGGAGGGTTTTTATCCTTTTAAAAGTAATATTTCTCAACCCCCTCAGTCAGTTGATATTCCAGCAGTTGAGATTCCATCTCAAACAACTGCTATCACACCCGAGATTCACACTCACTCTCTTATTATGGGGGACGAGCATCTCGACACTGTTCCTGAAAAGGAATCGGACGAATTCATAAAGTCTAGTGTTGAGGACCTTGTCCCAATCCCAGGAGAGTCACAGGGAATTCTTGATCATGTGTGTGATATCCCTCCTCCTCTTATCTTCCAAACAGATCATGTTGAAATGCTCTCCGATTCTGATGATGATGATTCGTTATCTTGTGGAGACATTATTTATGTGGAAGATTCACCTTCTGAGCTTGTTAGCTTAGAAGAAGAGAATGATGAAGTTACTGACACTGAAATCAAAGATGAAGCTCTTCGAGCAACATTATTGAATGTCAGTCTTCTCATTTCTAAAATCGAGGCTTTCAAAGAGAAACCTATTTCATCTCCTACCCCCATTAAGGGTAGTGACATTCTTTCCGATGATTCTAATCCGGAAATGAAAGCCTCCTGTTTTGATAATATGGGAGAGAAGATTAGTGGCAGTACCACTTCTCATTCTCATAATTCTCTCCTCGATCATGAATCATTTACCTTTGAGGAGTTCGCCAGCGAACCCACTCATATCAATTCTGAATATGATTCATTCACCTTCATGGAGTTCTCAGATGAACTCACTCATATCATATCTCCGCAGGAGTATGATAAATTCTACTTTGATCTAGACACTCCCGAGATTTGTCTTGATCACATAAGCTTAAATGACGAGATTCATAATCCTGAAATTATGGATCCTCCTATAGATGAAGATGAGTTAGTCATGATGTTTATCATGATTTTCTATCTCTTCTTCACCTATCCCGTGGCTTCTCCTGTTCTTCACTCCTTCGGGAATGAAGACATTATCTTTGATCCCGGCATTTTCATGTACCATTTGTGAGCCGGTTCTATGTATATCTCATCGGTGTGGAACTTTCACGTACTTCAATGTTTATCCAAACATCTTGAATGAAAGTCCGATGGAGATTGTTTCTTCCACTTTGCTTCCCCATGAACCAATGAATTCGGGGTCGAGTCAAGCTAGCGACTCGGAAATCAAAAACAGTAGCACACACATATGGGTTTTCACCCATATTTCTGACTTCTTACCCTTTTCTACCACCTAAGTGTGGGGGTGATACCCCACATGTTAAAAAAAAAAAAAAAAAAATCCTTTCAAATAATGGCCGTAGTATTTCCCTTTTACGTTCTTTGTTTCGGCATAACCGCCGATACTTTGAATATTGAGGGCAATATTCATTTCTAAGTGTGGGGGGGAATTCTCACGAATTTTATCATATAATTATACCAATTCCCCCGTTTTTGGCCAAAAATTTTTTTTTGGAGTAAGTGTTCTACACTTACTCATTTGGTTATCAGTCCGCCATGTCTGTAAGACTAAAGGATTGGCTAATCCAGGAGCAAACGGCTCTTGGTAAAGATATATCAAATCCGTTTATATGGCTTGCAATTTGCCCAAAATTGTATGGTTCTCAGCTCACCATATCCTAAAAAGTGAAGAGTTGGCTAGCCCGCAAGGTTATGGCTTGTGGTAAAGGCAGTGGAAAAACCATAATTGGTAATCAGCTCACCAAAGATAATATTGATAATTTATCTAAGAGTTGGCTAGTCCAGAAGGGTACGACTTCTGGTAAAGACAAAATCAAATCCGTTGAAAGCTGGTGGTTTGCTCAAAATCACATGGTTATCGGTGTACCATGGTTCTTACTTGAACTGAAACATTTGGCTACTCCAGAAGTAATGGCTTTTGGTAAAGAGATTAAAATCCATTATGTTTTCTCAAATCATTGCTAGGGACTAGCAATATCTCAGTGTGGGGGATTGATGAGTGTCTAAATACTCATCATTTTTATACAATCTAAACTGCAAAATCATCTGAAAACGCTCAGAAACACATCAAAATGATCAAAATATCACAAATCAGTGTTTTATGAGTTTTAAATGCAAAAATATCAAAATCAGATGAAAAACATATCAATTTTGCAAAAATTGCAGTTATAGTCCCCCAAGTTTCAAAAGTTGTCAAAAACAGTCCCTGAGCACTTAATTTCAAAAGTAAAGTCACCAAAGGTCCTTTTAAAATCAAAAGTTGTCAAATTTAGTCCTTTGGTGAAAAATATAAAAAGTTTGAGAAAATTGCAAAAATGGTCCTCCAAGTTTGAAAATTGGCAGAAATGGCTCCTGGAAAATTGCAAAATGGCAATTTTGGTCCTTATACTTTTGAAGCTTGTCATTTTCAGCCCTTGGAACAAGTTTGATGAATTGGCAGTTCTGGTCCCTGGAATTTCAGAAGTTACACATTAGTCCTTGTAATATTTAATCCTTTATACCCATTTTGGACCTTTCACACACCTTGGACCCCTGTCAAAATCAATTGTGAACCCCCCCTATTATTAATACTTGCCTGGTCAATCTTGGTCAAATACTAACACCCGCCTAAAGTCTCATCTCCTACCTGCCTTGCCTGCAAACCAGGAAACCCCATCCCTCCTCCTCAAAATCCACTCTCCCATGTCCCCTCCACCTTAACAAACATCCAAACATCATTTATTGCTTTCCTAACCTCTCACTCAACCCCACATGGATAAAAGAGAAAAATGGCGCCAAAATCTGATTTGAATGGTTGAGATCATTTCAAAGCCATCCAATGGCTTAGATTGGTGGGAAAGGTTCAGTGGACAAGTGGAAACATCTTGGTTTATAAAAGAAAGAAAAGGGAAGCAAGAATGGAGAGTAGTAGTTTTAGTTTATTTTTCACTTATGTCGTTTTTCATTAACAGCTTTTAATTTAATGTAATTTCTGAAATATTTTGTTTCTTAGTATCAAAGTAAGGTATTTGTATCAGAATTATCAACTTTTAAGTATAAACTCAAGTTATTGTTCACATTTCAAACTTGTACACCACTGTTGGGAATTTTAGTTTCTATTTCTTGCATCCAAGCTTCAATAAGCTCATTTCTAAATTCCAATAAGCTTATACAAGCTTCTAATAGCTTTCTATAAGCTCACATTTAAGATTTTAGCAAAATTGAACTTTGGTCAAAGAAAGTCAAACAAGGGTGGTTTGGGCAGAAATGGAAATGGAAATGGAAATGGGTTGATTCAGTTGTGGATTTGAGTTAGTTCAGAAGATATGGGTTAGATTAGAGTAGCATAGAGTAGTTCTGTGTTTGGTTCTATCCTGCATATAGCTGGACACATTTGATTATATGCAGTTGCTACAGTTCTGATTTGGTTCTGTTGGATTTGGATCTGGAATGGGATGATGCTGATATTGGTTTGGATGTGAGCTGGAATTGGTTAGGATTAGATGTTTGTTAGGTTAGTGGTCCTTGTTTCATCAGTTTTGCAAGCCATAGTGGCTAAGGAATTTTGTAAGTCTCAAATCTGTTTTTGATCATATTATCTGTTATTGAATCTGTTCATTAGTGATAATTGGTACTGTTTGATCTGTGTTTGTGTTTGTTTAGTTTAATATAGTTATAATCTGTTAGTTAGTTCTATATTCAGTAGCTAATCTAGTGTTTGGAAGTGGTCCTTAATCTGTGTTAGAGAGTAGCTAATCAGTTTTGAGTACTTGATACATACTTGTTTAGTTGATTGTGAGTCATTTCAGGTTTTTGCTATAGCATTTTCAATCAAATAGTCAAATTCATTTGTAAACTGATCTAGAATCTGTGTCTGTTAGAATCAGTAGCTCATAAGTTGCATATTAGCTTTAAACTGGTAGATCTAGCTTAGAGTTATAATCATTAGTCTTATATCATCATAATCAGTTTAATAATTTGGATCAAATTTGAGTTTGGTCAAAGTTTCATGTCTGTTCTTCAAAAGTCAAATCCTGTCAAAACAGTTTTGTACCAAACTTTGTGAATCAATATTTGATTCATCTCTGAGTTTTAGTGTTTCAAATTTTGGAATTTACAAGTTCAACTGGTCTTATATTGAAAACATCTTTTTGCTTAATCTGGTCTAGTTATCTTAAGCTCTAAATAAGCTATTCAAATCAGCTGTGTCTCCCCTGTTCACACTCAATACATTGCTGAGTGTGAAGCAGGCTACTTGCAGCTTGAACATTGAGTTCAATTCAGAGAGTTATAAGCTCAAATTTGGTCTAATCATAGTTTGCCAGGTGGACTTGAGGTCTGCTTATTTGGTTTTCACTCTAGCTTACTGATTAAGCTTGTGCATAAGCTTAAACTTAGGCTTAATTACTGTTTGGCTAAAGTAGCAGTTTAGCTTAATTCATTGAACTGAGCTTAGAACTTGTTAGGAGTAGTTATAATCAGTAGCTATTAGCTTATTTTAGCACTAGTTAGCTTTAGTCTCTGTTTGGTTGCCTATATAGCTTGTTAGCTTATTTTGGTAGCTTATTCTAGTATCAGTTGCACTACATCTTTCAATTTTCACACATAACCTGTTGTTTTCTTATTTTTCATAGATTCAGAATAAGATTTTAGTATTTTCCTGAAATTTTCATTAATTTTGGTCACTGTTTAGTATTTTTCTTATTTAAAAATAGTTTTTAATCATTTTAAAATAGCTTTTATTGCAAATAATTGAGAAAAAGTTCCAAAAAAATAATTTTTCAATTTCAATAGTTTAAGATAAATATAAAAAGCTTAAAAAAGATTTTTCCTTATTTTTTCCCTTTTATTTGGTATTTTTCACAATTTAAATTAGTTTTAAATAGTATTAAATTAATAATAAATATATAAAAAGTCTAAAAAATATATTTTCAGTTTTAAAATTAGTTTTATCATATTTTAGATTTTTCTAAATCTTAATTTTATTTTTCTAGTCTTATTTCATATTTTCTTTCATTTTAGAGTATTTAATAAATAGTTAAAATAGTTTTTAATTAATAATAATTAATTAATTAGTTATAAAAATAATTTTTCTTTTCTAATAATTTTCTTATATAATTAGGATTGTAAAAATGTATTTTCTATATTCATAGGTATTTTCCTTCTTTATTTTCACGTTTTATTCTGTACGTTTACGTTATTTTTATTTAAACGTAAGTTTTAAGTTTTAAGTTTTAAACGTTCATCACTTTAAATATAGTGATAGCGTTTATTTAATAGATTTTAACTTTTTAATTTTCTTAATTTGCATTTAAGTCGCTTTTATTTATAACCTTTTTCAGTAGTGTAATTATCCTATCCGAATCCTTTCCGATCACTATCATTAGTGATCATTCTATCGTCTGAATCAGTGTTTGCACACCATTGAGTCTCCGTGGGACTTAACGACCCGGGAATTCACTATATTCTCTGATCTTCATTGCATTTGTGTTTAATCTGTTTTAAGTCTGTTAGACTTGACGGTTTAGCGCAGATTACTTGTATTCATTTATATTTCACTTTCAGGTAAATTATGAGCATTGGAGTCTATGAGACGCGGATTTGGAGAGTTTCCTAACGATTTATGATAGTATGCCAACTGTGAAGAAGCTACGGCGTAACTCTTTCTCTCACATTACGCCGTAGCTAGTGTTTTGACTCAGAAGACCAACTTAACAGCAATTACGGCGTAACTCCCAACTAAGGTTACGCCGTAATCATCTAGGTCAATAAATATTTTGTGCCTCCATCAACTACTTCGTAACTCCTCACATGCATTACAGCGTAGTCCACGCAAATGAGATATGTATTGAAGATACGGCGTAACCTTTACCAAGTGTTACACCGTAACCTACTTAACGAGAGTATTATTTGGAGAATTATTGAAGTTACGGCATAACTCTCAACTAAGTTACACCGTAACTAGGATCGTGCCTATAAATACAAGCCCTAATTTCTACATTTCACATCATTCACTTACAACTCAAAGTCAGAGAACATGGAGAGGGTTCCAAAGGCAGATCATTCGGAGCATACAGAGCCATCTCCAAGGGAGGAATCACTCCATATCGATAAGCATTAGCGATCTTTTTTATCTTTTACTTTTGATTCATGTCTTTCATTATGTTAAACATCGAATTCATTGTTTCTTTTAATATGACCGGTTAAGAACCTTTGGTGCTAGCCTAGTTATGATTCCTTGAATGTTTTGTTTATGTTTTCATGCTTCCGTATAATCGTTTCTAGTGTATGCATGCATAGTTCGTTGGTAGTTACCCTAGCTTCGGTAGTTTTGAAATGTGGTCGTATCTAGTTTCTTAGGAGAATTGATCAACTGGTCCTAAGTAGTTAGGTAGAGTTGGGAAGGGTAAGAATTGACCAACTGACGACCCTTCCTCGCTTGTGCGAACTGATCAAATGATCACCTGTCGTCCGGATGAACTTAAGAAGTTAGGGATGAGTGTCTAAGATGCTAGCGCCGGGGCACTCATTATTTCAAATCTAGTATGTAGGGTACTTAATGACTTGGCTTAGGCGACTAAAAACCACTCGGCTATCAAGGTGTAAACCTTTGACCTCGGGTAGGAGCCTTTGTTAATAGGTTAGGATGAATTGACCAAATGCTGTCCTAGCGACTTAAACCCCCACTTGTATCGATTGGAAGTAATAAAACATGAACATTACACGATATGATGAGTAATTAGGTTAGCACACTTTCCCTTTATTGATCACAACCTCTATTTACTTTACGCATTTATTTCTTGTTTATTCGTTAATTAATCATTTCAACCTCAAACCAGTTAAAACAAGTAACACATAGACTTAATTAGAATATGCTCACATAGCTCTTGGGATGACCTCGGTTTTTCCGATTACTACACTACGCACAACCGGATACACTGCCCGTGAGTGCATAAGGTGACCATAGGTAAACGAGACATTATAAATATTAAAACCTGGTCAGAAATCATGCATTAAGTTTTTGACGCCGCTGCCGGGGAGCTGTATTAGGGTTTTTAATAAGTCTGTTTTTATTTAATTTTCTTTTTCTTTTGTAATGCCATGATTCAAAACCAGAAGCTCCAAGCCATTTCTAGCCACTCCATTTGACAATCCGAAAAGACAGTTCCGGACAAGAAAAGACTACTTGTTGAAGCATAATCTGGCGCGGACTGGATTCAACGACTCTCCTTGGGCCGTTAGTCGTCTTCTCGAGTCCTAGTAGACCTGTCAACAAAAAAAACCCGTTAGGAGTGGACCCGAGGCCGTAGCCCCGGGGTCCACCTCCGACGGTCAAGTTAGTATCGGCGTGATGTAGCCAATCTATCTTAGTTAGGGTTAGAGATAACCTGTCATATATATATATATAGGCATGGATTAGGGTTTAGGCGTAGAGTGGGCCGCTGATGCCGGGCCTGACCCATTCCTGGCCCAGTCCGGACCATACGTCCACAAGCCCCCCAAGTCTAGTATGAGATAGCGCATGGCTATGTTATGCTAGACTTAAGTTCTGATGGCCGCGTAGGTGAAAGTGGAACCCGCATGCTGTATCCTGGGTGAGGGCGTACCCTTTGTACCAGTTGCGACACAACATGGTGCCACAGAAGACGTGCTTCTGTAACAGAAGTGCGAGCTGTGCGCGACAAAGATGTGTGACAGAAGACGTGCTTCTGCGCATAGGTGCGCGCTAAAGATGTGCGACAGAAAACGTGCTTCTGCGCATAGGTGCGCGCTAAAGATGTGCGACAGAAAACGTGCTTCTGCGCATAGGTGCGCGCTAAAGATGTGCGACAGAAGACGTGCTTCTGCGCTGTGCGCGACAAAGAAGTGCAACAGAAGACGTGCTTCTGTAGCAGAAGTGCGCGTTGTGCGCGACAAAGAGGTGCGACAGAAGACGTGCTTCTGCGCGTATTACATCCGTCTTTACAACCGACAGAGGACGTCTCCCCTGCGGCAAAATGGTGCGAATATTTAAATCCGTCTTTGTACTGGGCTTGCAATACCTCTTACATACGATCTGCTTCCAAATATACCTGCGTGCGCTTACGGAAAACAGTGGTAGTATATACTCTGGTAGCCCCCCAAGTTTGATGGTGCTACTCGTGTAGGAGCATTAAACTTATTTAATCTGCGAAAAACACTGCGTGCGCGTACGTCCACACTACTCCCCTATTCCTATCCATAAAATCTTCTCATTTTATGAGTCTAATTAATTTGAAGCTGAGCCCGATGCAATTGAGGAAGTTAATATTGAAGGGCTAACAATGGAAGAGTATCTGGAGCAAACCAACATAAACTGTCAAAGGGCTTTCGCGCAAAACTCTAAAATAGGGGAATTCTCCATTCCAGACCAGTTCATCCGGGAATTACATAAGCTATAGTTTTCAGGAGACAAGAATGAAGATGTGCAAAATCATGTGAAGGAAGTGCTTTATTTGTCTTCTCTTTTTAGCATCCGGAATGTTTCTAAGTACTCTGTTATGGTAAAAATTTCCCCTATGACTCTCACGGGGACAACTAAAAGGTGGTTTAATAGACTCCCTGCCGAATGCAAGGGAATGTGGGATCAACTCACGAGAGAGTTTGTTCAACAATTCTGCCCTCCTTCGAAAATTTCTAAGCTTCTCAGTAATATCTATAAGTTCATTCAAGGGAGTGAAGAAACAGTGTATCAAGCATGGGAAAGATACAATGAGCTTCTCTATCGTTGCCCTACTCATGACCTGAATAAGCACCAAATTATCTATGTTTCTATAGAGGCATTAACATCGAGACCCGTCAACTTCTTGATTCACATAGACCTATTCCAGGCATGACGCCCAACCAGGCTTTGGAGTCTATTCGATGGATATCTGATCATTGCTACAAATGGCATATGGAAACCAGTTATGGACCTAAAGATAATTTCCAGCACAAGGTAATGAAAACTTTGACCAAGAAGGGAAATGATTATGGGGCAATGTTTGAGAAGAGGAGACTGGAGAGGGCTAATGAGAATAGGGCTTTTAGGGTAGAAGAAGTAAATTGTTTATTTGGGACCAAGGTAGAAAATAACTTGGAAAAGATGATTCTTAAACATATTGAAGAATCCAAGAAACGTGATGAGAGGGAAGAAAAAATGATGAGAGAATTTGTTGAGAGCACAGTATCTTCCCTTAGAATTCATGATGATCGGATCAAAGGCTTAGAAAAGAAAGTGGACTTGCGCTCAAAAGCCATTACTGATTATCTTGATAAGCGGGATGAAGAAATGTCAATTCAGTGACAATTGAGACAGTTTCTAAGGAGCCAACTATCTTCTCTGAGAAGGTCAAAAGAAGGATCAACAAGGAGAAACTCCTGCTTCATGATATAGGAGCTCTTCCGGTAAATGTTCCTTTAATTAATTCCCTTAGAACTAATCCAAATCATGTTTTGCCGGAATTAAGTGATGACAAGAATGTCCTTGATGAGACGATGTCAGTTCAACTAAATGAACGGTGTTCGGAAATTTTAAGAAATGAATTGCCACAAAAAGAAAAAGATCTAGGTTGCTTTATTCTCCCTTGACTAACTGGAAATCTTAACATCTGCAATTCCTTGGTTGATCTTGGGGCTAGTATTAGCATCATGCCTCATTCAATGTTTTTACGCATGGGAATCGGAAGTCTAAAGCCGGTAAAAATGAACATCAAAATGGCGGATAGGTCCATGCAATCACCTCTGGGGATTGTAGAAAACGTATTAGTAAAAATTAGCAAGTTCCTTTTCCTGGTGGACTTTGTTATCCTGGATATTGCTGAAGATAATAGGATAAGAATCATTCTAGGTAGGCCCATGCTTGCAACTGCTCACATGAAAGTTGATGTTTTTGCTCGGAGGATGACACTTGAAGCTATTGGAGAAATTGCTACATTCAAGGCTAATGGACTTTTTTCTATCCCTAAGAAGGTTTGTGTGATAGACCATAATGGTGATTTTGGTGATGCCTTGGAAGGATTTCTAAGTGAAACTCCGAAGACTCCTTCAAATCCTAACGATATTGCTTCAGGAAAAGATTTTGACGTATTTTTTAACTTTGAAAAAGAGGAGGAGAGTTTGGGAATCAGTGCCGATGACTTTTCCAGTGACATCGACATGGTCCCTTGGCACAACAATTATGAGGAAACTTTTTCGCCATCAGACCGACCTATGTTCTATGAGATGGGAACTTAGATTCATCATCGAAACACTTATAACCTTCAAATTTCATGTAAGATAAGGTTCATCGATTTCCATCCCTTCATTGACACGAAGTCCCCGATAAACATCATATCAAAAGAATATTACAACCAAGTAATGGTGAAAGAGTTGGAGTATAAAGGGAATAATTTCCTTGGGATCGCAACGAATGTTCATGTCTTTGTTGGGACACACACCTTCTTGGTCAATTTTGTGGTATTAGATGATACTAGCGAATTCATGGAGGACGGAATCTCCGGTGTAATTTTAGGAAAGCCCTTCCAGGAATTATCTAGTCTTGATGGGAATGAAAAGGAAGGACTGGTATGGTTGAAAATTGGCAACGATAAAACAGTCTTCAGAATACCAAGAATTGTGAAAAACTTTAAGAGCTGTAAAAAGAAGCAATTAGCCGTGCTCGACCACTCCTTGACGTAAGTGACGAAGACAAAGCCAACGGGATTAATCACCCATACCAAAAAATAAAAATTTCTATTTGGGTTGCTTAGAGCTTGGCACGGATTACAAGTGGGACGAGAATCTCATGAGATGGATTCAGCATGGAGATTGCCACATCCAAGAAATAACAAACAAATATTTTTAGCCCATGGCTTTGAGTCTAACTTAAAGACTCGGTAATAAAGGAAAGTGCTCTTTCAAGAGACAACCGGAATTATCCTTTTTATTTTTTTATTTCATTCTTGTTTGGTTTTGTGATTTTAACTTTTTTTGCAGGAATTGAAGATGAATTCACAAGTGTATAAAACGGGGGCCTGTTCTTTCCCGACGTTATGGCGTAACTCATACCTATGGTTACGCCGTAACATATCCTCAGTACCGATTCTCTCCAGATTATAAACCATTACAGCATAATCCCATTCTATGGCTACGCCGTAGCAATTCTCCAGTAGCCGATTGCGAGGTTTTACCACAATTACGGCGTAACTCCTCTAAAGGGTTACGTCGTAACTCCTCTAAAGGGTTACGTCATAATTATCGTGGATGCTTAAGGGAAGGCACGATTCTCTTCGTGGGCCTTCTTTTTAGGAGCGAATTTCTGGGAAGTTCTCGCTCTAATTCTATTTTCTCTTCATCTTTATTTAACGTTTAGTACAAAAGGGACTTTGTACATCTCAAGTCGGGGGACGGGAGTAGAATTATTACTTGAACTTATTTGCCCTCGTTTTTCTAGTATATTTTAAAAAATTGTGCCATTTTTTAAATTTTGACATGTTTTTCTTAACCTAACTAGATTAGACCTTAGCCGAGCACATTATAACCCTTGATATTTTATGGTGAGATTAGCTTTATCCATTTCCACTTATTTACCCAAATCCACCAAATTATGAGTGTGCCGGTAGCTTGTAAACTTTAGAACTTGGCCTTTGCATCATTTCGAGACCATAGACGAGGTATGTTGAGTTCGCTTAATGTATATGGAATAATCAGTTTGAGAAGGCAATATTTTTAGGATTATCACCCAAATAGCCCATCCTTGTGCGTCTATCAATTAGTCACCTCGACTTTTCTACCCCCATGTTAAATCCTTTTGTTGCACTCACCTTTAGTGCAAGATACCCCTAGATACACCTGTCAAAGCCATTCCTTTCATTTTGTTCACCCAATATATATTGTTTCGTTACACCCATTCGCCTTAGTCTACCGTGTAGTCTTAATTTGTGATCGGGTGGTCATTGTTTGCCTAAGTTTAAGGTTCAAGTAGAGAGGTTTGTAAATCACGCTTTCGTCAAAGAATTATATTTGAAGATCATTGAAGACCCCCAGGTTCTCATTATATGTTCATCTCAAGTGGGGGGATTTTATGTTTTTAGTTATGATGTAAAAAAATAAAAAATAAATAAAAAAATGTAGTTTATTGTTTATTGTAAAGTGCAAAGTTATAAGCACTATGATTGGAGCTCATCAAAGATTAAGCATCTAGGAGGCCACCTCGGCCACATTTGAAGAACTGGGTTGGTAACTATTGCGCCAACAATTGAAGAACAGGTAATGTGCCCATTATGACGTCCAATAATGGCACATCTACTTGTTATATCATGATCTGGTTTTGATGACATCAAATACTCCTGAATTTTAAGTGTCAATTTCTCTCGATAATGCTCGTATTTTATATCATTTATATAGATTTACGCTTATTTTCCTCTATATTTCACTTTCAGGTAAATTACGAGCATTGGAGCTAAAGAGACGCGGATTTTGAGAGTTTATTAAAGATATATGATAGTATGCTCATTTTGAAGATGTTACGGCGTAACTCCCCTCTCACATTACGCCGTAACAGAAGCGTGGCTCAGAAAACCAACTCAACTGAAGATTACGGCGTAACTCTCTCCAAAGATTACGACGTAACTAACTAGGTCAAATGAGGTTCCGCGCCGCTGCAAGCTACGCCGTAACTATTGTCACAACTACGGCGTAACCAGGATTTATTGAAGATACGACGTAACTCTTTCCAGATGTTACGCCATAACAAGCATTTTCAGTGCAAATTACAAAGATAATGGTGTTACGGCGTAACTCTCAACTTAAGTTACGCAGTAACCAGATCTGGCCTATAAATACCACTTGATTTCCAGCATTTCTAATCATCCCATTTCACACACAACATCAGTGAACGTGAGTAGAAGGTTGAAGGCAGATCTAAGGGAGCATACGGAGCCATCTCCAAGGGAGAAATCACTCCCCTACGATAAGCATTAACATTTTATCTTTTCTTTACTTTCAATTCATGTATTTCGTAATGTTAAACATCGAATCAATTGTTTTAGTTAATATGAGCGGCTAAGCACCTCTGGTGCTAGCCTAGTTATGATTCCTTAATTGCTTTGTTTATGTTTACATTGCTTCCGTATAATTATTTTTAGTGTATGCATGCATAGTTTGTTGGTAGCTACCCTTGTTTCGGTAGTTTTGAATGACGGTAGAGGCTAGTTACTTAGGAGATATGACCAACTGACCCTAAGTAGGTAGACTAAGTGGGAAGGGTAAGATATGACCAACTGATGACCCTTCTACGCTTGTGCGATTTGACCAACTGATCACCTACCGTTTGGATGAACTTAAGAAGTCAGGGATGAGTGTTTAAGATGCCAGCGCTCGGGCACTCATTATTATAAATCTTGCATGTAGCGGTACTTAATGACTTGGCTTAGGGGACTAAGAATAACTAAACTTTCTACGGGTCACCTGACATCTACGGTGGAACCCTTTGTTGATAGGTTAAGACGAACTGACAAAATGCAGTCCTAGCGACTTTCACCTCACTTGAAGTAATTGGAAGTAATTAAACGTGAACTTAGCTTGATAGGATGAATAAATAGGTTAGCACACTTCTCCCCTATTGATCACAACCCTCACCTCTATTTACTTTCTTTATTTTCTTCTTTTAGTAATTAATCATTTCCACCTTAAAATCTATTAAAATCTGTGACACCTAGACTTAGTTTAAATCCGCACACATAGCTCTTGGGACGACCTCGGTTTTACCGAATACTACACTACACACGACCGGGTACACTGCCCGTTAGTGCATTAGGGTAGACCATAGGTATAACGAGAACTTATAAATATTAAAACCTGGTCAGTAAAACCTGCATCAGGTTTCTTCACCTTAAAGCTTGAACTTTGGATGAACGGTAGGCGGTGATAACTTGGTTATAGGTTAAGACTATTTTCTTTGTTACTTTTATTTTACACCAATTATTTCCCATGTCTTATCCTATCCTTTTAGTCATGAAGCGTGTCTAGGTGATGAAGCGAGCAATCTTTGGTGTATTTTCCATGGATTTGGTCATGTATCATTGATTTTGTCCACTTTGCCGTGACACGTTAGTAATGACATTTCACCCTTAACCCATGTTGTGTCTACCCATATTGCCTTCAAGAATTGTTTAGTCCTTAACTCTAGTGGTGGAGATTTGTGTAACTGCCAAGCTTATGATAGAATACATGCTATGACTGTGCTTTGAGTGATCACCCCGAAATTAACACTTAGACTAGTTGAGAGAATTTGAGTTTTTTGTTCCCATTTCGTGAGGTGTTCAGCTTAAAGGATTTTTAAACTCATATCTTCCAGGTAACGGGGGATATTTTTTATAAAATTTTCTAATAAGATCTACTTGAGGGTAAGTAGAGTTCAAGGGGGGAGGGTATTTGATAACATTAAATAGTCCTAAGTTTTAAGTGTCAGTTTCCCCCGATAATGCTCGTATTTTATTTCATTTATATGGATTTACGCTTGTATTCCTTTATATTTCACTTTCAAGTAAATTATGAGCATTGGAGCCTATGAGACGCGGATTTGGAGATTTTCTAACAATTTATGATAGTATGCCAACTGTGAAGAAGCTACGGCGTAACTCTTTCTCTCACATTACGCCGTAGCTAGCGTTTTGACTCAGAAGACCAACTTAACAGCAATTACAGTGTAACTCCCAACTAAGGTTACGCCGTAATCTTCTAGGTAAAGAAAAATTTTGCGCCTCCATCAACTACTTCGTAACTCCTCACATGCATTACGTCGTAGTCCACACAAATGAGATCTGTATTGAAGATACGGCGTAACCTTTCTCAAGTGTTACGCCGTAACCTACTTAACGAGAGTATTATTTGGAGAATTATTGAAGTTACAGCGTAACTCTCAACTAAAGTTACACCATAACTAGGATAGTGCCTATAAATACAAGCCCTAATTTCTGCATTTCACATCATTCACTCACAACTCAAAGTGAGAGAACGTGAAGAGGGTTCCAAAGGCAGATCATTCGGAGCATACGGAGCCATCTCCAAGGGAGGAATCACTCCATATCGATAAGCAATATCAATCTTTTTTATCTTTTACTTTTGATTCATGTCTTTCATTATGTTAAACATTGAATTCATTGTTTCTTTTAATATGATCGGCTAAGCACCTTTGGTGCTAGCCTAGTTATGATTCTTTGAATGTGTTGTTTATATTTTCATGCTTCCGTATAATTGTTTCTAGTGTATGCATGCATAGTTCGTTGGTAGTTACCTAGCTTTGGTAGTTTTAAAATGCGATCATATCTAGTTGCTTAGGATAATTGACCAACTGACCCTAAGTAGTTAGGTAGAGTTGGGAAGGGTAAGAATTGACCAACTAACGACCCTTCCTTGCTTATGCGAACTGACCAAATGATCACCGGTCGTCCGGATGAACTTAAAAAGTTAAGGATGAGTGTCTAAGATGCTAGCGCCCGGGCACTCATTATTTCGAATCTTGCATGTAGGGTACTTAATGACTTGGATTAGGTGACTAAAAACCACTCGACTATCAAGGGGTAAACCTTTGACCTCGGGTAGGAGCCTTTGTTGATAGGTTAGGACGAATTGACCAAATGCTGTCCTAGCGACTTAAACCCCCACTTGAATCAATTGGAAGTAATAAAACATGAACATTACATGATAGGATGAGTAATTAGGTTAGCACATTTTCCCTCTATTGATCACAACCTCTATTTACTTTATGCATTTATTTTTTAGTTAATTAATCATTTCAACCTCAAACCAGTTAAAACCAATGACACATATACTTAATTAGAATCCGCTCGCATAGCTCTTGGGACGACCTTGGTTTTACCTATTACTACACTACACACGACCGGGTACACTGCCCGTGAACGCATAAGGTGACCATAGGTAAACGAGACATTATAAATATTAAAACCTGGTCAGAAATCATGCATCAACAACCAGGTGGCATTCTTGTAGAAAACCAAGGAAGCATGTGACTTCATGAGATAATTAATTTTCTGAACCATACCCACATTAGGTATGCTCTTACTGTTCATTCAACTGTCTTTGTTTCCCATATCAAGCAGTTTTGGCAGACTGCTACTGTCAATACTTTTGAAGATGGAAACAAACAGATTAAAGCCAAAGTTGATGGCACTATCATCATTCTTACTGAAGCATCTCTTAGGAGGCATCTGCACCTTGGTGATGCAGATGGTATTAATGATATGCCAAATACTGAAATCTTTCAAAACTTAACCAGAATAGGGTATGACACATCATCTAAAAACTTATCTTTTCTTAAAGGTTGTTGTTAGCCTTAATAATATTTAATAGAAGTGATGGTCATTCACATTTAGGAACTTTGTAACGTGTGTTAGATATCGTGATAGAATAGTCAACGGGCTCGGGGATTGGGCTAAGCTTAATGGCTAATAGTTATGTTAAGCTAGCCTTATGTATGTTATTTTCCAATCCAAGTCCAATCCAAGCCCAAGCCCAAGCCCAATCCCATAAGGGTGATATGTATGGAAGTATAAATACCCCTCAAATGGTCATTTGAGGGGTGTGCTTGAGTGTGTATGTGTGTGTTTTTCCTTATGAAATAACAAGTTCTTTCTTTCATCTTTCTCTCTTGTTTCACACGTATCATCTAAACTCACCATCTTTACATCTTTATTTCTTATACTTTACACATAACGTAAGATTGTGTTTTACATGTATACTTGTGTGGTAAGGTTGGTATTCGTGATAAGGTTGAGAAAAACAAGGTCCTACAATTGGTATCAATCGCCTAACAATGGTTTAGGAGTGTTGTGTTATGTTTTTTGTTAGAACTTTATAAAAAAGTTGCGTTTTTTCCTATAAAACGTGGGCTTTTGTCAAAAAGTTTTGATTTTTACGTGTTTTTAAGGTTAAAGTTGTAGTTTTTATTGATCTTTACGTGTTTTTGAAGAAGTTTGTGCAAAAGAAATCATTTGGAATCGTGTTTTTGGGTGAGAAATCGTGTTTTTGCATCAAACTGGGCTGTCTACGCGTAAGGAAACCAAGTACAGAAAGTCAAAACCCTATTATTACGCATAAGAAAAGTCAAAACCCTATTCCTACACGTAAGGTCTACGCGTAAGAAGTGTAATCTACGCTTAAGCGTTTGGTGAAGAATCTTCGTGCAACAACGGTTACTCAAAGCTTCCCTCACTTGGATAAGTTTGTGGAACACTTCGACTTGTGGATATCTGTCACACTTGGACAAGTGTAAAGGATTTTGGTTTTAAACCTAAGTTTACGCATAAGCATAAAAGCTTACAAGTAACACTCTACGCCTAAGCTAACACTTACGCGTAAGTTTTCTTACTTATAAGCATTTAGTTTACGCATAAGCTTACGCTTAAGCATAAAGATTACACGTAAGAAGGGTCTACGCCTAAGCAGTCTATGCCTAAGCAATCTACACCTAAGCAGTCTACGCCTAAGCAGTTTACGCCTAAGCACCAAATCCTACGCCTAAGAACAAGTTTACGAGTAAGATCTTCAACAAAACTTCAAACGGCATAACTTTTGAACCGTAACTCCATTTTCAGCGTTCTACCCATCAAAACGACCGTGAGAACAAGGAGAATGACACACCGAATAAACTATAGTTTATTTGGGTTAACCTTTGAGTCCTAAAAATGCTCCGAACAGAAGTTATTGAGGTTTTTAAGTTTTCAGACCCAATTTTCACTACAACAACCGAGCTTAATCTTCATCAAACACAACTTCTTTATCGTTGAATCGATCCTACATCAACTTTATCATCAAATACCTTCATCAATGGCTACCCAACAAGACATTCATGCAGCCGGTGCCGAAAACCGTCCTCCTATACTGGAAAAAGGTGGATATCTTCAATGGACAAGTCGTATGCTCAGCTACATCAAGACCAAACCTAATGGAAAACTCATGATTCAATTCATTACGAATGGACCTTTCAAGCCTCGAAGTCCAAGACCCTGGAAATCCTGATGCAACACCTCCCGTCCCACCATCTTTTCGTGTTCAATATGAATCAGAATACACTGAAGAGGATAACAAGCAGGTTGAAGCAGATGACATGGCAATACACATTGTCCAACTGGGTTTACCAAGAGATATCTTTACTGCTGTAGACAGCTGTGAAACTGCTTACGATATGTGGGAACGTGTTAGACGGCTATGTTATGGAACATAAATTGGTCAACAAGACATGGAGAACAAGCTGCTAAATGAATGGGAGAAGTTTACATCAATTCCAGGAGAATCCATTGAATCCTACTATGGAAGGTTTTGCACTTTGATGAATGAGCTTTGTTGGAATCACTCCTAAACAGTATTTCAAGTATTTATATTTCATATGTAATAGGTAGCTTTATTATGGCCTTTATGTTTGTTTAAGGTCTAGCTTATGTAGAAGGCCCATAAGCTTAGGCTCAAGCCCATATAAGAAAGGATGGGAACTAGGAGTGTTGCCCTAGCTTCCCTCCTATAAATACCCTTGTAAACCCTCATTTGAGGGTTGGTTGTTCAAGTTATTCTCTCATTCACTCTCGTTGCATAACCGGTCATATTATCTTGTGTGTGTGTGCTTATAACTTGTTCATCCGCCTTCATCTCTTCTCTTATAACTTGTGTTTGTAAAACTAGTGACCTAACAGTGGTATCAATCGTCAAATAGTTGGGTGTACTCGTTTGTTTTTGAAGTTTTTTTGGTTTTGGGTTTTACGCGTAAAGATAACGCATTCTTTTGCTCTATTCAAAACTTGTTTTTTTTTTTTTCACTTTTTAATCCAAGATTCTTGTACTTTCAACGTTTTAAGGTGTTAAAATACTTGTTTTTGGCAAAAAGTTTCAAACTTTATGCGTGGATCATTGTTTTTGAACTAGTTTTTATTCGTGGGTGTCTTTCTACGCATAACTGTTTTGAGAGCTTTGGATCATCAAGTTTCACACTTTTGTGTTATTTTGGTGTTATTGAAGCTATTTCATCACACAAAAACTGGTTTAGAAACATCTTTGGGCAAAATAAAAAATACGAGTAATCCTACGCGTACTGAAACCCTAAAATTACGCGTAAGATTTTCCTTGGTTTGATCTTCATTTTCCTGGTTTATTCCGTGTTTTCTTACTTGGATAAGTCTGAAAATACGTCGACTTTGGATATCTTTTGCACTATGATAGTGTAAAAGATCATTTGGGCAAAAACCCTAAACTTACGCATAAGCATAAACTTACGCGTAGAAATCCTACGCATAAGATTCACTTTACGCGTAAACTTAGTTCTACGCATAAGGTAATCCTACGCCTAACTTTCTACGCCTAACTTTTGTCTACGCATAACTTTAGTGCTTTTATCCTACTTACGCGTAAGCTAAATCCTACGCGTAACTCCTTATTGTTACGCGTAACTTTTGGTGTTTTTACGCATAAGTGCTACTTGGTTTCTTGTCTTTTCTACGCCTAAGGTCACTTCATCAACAAAGGTTCATTCGACTACAAAGATCCATTTTTACTACACAAGTTTCTCAACATGTCTCAACCACCATACTCTAACTATTTCCCTCACACTTATAATCATCAACAACAACAACAATTAACTCCACAACATCAACAATGGAATCAACAACAAGCTATTTATCAACAACAATTTAATCAGCAACATACTCCACAAATTGGTGCTATTCCACCACCACAAATGGTTCAAACACCGCCAAGTCTTCAAGTTCAACCCTACACAAACGATTTCAATCAACATCCATCAAGAAACACTATGAAGGAACCCGCTTGGTTTGCAAAGATGTGTGAAGCTTTAAGCAGCCAACGATCAATTCATGAAGCTGGATCACTTGATAGACCTCCAATGCTCACTCCAGGAAATTACGATCAATGGGTGATAAGGTTCTTTAGGTTTTGTGATCTGAAGAAGCCACATGGAAAGTTCTTAAAGAAGGTTATCTTGGAAGGTCTATTTGAGATGCCTACTGTCATTGTACCCGGAGATCCAACTGCTGTTCCACCAAGAGATGAACAAACCAACATTGCTACTGTTGCAAATATCAATGCTACAGAACTTGTACACTATGAAGCTGATGAACTTGCAATGGAATACATCCTCTTATGATTACCAAACCCAATTCTTCGTAGTGTTGATGCTCAAAAGACTGCACAAAAAATGTGGGATCATATTCGTCTTCTTATGGAAGGATCTGTACTCAATCAGGAGGATTTGGAATCCAAAATTTACTTGGCTTATGAACACTTCATGATTGAACCTGGAGAGACACTAGAGTCCTATCATCATCGATTTTCAGACATCATCAATGATTTGGATAAACACAACATCATCATGCCAAGAATTGCAGTTAATACTAAGTTCCTGAGTAGTCTTGGTCCTGAATGGGAGAAGTATGTCATTTTTCTCCGTCAAGCGAAGAATATGCATCATTCTACTTATGGATTGTTGTACGATTACTTGAAGCCTCATGAAAAGGAAGTTGATCGGGAAAGGATTCTCCGTGCTCAAATTGCTAAACAGTCACATCCGGATAATCAACAACTTGCCTTGTATGCTCAACAGAATTATTCCTCTCAACCAGCAACTCAACCAACTGCTTCAAACACACCTTCACAGCAACAACCTCAACAAAATCAATTGGTTCCATACAGCAACAATGCTCAAGCATATGTCAGTGAAGCGACTGAGGAAATCGATCCATTCGAAGCATTGCAACAAGGATTTGTGATGATTGCTAATGCTTTTGGCCGTTACACCAACAAATCCAACAATCGTATTCGTTCCTCCTCTAACACACGGAATCAAGCTGTTGTGAACAATGGACGTGTTGAAGTTCAGAATCGTGATTATGGTCGTCAGATGGGCGGTGGTCAAGGGTTCAATGCTGTAGGTAGGAATAACAACAGAGCTCAAGTGGTGGAACAGGGAAATGCTTAGAATCGGTTAAATGGTCTTAGATGCTACAACTGCAATGAGAAGGGACACCTGGCTAATGCATGCCCAAAGCCAAGGACTAGGGGCAGTGCTTATTTCAAAGAGGCTTTACTTTTGGCTCTTAAGGATGAAGCTGGTGGATCTCTCACAGACAAAGAACAGAGCTTTATGGCAGATGCAGACTCGGATGATGACATGGAGGACTTGCAGGCCAATGCAGCTGTTATGTTGATGGCTAATATGCAAGAGTTACACATGAGTGAAACAGGCCCAGTGTATGACACTGATGGCTTGTCTCAGGTACCCGAACAAACCATCATCATATCTGAACTAATATCTCCATCAATATCTGAATCCGGCACGGCTCAGAATGTTCAAAATGAGTCATCTACATCTCATTCGTTGTGTAAGTCGTTAAACCCTAACAACCAGAAATTCATTGTCTTGTTCTAGACCTACTCCGTTTCCAAGTAGCACAAGTAGCACTCAGTGTTGTACTAGTAATAAATCTAGGAGTTCATATTGGTGCCTCAGTTAAACTAATAGTTCCCTTTGGTATTCCAGTAGACCTAGCAGTTTACATTGATGCCCCAAATAAACTTTTAGCAGTATTACTCTACATCTACTGAGTAAAACTTGTAAGACTCGGCACGGCCTAAGTCTATAACTACCTCTATAATCAAGTCTATACTACTACCAAACAAGCCCATGGACTCTGTTCGGTAGTCACAGTATGTGACCCGGACAAAGTGAGTACACATTGAGAACGTATAATCGGTAGTTGTATTGTCGACGTAACCGGACGTTCAGGAGGTACAGTAGTAGGCTCAGACGTAGACGGTATTTCGAGACAAGAAACAGACACTCTCTAGGTGGTCGAAGTAGGAATTCTCGGTTTTCATTTCGGAGAAACTTTATTCGTGACGGGGATCAGGAACCGAAACCCGTACGTAATCGGTCCACAGGGAAGAGTAACGTCAACATCGTAGATTCTGGTAAATTGGCTAAGATTCGTAAAGGGACAAGGTGGTGAACTCGAGACAACAATAAGGATGGATGTCGTAACTTGGGAACTGGTGGCGGGTAGACTGCTGGTATTAGTGCTAAGACTTGAAGTTGTGCAGGTAACAAGTGTTGTCGAACTAAGGCACACAATCTCCTCCTTGCTTATGCTAACAACCTAAACAACCA
>BPTQ01000009.1:115803347-115815789 GCA_019973895.1 Chrysanthemum seticuspe | reverse complement strand
AATTGGTTTGCTGACCAAATACAATACTTAAATGATGAGAAAGGCAAGATGCAGAAAGAAAGGGAATTTGTTCAGAAGTTCATGAAGAGTCATCGTAAAGAGGAACTGAACGAAATGATCGAAGGTTACACTAACAAGTACCTTCAGGATATCGTTCCTAAAGTCCAAAAGGAACTGGAGAAGACAGCAAGAGATCATACCCACAAGTTTCTTCTCGACACTGTCCCCAGTGTGACTAGAGAAGTATTTTCCAGACAACTCACCTCTAACATCGTCGCATTGGTTAAACATACAATGGCCAAAGAAGCTGATCTCTCTGAATCTGAGTTAATCGCTAAACTAGTGATGCAAGTGTCAAAGCGATCTGGAACGTTTACTTCGGATGAAGCTAAATTTTTCGAAGATCTACTTGCTTTTCAACTCAGATCATCATGCAAGGAGTCAGCCAATCAACCCAAACGGCCAAGAGATGACGATGATAAGGACAAGGACTCTGCATCTAAACGTCAGAAGCAATCTGGTGAATCTTCTTCGATGCCACCTCCTCTACAACGGACTTCTTCTCAACAGAAGTCTCCTCCACCTCGGTCTTCTACTGATAAACCTCGGGACGATTCCGAGTTACCACCCCTGACTCAAAAAACAGGTGACTACTTTGAGTATACGGGTGGTGACGATGAAGAGGTCCTTGAGCCCCAACAACAACCCACCTCTCCCAAACAAGGACAGAAACCAACATCATCATCTAAGCCTTCGAAAAAGAAGAAGAAGACGCTTCATACTGACGTCATATCATGGCTAGATGACGATAAAACTGAAGAATTTGAATGGTTTGCTACACTCGTTAACAACACTCCCTACCCTGAAGAAGGTCAAGAATTGGTAGACGGTAGTACCTTGGAGCATGCAAAGATTTTGCAAGAAAGGTTTCGGGTGAAGAAGATGACGAAATCTGAATTGAAGCGCATCAAGAATGATGCATTCCTACTTTTGAAAGACAGCTCGGAAAGTGCAATCGAGGTTGAATATCACCTTGAAAACATTGCTCGAGCCATGTCTAATAACAAGGATTGGCTCAACCCAGAAGCAAACATCAATTTCACCAAACGGGACAATCCTCCATATTACACCGACTGGTCTCGACCTCTACCTACCATTGGCCAACCTGATCAGCCTAGGATTCCTTTCAGACATTTCTTCAACAAAGACTTAGATTTCCTTCAACACGGTGGCGATGGTTCAAGGAAATACGCTACATCTCTGACACTTCCATTCCCTGCTGCCATATACTCTGATTGTATAGCCATCGAGGAACGTGCTACCCACATGTTCTCAGACAAAGTGGTAGCATATGACCAAGATGCAATGTATGGGATTCATCATTGGCCGGAACGCCGAAGAATCTACTACAGAAGCTGCTTGGTCCAGAAGTCTCAACATGCAGTGTTCAGTACTAAAAGTATCGTGGCCATCCAACATGTTGGTCTATCGTCTAAATGGGACTACACTTTTCTCAAGAAGATTGTGGTCAAAAGACAAGACGAAAGGGACTATGCATTCTCTGAAGCTGACTATGAGAATTTGAACATTAACGATATTGAAGACATGTACCTTGCCAAAGTTCAAGGTCGCATGAGACAATTTCCAACTGAAGTACAACGTGAATTCATCAAGTCACTGCTCATCTTCATTAGACGCATTGTCATCAAGGAACGTGTTGAAGATCTTCAGCTTGCCGTTGAATCATATCAGAAACGTGTCAACCTCACTCCTCCAACGCTTGATCTTCCCGACATCAATCAGCTAACTCAATATACGCTCATCAGCAAACCATTCGGAGTTGTTTACCACAGTGAACTTCAAAGAAACTGCTTAATGGCATGTAGTGAACTTCAGAAATTCGAGGATCATACCTTGAAGCGAGTTAGGGATGGATTGGCGTACAGGTTGAAGGATATACACCTGAAAATTAGGTCTTCTAAGCGCTGGAATTCTTAGGAAAGGAGGGATGTGAGAAGGATCATCACCATGATTGATGAACGGTTGTTCAGAAGGGATCAGTTCATAACATTGGAAAGTTTTGTTGGTGGTCGACCCAGAATCAACATCACCGGCTATCAACGCCCTGTTCGTACTCCTGAGAACATCACTGCACTTCCTGGTACCCCTTGAATTGTTTCCTTCATATAATTTTGGATGTGTGATTATATATGTCAATGGCTTGTGCACACATAACAGTGTACAACCCGTAATTGTCAAGAAAGGACCCTGTGGTACGCCTCAGTGCCACAATCCTTATAAAAGGAGCGAAAGCTTATTATTTTTGAGTAAAACCTATCAAACCTTTCATTTTTCAAGGTTTTGCTCAAAAAGACAAGTACTTCCCCATATGATTTTAAAACCTCAACCGTTTATATCACTAGTTGAGGGGGAGTATTTGTTGAAAACGTTGTTCACAAATTTTTCACAGTGGTCACTCTTCCCGCAACACTCGAAATGGTCATATTTATTCTCAAACGTTTCAAAAATAACATTTTCATATGCCATTTTTGAGGGGGAGAAAATTGTGTGATAAGAAATATGTTGTGCAAAATGCAAATGAATCTGTGTAACTCAGACTTAACCAACGAATTGACGGTACTAAACTGTTAGTAACTCGAAAAGACTTGTCCTGGACGGGTAATAATTTCAAGCTAGTTCGCTAGTAATGTAAACGTGTCTCGCAAAGGACTTGTCCAAGTAGAAAGTACCATTCGAGAAACTCTTGATAGACATGAACTCTGACGGGTATGACAACCTTTCGAGGTTTGTCTACACCTTCAAGGTAGTTATTAGAGCTAGTTGTCACCTAAAAGCTGACAATGTAACTCTTTAACTATGCAACGTAACCGTGTCTTGCGGGGGATTGTCTATCTTCAGTGGATCAATTCTAAAAGTGCGCGCTCTTTCCTCACTGTGCATTTAACCATTAAAACTATTAAGCACATGTGGAGGGGGAGTATTTATGCAAAACTTCATCTCTCACAGTGGTTCAAACATGTTTTTCATTTACAAACCCTTTGAGAGATATTTTCACATACAGTGGTTTTAATGGCAACATAGGTTAGTCATGGAGTTATAAGGTGACTAAGGTTAGGAATAACTGTCCTATGATCCGCCAGAGCCGGAGGGATCTACCCAAGGACACTACCATTAGTTAGTGTTAGAAGTCCTTAGGAATGATTATAAAAAGGAGAAAATGAGAATCGGAGAAAGAAGGGGTTGAAGAATCAAAAGGAAATGTAAAGTAAAGGGTGAAAAGAAATAGCCCTCCAGATTATTCAACTTAGGGCAGACACCGGGTTTAATTCATATGCTACTGATTGTCACTTAGTGACACCGGTATTGAAGATTAAAAGTCGTCATGGACCCAGTGACGCATGCACTAAACCTTCTTAGCTACTCAAGTTTCTCTCAACAGAAGCTTGTTTCATTCTCACAGGGAACCCTACATAAGCTATTGGCTTTCTCTTAGAGATCGCTGGTATTGAAGAAGGAGACCCTCTCCCTAGTCTCCGCTCAGGAAAACCAAAACGCACTATTGAGTCTAGAGCCACGAGATTCATCAAAAGATCTCTTAGGAACACTTGACATTTAATCACTTGATGATCAACAAATAAGATTATCAGTGGTTCATATCGAGTCCTTCATAGATCTTAGGAATCTGTCGAGAACATTTATGAGAGGTTCACATCTGTGATCCTCAGTGATTGAATGGAAACTCCTGCCAAGGTCAACATCAAACAGCCCTGACAGTAGGTCACTTCGGTAACTCCCCGTGGATTACGCGGAGTGTGTCTCAAACGGTCTACAGTCGTGAGGTGATGCTTCGGTGTACCTCAGCGACTCATCTGAACTGTAGATGTACTTCGGTACATCGCGTTATCTCACTTCTGGGACTCCATTTCAGGAACGGCCTTTGTAAGAATTAGAGTTGTGTTTTCACACTATGCTGTTAACACTCTCGAAGTTCAAACTTGTAAGTGCCGGAAACCGCTTATTACTAACCGTTTGAAATATTTTCTTCTTATGGAAGCTCTGGAGCGGAATGATCGTGCTGATTCTTCTCATGCTCACGCCAACATCATCACTAATGGAAGTTCTATTCAACAGCAACACAACCGTCAGAATGATTCTTCGTCAAACCAAAGAATCTACAAAGTCAAAACTTAAAGAACTTCATCAGCATTGAATTCCAACGTCAAAGAGCGTGTGAGCATGTTGAAGAATGACGTAGAGACACTGGAGCAGCGAAGCAGACCTGAGGCAGACTGATGCAGACAACAACATACTATCACTTTCACCACAAAGAACAATGATCAAAGAACAAAGTTAAAGATGACGTCGAAGCATAACTGTTCAAAGATAACTATCTCCCTACACTGGGGAGATTGTTCGAATCAAGGCAATTCCTCTCACAAGAAAGAAGAATGTCAGAAGACGTCAGAGCTACTATTACATCAACGCCTTCACCGTTTACATTCATATATACTTGAGGGGGAGATTGTTGGAATCACTCCTAAACAGTATTTCAAGTATTTATATTTCATATGTAATAGGTAGCTTTATTATGGCCTTTATGTTTGTTTAAGGTCTAGCTTATGTAGAAGGCCCATAAGCTTAGGCCCAAGCCCATATAAGAAAGGATGGGAACTAGGAGTGTTGCCCTAGCTTCCCTCCTATAAATACCCTTGTAAACCCTCATTTGAGGGTTGGTTGTTCAAGTTATTCTCTCATTCACTCTCGTTGCATAACCGGTCATATTATCTTGTGTGTGTGTGCTTATAACTTGTTCATCCGCCTTCATCTCTTCTCTTATAACTTGTGTTTGTAAAACTAGTGACCTAACAAGCTTATCATAAACAAATTGACACCCAGAACTATCGTGAGTAACATCAAATTTCTCAACAATCTTCCAGAAGAATGGGGACGATATGTCACTATTGTCAACCAAACAAAGGACTTACATCAGGTGAACTTTGATCAACTCTACGGTTTTCTGAAACAAAACCAAGCAGAAGTCAATGAAGTTAGGAAAGAAAGATTGGCAAAGAATCATGATCCCTTGGCACTAATTGCAAAGACTCCAACTCCAGTGAACTCACAACAACAAGCTTCATCATCTTCCACTAACAACAACTTGCAGCAATACATTCCACAACCACAAGCTGTTATCCCTCAACAACAATTCTACCCACCAGAACAACAAGTCATTCAACAACAGTATCCATAATACCAGGAACAAGGAATCACCGACCTTGAAGCAGAACAAACAGAGGCTTTGTCAAATGCGTTTGCTTATTTGACTAAAGTATTCAAAGGACGCTATTCCACACCAACTAACAACAACCAAAGGATTTCATCAAACACTCGCAACAGGCAAATTGCACAGCCGGGTTTGAATATGGGTCAACAAGGACAAATGGTTGGAGTTATTAGGAACCAACAAGGATATTCTACTGGATTTCACATGGGTAATCAGGCGGTTCCGTATCAGGGTAATCAGTTGAGTCAGAATGTTGGAAATCAGATGGGGCAGAATGTTGGGAATAGAGCAGTGGGTAATCCGAATGGGAATGTTGCAGCTCCAGTCATTGGGAATTATGGAAATGTGAATCAGGAAAATCAGGTTACGTGTTACAACTGTGAAGGAGTGGGTCACATGGCAAGGAATTGTCCTACTAAGCCGAAAAAGAAGAATTCTGCGTATCTTCAGAAAGCTATCCTGTTGGTACAAAAGGAAGAAGCCGGACTGCAGTTGAGTGTTGAGGAACATGACTTTGTAGCAATTATGGATGATTTGGAAGACTGAAAGGACATCAATGCAAACTGCATCTTCATGGCAAATCTTCAGGAGGCTAAGTACGACACTGATTCTGACACACCTCCTGTTTATGACGCCAATGCAGTATCTGAGGTACCAATCATTGATCCATGTTATAACAATGTCATATTTGATGTGTTTACTCATGACGAACAACATTCTGTGACACCAGCACCTACTTATGATACATACCTGGACAATCCGAGTAGTAGCAATATTCACTCTGAAACTCCAGATGTGGACCCTAGTGGAGACTGTGTGGCACAAAATACTGAGACAAATGAGGAAACACGTGCCTTATTTGAATCATTAATCAATAATTGTGGCATTGAAATTGAGAAAGTTAAAAAGGTCAATCGCGATGTTAAGGCCGCGAATGATAAATTGACCGCTGAGATTGAGAGGTACAAAGAGAATGCAAAAGCCTTTGAATTTCACAAAAACAAAGAGTCAGAATTAGAAATTGGTTATCGAAATTCTGTTTTAAAAGAAAAACAATTCCAAATCAAGTATAACACACTTGATGTTAATTTGAACTTGAAAATAAAATCTTTAAACGAAGAAATTTCCGATCTTAAAAACCAACTTTCTAAACAAAAAGCAACTTATTCTGATCTTGAAAAAGAGAAGAAACAGTTGATTGCTGATTTCTCAAAACGAGAAGATTCTCTTCTTGATGAAATTCTTGATAAAAATGAAAAAATCAAAAAATTGGAAAATTTGCTTGTTACAACAGGTCATTCAGCTAAAACAACCAACATGCTATCTAATCAAGTAAATTCGTATTTTCATACAACACAAAAAATGGATCTTGGTAACACACCTCCTTGTTTCCTCAAGAAAGCTTAGAAAGAACGAAATGTTTTGAACAATGGAAAAGCTTTGCATGAACCCATAATTGTTCGTGATTCTCTTGAAACGTTAGAACTATCTGATGAGAGTAGATCAAAAATGCAACAAAAGAACCCATATCTAAAACCAATTGATTATAACAAACTTAACAAAATTTCTGGCATTTCTTTTGTTCCTCAAAAAGAAAAATCAAAGGTTTCCATAACGCCCAGTGTTTCAAACAGTGTGTCAACACCAGTTTCAAAACCTATTGTTGTCTCACAATCTCTTTCGAAAATCGAACAAATGTCTTCAAACAATCTTTTTAACACAAGTGATGCTAGAAGCATTTTAGATGACGTTAACAATAGAATTGGGAGACTTCAAGAGATTGTTAAATCTAAAACCAATATTACAACTAATATATGGTTTTCTAGTTTTGATGATGAAATGAAAAAGTGTTTTGAAACTCAAATTGCCCCTCCGCTGAATAACATCATTGCAAGGTTAATTCATTTTGAACAAGCCTTTTGAAAGAAACAGTTGACTTTGTCAAGGACCATAAATCCCTGGTAAAGAAAGCTAATGAAAGTGTTGAACACATCAAAGTTTTAGAAAATTTAAATGATTCTCTCTTCGAAGATGTTATAACTACCAATATCATGTCCATTGTTTTACAAACATATTATGTTGAAGATCATGAAAGACTCCAGTCTGAGACCTCTGAAATTGTTTCAAAATATGAAAATGCTCTTGCAAAACTTGAAAAAGAAAATGTCTCATATTTTAAACAACTTGATCGAAAAAATGAGGAATGCAAGTATGACAAACTGTCATATGAGCGTGCCTACAAGAACATGCAAGAACAAAATGATCTTTTGAGGGCTCTGCTGGACAGTCAAAAAGGAAAGGCTGTGGATACTAAGATTGCAAAACCATTGACTGAGGAGAAAGAAAATGTTCCCAAACCGGGTTTTAAACCAAAAATGTCTATTTCTCAGCCTCCTCCAAAAGTCAATGAGAAACATGATTTGCCAAAACCAGTCACTCCACCTGCCTTGCCTAAGCAAAAAGAAACGATTGTTGAAAATGAAAAAGCGGTTATCGAGAAACCAAAAGTTTTAGCACCTGGCCTTTTTAGGATGAGTACCACTAATGCGTCTGCCTCCACATCTAAACCATATGGAACAAACGACATAAGTTTAAACAATCACTCTAAAGAGACTAGGAAAGTTGAAACCACTTCTCTTGATAAAAAAGTGAATCCTAATGTGTGTGCCTTACCTTCTACAGGACTAGAAAGCACCTCTAGGAGCAGAAGACTAAAGCCTATGAGCAATACAAGGAACAATAGAGTCTCGCCTGTCTCTAAGAGTAGTAGCTTGAATAAAGAGAAGAAAGTAGAAGAACACCCTAGGAATTTACCGCTTTACAATAAGAAAGACATTTCATCTGAATGTAATGAACCTATGAAACTTGCTAAGTTTAATGAATGTGTTGAATCTCTTTGTGTAACTTGCAAGAAATCTTTAATTAATGTTCATGATGATTGTGTTTCTAAGAAAAAGAATGTTAAGCCTGTTCAGAAGAACGTTCCAAAAAGAACTAATGCTAAACCAATAAGAAGTCTAGTTGCAAGATTTAGGTCTTACACTATTGATAGGAAGCATAGTCTTTACTATAGGGATGATATTTGGAAACCAACGGGTAGAATTTTCACACTCCAGAATGGTAGAATGAGCGATACTTCAGTATACCCAGTAGAAAAATTCTATGAGTGTGATCAGGACTTTACCTCTAACCCAAAGGAACCAAAATTAAAACGGTTTCCAAAAACTTCTTCTTCTGTATTTGGCAGGTTATCGAAATATGTCTTTGGATCGTCGACTCAGGTTGCTCCAAGCACATGACTGGGAATCTGAAGCTGCTGATCAATTTCATTTAGAAATTCATGGGAACCGTTCGTTTTGGAAATGATCATGTAGCAGCTATCATGGGTTATGGAGATATACCTTTTGGAAATTATTTGATCACTCGGGTCTACTATGTTGAAGGGTTGGGACACAATTTGTTTTCAGTCGGGCAGTTCTGTAATGCAGATTTAGAGGTTGCTTTTAAGAAAAATTCTTGCTTCGTTAGAAACTTGGATGCCACTGATCTCTTAACTGGGAATCGTGATACAAACTTGTATGCTATCGACATTAACCAAATGGCCTCTTCATCACCAATATGTCTTATGACATGAGCATCTAAAACAAAGTCCTGGTTGTGGCAAAGAAGGCTATCCCATCTCAATTTCGACACCATCAACAAACTTGCCAAAGACAACATCATCAACGGACTTCCAAAGTTCAAATACACCAAGGATCACTTATGTCCATCATGCGGACAAGGAAAAAGCAAAAGAGTATCATATAAACCCAAATCCGTACCTAGTTCAGAAGCAAAGTTGCATATGTTGCACATGGACTTATGTGGCCTAATGAGAGTTGAAAGCATTAATGGGAAAAAGTATATTCTTGTCATTGTCGATGATTATTCAAGATATACATGGGTTAGGTTTCTGATATCAAAAGACGAAGCACCAGGCATCATCATCACCTTTCTGAAGCGTATTCAAGTACTTCTTCAATCACCAGTAAGGGTAGTAAAAATAGACAACGACACATAATTTACTAATCAGGAGTTAAGAGCTTATTTTGAAGATGTTGGAATCACTCATCAGACATCAGTTATTAGAACTCCACAGCAGAATGGGGTAGTTGAAAGAAGAAATCAAACTCTTGTGGAAGCTGCTCGCACAATGCTAATTTATTCTAGTGCACCGTTATTTCTTTGGGCTGATGCTGTTGCCATTGCTTGTTTCGCTCAGAACTGATCCCTAATCCATCCAGGATTCAATAAAACCCCATATGAACTTGTGAACAACAGAAAACCTGATATCTCTTACCTTCATGTGTTTGGCGCTTTGTGCTATTCGATGAACGACAAAGAAGATCTAGGTAAACTGAAAGCTAAAGGTGATATTGGAATCTTCATTGGATACTCAGAAAACTCGAGGGCATTCAGGGTGTATAACAGAAGAACTAGGAAGATAATGGAGACGATGAATGTGAATTTTGATGAACTTTCATAGATGGCTTCTGAGAGACTCGCTCTAGAACCCGCGCTTAATCCGATGGCTTCTAATCAAAACAGATTAGAACCCGCACCACACCAGCAGACTTCTGGGCACATCAGTTCAGGACCCATACAACAAAGAGCTCCATCAACTTTTGCTGACACACCTCATAAACAAGAATGGGAGAATTTCTTCGAGTTAATGTTCGATGAATACTACGGTGGAACTTTGGAAAATGGATCAAATCATCATTCCGCTGCACCCGCTCAAAATCATCCACCACCACCAACAGAAGATGCATCTACCACAGTCGAAACCAAGGCACCAACTCTATCAATGTCATATACATCGACTTCTGCAAATCCTATTCTTGAAACATTTCTACCAGCAGTTGATGAGCAAAACCAAAACATATCATTTCAAGAAGAACCTACACAAAACCAAAATGATGCAACATTAAATGAAGACTTATTTGAAACCCATTTGCTACGGAATCAGCTGAATCATCTTCAAGCTTACGAGAACCATCTAACTCGCACACGTTTAATCTACGGTATCCTTCTACTCTGAAGTGGACAAAAGACCATCCAATTGAACAAGTTATTGGTGAACCTTCATGGCCAATTCAGACGAGACGCCAACTTGCCACCGATTGCAACTTGTGCATCTACATCTGCTCAATTAGCAATATTGAAACGAAGAACATTCGGGAGGCAATGGTAGATAATGCATGGATAGAAGCAATGCAGGAAGAACTTCTCCAATACCGTCTACATGACTCTTGGGATTTGGTTCCAAGACCAATTGACATTCGCGTCATTGATCTCAAATGGTTATGGAAGAACAAAAGGGATGAAGAAATGACTGTAATTCGCAATAAAGCTCGTCTTGTCGCCAAAGGATACAGACAAGAAGAAGGAATAGATTTTGAAGAGTCATTCGCACCGGTAGCTAGACTTGAAGCAGTCAGGATTTTCTTAGCCTATGCAGCTCACAAAAACATCACGGTTTATCAGATGGACATTAAGACCACATTCTTGAATGGAACTCTGAAAGAAGAAGTGTATGTGAGTCAGCCAGAAGGCTTCATAGAAATGGAACATCCAGACTACGTCTACAAACTCAAAAAGGAAATCTATGGTTTAAAGCAAGCTCCGAGAGCGTGGTATGACGAACTGTCCTCTTTCCTGATTCAAAACAATTTCACCAAAGGAACTGTTGATCCTACCATGTTTACACGAAAATACAACAATGACTGTTAGGAATTAGAAAATTCCAGTATTGAAGAGTCGGTCACCCCAACTATTATCTAGCATAAGTTAGCTCGTGGACTTGTCATTATTTACGTTTTTATGTAGTTAATTAGTTAGTCAGTAGCGTAAAATAGTTTAGTGCAACACCGTGGAAGAAGGACGGGTCTTTACCCACTGTATCCCTGATCCACAGGCCGTCAGGAGGTCGTTTAGTTTGTAACCTATAAATACCCTCTACCTTGCAAGGTAGAGGGTTGGATGTTCTTGGATAATCTAATATTCTACAAGTTTCTCTTACTAGAATATCCTACTTTCTCTCTCTAAAATCATCTATATGCTCATTGTGTTAATGTTATGATATGTAAGTGAAATCCAATATCCTACAATTGGTATCAAGAGCCATGGTTTGATCATATCTTGCACATCTTTGGATTTCTAGTGGTTTTTAGGTGGTTTTTGAGTTTGAAAAAGTTTAGTGGTTTCTGCATCATTTGGTTGATTTCTTGTGTTAAAGTTTGGATTTTGTTAGTACTTTTATGTTTAGAATCATCACAAGTGTTTAGGTTTTCAGTTGGTAAGCTTGAATCATCTTGGTTGGGTTGTTTTTGGATTGAAAAGTGATGTTTAGGTGGTTTTTTCTTGCTAGCGACTTAACACACGGAATTCTTTCTTCGTAGCGACTTGCTTCGTTCTATACTAGTTTGGTACCGAGAACTATGGTTAACATCCTATAACCTAAAGTGAATGTATAGTATTGTAATTGTGTTACTCGTATATCTACTAAAATCTCTCTCTTTCATCCTATAAGATCATTCTCTTTGAACATCTTATAATCTAATAGGTTCTTGTAGGTTGGGAGATGGAACGTTCCATCTCCCATAAATATCCAATGTTTGATTTGCTGGAGGACTGCCGGACACCTAGTCCCTATGTCACCCATTTCTGGGCAGGAAGAAGGTGCCACAACGTGATTTGATAAAATGCGATGACTGATTGATTAATTGATGTATTTTTGCATTTATTACTGTTCAGGTGCTCGATTGAATACGATCTATTATCAACCCCACTGGCTGAGAAGTTATGACCTTAAAAGATTAAGGATTGTCAGTAACAACATAAAAGCACATTTGTACCATCCTAGTTGTCAAGGAAACCACTTTAACAAAACTTAGTCCTTTCTCCTGTCAAGCAGTATGGTGCGAGAGCCTCGAACGAAATTTGGTATCTAAAGGAAAAACTCAAACATCTGCATCAGACCTACAAGGTAAAGATACTTCGGAAGACCGACTGAGTGTATGTGAAGAAGAAAGTCTCAAGGTAAGTTCTTACACCAGAATTACAGGTAGACTATTTGGCACTACAAAAACACTCGAC